>SJYX01006313.1:68919-120206 GCA_006410675.1 Oreotragus oreotragus | reverse complement strand
GGAAGGAATGATGCTAAAGCTGAAACTCCAGTACTTTGGCCACCTCATGCGAAGAGTTGACTCATTGGAAAAGACTCTGATGCTGGGAGGGATTGGGGGCAGGAGGAGAAGGGGACGACCGAGGATGAGATGGCTGGATGGCATCACAGACTCGATGGACGTGAGTCTGCGTGAACTCCGGGAGATGGTGATGGACAGGGAGGCCTGGCGTGCTGCAATTCATGGGGTCGCAAAGAGTCGGACACGACTGAGCGACTGAACTGAACTGACTGTCTGGCTTTGGTATCAGTGTAACATTACCCTCTTAGAATGAGTTTGGAAGCATTCTTTGCTCTCAATTTTTTGAAATAGTTTGAACAGGATAGACATTAACTCTTCTCTAAATATTTGGTAGAGTCATCTATGAAGCCAACTGGTCCTGGTCTTTTTTTGTTGGGTGTTTTTTCTTATGGATTCAATTTCATTACTGTTAATTGATTTAGTCATAGTTTTGTTTATTTCCAGTTCAGTCTTGGGAGATTGCACCTTTCTTAAAATTGGTCCATTTCTTCCAGGTTGTCCATTTTATTGGCATAAAATTGTTCATGGTCATCTTTTATGAGCCTTTGTATTTCTGTGGTATTGGTTGTAACATCTCCTTTTTCATTTCTGATTCTATTGGTTTGGGGCTTCTCCATTCTTTTCTTGATAAACCAGGCTAAAGGTTTATCCATTTTCCTTATCTTTTCAAAGAATCAGTTTTTAGTTTCATTTATCTTTTCTATTGTTATTGTAAATTATAGTTGATTTCTAGTCCAAAGTTATTTATGTTTTTAAAAACATGTGAAAATTTAATGAATTGACTCAGTTCAGTTCAGTTGCTCAGTTGTGTCCAACTCTCTGTGACACCATGGACCACAGCACGCCAGGCTTCCCTGTCCATCACTAACTCCCACAGCCTACTCAAACTCATGTCCAGCACATCAGTGATGCCATCCAACCACCTCATCCTCTGTTGTCCCCTTCTCCTCCCACCTTCAGTCTTTCCTAGCATCAGGGTCTTTTCCAATGGTTTGGTTCTTTGCATCAGGTGGCCAAAGTATTGGAGTTTCAGTTTCAACATCAGTCCTTCCAATGAATATTCAATTTTTTTTAATCCCTTTATGCCACGTGAGGCAGTACTGACTTTATTCTGCACATGGAAAGAGGACATTAAAGTTTTATTAACCTAGAGTATAATACATGTAGTACATTCTATATGCCACTTATGCATAGTTTTTTGGTTTTTTTAATGTATTTTTATTTCTTTTCTTCTTCATTTATGTATTTGGCTGTGTCCGGTCTTAGTTGTAACATGCAGGTTTTTGTTGCAGTGAGCAGGCTTCTATCTAGTTGTGGCATGTGGGTTCAGTAGTTGTAGCATATGGGTTTAGTTGCTCTGAAGCATGTGGGATCTTAGTTCCCCAAACAAGGATGAAACCCTCGTCCTCTGCATTAAGAGGTAGATTCTTAAACACCAGACCACCAGGGAAGTCCCTAGAAAGTCCCTATAGTTTTTTAGATTGTAGCCTTTTGGAAGGATTTAGTGAAAGAGGCCAGTTACTAAAATGATTCTCTAGTGAAGTTGCAGTTGACAGAGGAAAGTTGCTGGAACTTTGTCATGCTTCTACCCTAAAGCTTTTCACCTATGTACAAACCCAAAGAAGTTTCCAATTTCACTTGTATGATTTAATGTTTCTTTATAGAAATAAATTCTTAAAGGAAAACTCAAGAACTATAGAAGTTATGCTTATAGTAATAACTCTCGGTGAACATTAACTTTATACCAAGCACATATTTCCTCTAACCATTACAACAACTTTATGAGGTTAATTTAGTTTCCCCATGATCATATAGTCTATAAAAGGCAAAGCTAGAATTTCAATCAACAAAGGTCCATCTAGTCAAAGCTATGGTTTTTCCAGCAGTCATGTATGGATGTGAGAGTTGGACTATAAAGAAAGCTGAGCGCTAAAGAATTGATGCTTTTGAACTGTGGTGTTAGAGAAGACTCTTGAGAGTCCCTTGGACTGCAAGGAGATCCAACCAGTCAATCCTAAAGGAAATCAGTCCTGAATATTCATTGGAAGGACTGATGCTGAAGCTGAAACTCCAATACTTTGGCCACCTGATGCAAAGAACCAACTCATTGGAAAAGACCCTGATGCTGGAAAAGATTGAAGGTGGGAGGAGAAGGGGACAACAGAGGATGAGATGGTTGGATAGCATCACCGACGTGCTGGGCATGAATTTGAGTAGGCTGTGGAAGTTAGTGATGGACAGGGAAGCCTGGCGTGCTGCAGTCCATGGAGTGGCAAAGAGTCAGATAGGACTGAGTAGCTGAACTGAACTGAGGATTTCAAGTCTGGTTTGTCTGAACTCAACTTCTATCTAACCATGACTTCCTTTCATAGGGCCTCTGTGTGCAGTCTCTTTGCTTCAGTGTGCCTGTAAGCATCAACTTGAATGATAATAACAAAGATATTTATATTTAATAGTCTAATTCTTTTCTCATACTCTCCTAGTTTTCTTCTTGCCTCCATTAAAAAAAAAAATAAAATGCAATCATGGACTGCAAGGAGATCCAACCAGTCCATTCTAAAGGAGATCAGTCCTGTTCTTTGGAAGGAATGATGCTAAAGCTGAAACTCCAGTACTCTGGCAACCTCATGAGAAGAGTTGACTCATTGGAAAAGACTGATGCTGGGAGGGATTGGGGGCAGGAGGAAAAGGGGACGACAGAGCATGAGATGGCTGGATGGCATCACTGACTCGATGGACGTGAGTCTGAGTGAATTCCGGGAGCTGGTGATGGACAGGGAGGCCTGGCGTGCTGCGATTCATGGGGTCGCAAAGAGTTGGACAGGACTGAGCGACTGAACTGAACTGAACTGATGCTGCTGCCACCTAGTGGCAATATTTCTAACTTAGAAAACTTTTAGAAATCTTGAAAGGAAGCTTTTATGTGACTTCAAAATTCAAATTAGAAAGTGAGCAAAGCACATAGCACCCACAGATCACTTTCCTAGATAGATACAACTAGTACCTGCTTATTAGCCATGCCCCTGTTAGCCTGCACCCTGCCCTCTTCCTACCCACGTTAGACTGCTTGCCAACAGTTCCTAAGACTTCTCCCACGACACATCTTTGTCTCTGGCTTCTTGTCAACCCACACGCTCCAGGCTCTACTACCACACTTCAAAAATCTTTGCTGAATGGTATTAGTACCTAAGCTGTCTGCTTTCTCACACAAGTACAACAATGTCTGCAAAGCACAGTGTGATCTCTTGAGTTCTCTCAGATAATCATTTGAATGACGGTCTTGTCTCTCTCACTGGTGTTAAAGTCTTGTAGGGACCTGATTTCCGACATATCACCTAGTGCCCATACCACAGTGGCTTCCATTCATAAAAATCACTCCGAATTTTCCACCAAAGAGGGGAACGTTACACAGGTTTCTGTCCCCTGTTAGGCAAAGGTTGCCTATCACCTTCTCTTCATGGCAATGGGTCTGATAGGAGACAAGCACTAACATTGCTCCTTGACAACTGCAGCTTTTTCAGACTTAAGTAAATTTGTATGATGTGCCATATCCCTGTGGGAACTGATCACAGTGTCTAAAAAGACCACGCTGGGCATGGCCAGTTGTTCTTATCACAATAAGTATGAAGAGTTTGAAGAGTCAGGTGGGGCATATTCAGCAGGTGCTATAATTCTTATGAAGCATCATTCAAGAACTGAAAAATTCCTCCATTTCTCAGCTCAGGTTTATCCAGTCTGAGTGACAGCACCCATCTGGAAAAGTGCAAAGAAGACAAGGAATTAGAGGGAGGTGTTGGGTTCTAGAGCTCCCTGACCTTTAGGGAATCGTTAGGGGAAAGCTTGCAATTAGGCATTGGAGGCTTTGATATATTGCTTATCTAAATATTTGTTACCACTGAGTCCTTTGGTTATTATATGGTGCCATCTTTAAGGGCTTGCAAACTGAGATGTGTGAGGAAGATGCAAGGGTGAGGCTTTTATTTTGCCAGCAATGAACTGACTGTACGATCGTGAAATGATGAAATTTACCCCATTCGAAGTGGACATTTCAAGACTGACTCTAGGACTTCATGTACAACATAACTCTTCAGTTGTTAATTCATAATCATGTACAATTAGTAGGGTACAACTATAAGTACTTAAGTTAATGAAGTACTTACAAACCACGGATACTGGGCAGGGGGAAGCAAGGTCTGAAAAGGCTATAACTTTAGAACTCACTGTTATTCTGCCCTCTTTTCATGTGTTGTATCATCCTACATGCAGAGATCAATACAATCCCTTCTCCAAAGTCACAATCTCCACTCTCCAGAGATTATAGTTTTCTTTCTAAAGACATTAATGAAAAAATTAGAAGTAGGTTGAAGCTATACTGCAGTGAAAAATTAAGGGTGAGCATCAAAGAAAATCAACAGAAAATAGTCCCTTATTCCCACAAAGGAGGTCCCCAATTGATGGTAGTTAAGACTAGGGACAGGAGTATGTCACCTGCAGACATCTCCAATAAACTCCCAGCTAATTTTTGGAGTAAAATTTTTCCAACTTGAAGACCTGCTCTAGATTTAGGAGCCAAACTTACTGAATTTGAATTGTTGCTTGCTGCATCCCAAGAAAGCTCTTCTCATGGTCCATGTTGTGCTAGGCACTGAGCCAGATCCAGAGAAGGCATGGGGCAGAACTGTACTCAAGAGGACAGCATGCTCCATCGATTTTAGAGAAAGGGCTACTTCCCTGGGAGTCCAGTGGCTAAGATTCCCTGCTCCTGATGCAGGGGGCCCAGGTTCAATCCTTGGTCAGAGAACTGGATCCCACATGCCACAACTAAGTTCACAGGCCACAACTAAAGATTCCGCCTGCCATAACTGAGACCCACCACAGCCAAATAAATAAATATTTTTTAATAAAATACTTTAGAGATGGGGGTCTAAGTTCAGCTCTAACATTCTAAGTATTCCTTCTCACTGTTAACTTAGCCTCTGTCCTCAAGAAATGTCAAAAAATAAATCCATACCTCCAGCTGTTAAGTCAGAGAGTGCAAAATACTAGGTGCTTTGCACACTGTAGTTCGACAAACCTACACAGTAATACCAATATTAGATTTTGTCAGCTCCAGCAGCCTTTCTTAGGAATTCACACTTCTCTTACTTCCATTTCCTTCTAGAGAGGCACACTGTGTGTTCCCTCCACCACTTCTGGTTTCAGTGTGGGTACATTACTTAGACCTAGTTATGGAGGCTCATTCCCCACAAACAGTGTCTGATACCAGGATTGGCACCTGACCCTCATGAGGCCACCAGAGTGTTTTTTGAGACTGACATGGAGTTATCATATGAAAGAAGTATTCTTAACACTGGGAAGATATTGTTTTGAGAATTGCATCAGCAATTGACTTGATCAGATGAAGACTATTTGAAAAATTAAAGCAAATAAAAGCAGGCAGAGATTGAATGTGTGTGTGTGTGTGTGTGTGTGTAAAAGAGAGAGAGAGATCCAACTCTACTGACCACCCCAGGGCAGGTACAGTGGAGTAAAACAGAAAATGAACGTTATTTCCTCAAGCTCTGACTTCTCAGCTGACAATTATTAGCATCTTACTTTAAATTTTGATTATTTCATAAATTTCTATCCCTGCCATGCAATTCCCCAAGGACTGTGTACCACTCCAAAACCCTTTGAGGTGGATGTAGTAAAGGAAAGGACTTTGGAGACATTTTCCAGAATGATAACATGTGGTTTCTAAGCATAAGAGAAGGGTTTGCACAGATATGTGAATGGCCAAAAGGGCAAATGTATGGCAAAGACAGCTATTTACCCCCCAATACCTGTCCTTACTATTATATATTTCATAAGTATAAAAATCCTGATAGTTACCTCAGATAAAACCAATATTTCTCAGGTTTGAGGTCAGAGTGAGTTCACTTTCAGAATAGATTCACAATAGAACATGTAACTTCAACACTGAATTCTCCTCTGCCCTTTTCCCTGTAACCAGTACAGGTAAACCTTCACGGTCCACTGATCTGTGCTGTGAGATAGATGATGAAGCTGGAAGTCTCAACCAGTTTATATCTAAAAGATAAGTACCAGGAAGCTTATAAGTTAGAATTCTTTTAAACACATAGATAAGTATAAACTTCCAGGCACATTTTATTTGAATAAGGCACATGAAGAAAAGGGGACAGAAAAAAATCACAAAGATTCATCAGAAATATTTATTGTCCATATAGGAGCTAGTGGGAAAATCTTCACCTCTATCTCTTTTCTACTCTAAGAATGTCCAATTAAATACATAATCCCTAACCTTTAAGGAGATGAGGGTAGGGTTTATACAACAAGTAGGAGAAAAACTCTGACAATTCAGTGTCCAGAATGGAATGTAATCCATCTCTATTCCACAGACCTTACTGCAAACATGGAACCCTTTCATCCAACTGCCCTATCAAAGCACATGCACGCATGCGCACACACACATACACACAAACACAAACATCTAATTTTAGATGTTTTAGCTTTTCTTGAAGTAATATTGAATTGGTTATTGCAGTAATATCCTCCAATTTATTTATGCCTCCATGTATCCACTTGGATAATTTCCTACCATTCTACCTCTGGGCTTGGGCATTTGACTTGCTTTGGCCAATGGAACAATAGTAAATACACTTCAGGAAGAGATTTAAAAATTAATTGCCTATTGGAGCTTTCTCTCTTGCTTTCTAGTAACAATGAAACCACAATCTTATAAACTAGCCAGATGAAGAATGAGAGGTCTCGTAAAAAGAGACCTCAGTCAGCTCAGCTGAGGCCATGATAAACCAGCCTAGCCCACCCCAACCCACTAGCTAACTATAGATGCCTGAGCCATTCCAACCAGGACCAGCTAAGACCAGTTCAGAACATACAAACCACCTAGTTCTTCAATTAAAAAAAAAAAAAAAGAAGAATTCTTAAAAAAAAAAAATCTAAATACAGCCTAAATTACTAACCTCTAGATATATGAGCTAAATAAATATAATAGCTGCTTTGTAATCATCGAAAAAGCAAGAGTTCCAGAAAAACATTTATTTCTGCTTTATTGACTATGCCAAAGCCTTTGACTGTGTGGATCACAATAAACTGTGGAAAATTCTGAAAGAGTTGGGAATACCAGACNCTACTCCGTCCATTGGATTTTCCAGGCAAGAGTACTGGGGTGGGGTGCCATTGCCTTCCCCGGCAGTAGGACCTTATTGTTCACCTATTCTGTGTATAATAGATTGCATCTAGTAATCCCAAACCCCCAATCCATCCCTCCCCATCTCCCCCCTTCAAAATTTAGTATTTGAACTTCTTTTATCATTTGAACAATTAAACATTACCTCATGTATTTGTCCAATGACTATAGTTCTTTGAGTCTCAGGTTTATGTACTTTTTCCATTTATCCACTGGAGACATTTAAAAAAATCAATTAATATGGACTGTTCTTATAGTAATAAAGATATAAGCCCTTTGGCAGATTTGGTGGAAATATTTTTCCTGGTCTGTTTACACTTTGTTTTTTTCATTTTGACATGTTTTCAAAAGTTTGTCTAGTGAGATATAGCCATTTCTAACTACTTAATGTAATATACTGCTTCTAGACAAAGTACCCTCTTGATGGCTCCCACGGTAAAGCGTCTGCCCGCAATGCGGGAGACCTGGGTTCGATTCCTGGGTTGGGAAAGTCCCCTGGAGAAGGAAATGGCAATCCACTCCAGCACTCTTGCCTNTAATGTAATATACTGCTTCTAGACAAAGTACCCTCTTGATGGCTCCCACGGTAAAGCGTCTGCCCGCAATGCGGGAGACCTGGGTTCGATTCCTGGGTTGGGAAAGTCCCCTGGAGAAGGAAATGGCAATCCACTCCAGCACTCTTGCCTGGAAAATCCCATGGGCGGAGGAGCCTGATAGGCTACAGTCCATGGGGTCGCAAAGAGTCGGACACGACTGAGCGACTTCACTTTCACTTTCAAAACTCTTCTCCAGATACTTCAAAAATATTTTAATTCATTTTCCTGTAATATTTCTGTGTAGTTAACACTATTTGGGATTTACATTGATTTTTGGTGTGATTAGATGTCTAACATGCTCCAGGGTGTTTCACAGCAAGCAAACAGACAAAGATCCATATCCCACCCCATCTCTCATTCCTTCCCTAGCCCCCTGCCCCAGCTACTCCCCTTTCTCCATCCTTTCCAGTTTAGAATCCATCCCAGCTACAACAACATACTTCTCTCTCTCCTTCAGTGACCTATGCTTTCATTTCTGTTGACCAAATTCCTATGGGTAGAATTGGTGGTTATATGGCAGGTGAATGTTTAACCTTAAAAACTGGATTTAGATAACTGCTTTAGTTGTTATTCAAAGTGGTTGTGCCATTTTAAACTCTCACTAACACTGCAAGAGAATTCTAATTGCTTTACCTTCTTGCCAACATTTAATATGGTCAGTCTTTTTAATTTTAATTGTTAATGGGTATAGAGTAGTGTGTCATTCTGTTTTTTTTTTTCACTTTATTTTATTTTATTTTGTATTTATTTATTTATTATTTATTTATTTATTTATTTTAATTTTTTTACACGAACTCCCACCATTTTCCTCTGACTAATGATTTTGAGCACCTTTCTATATGCTTGGTAGCAATCTGTAGAGCAGCTTTTGTGACATGTCTGTTAAAATTTTTGTCCATTTAAAAACTGGTTTGTGTTTGTCTTTTTATTTTTGTTCTGTAGAAGTACTTTCTATATTCTGGACCTAAGACCCCTGTCAGATGTATATATTGTGCATTTCTCTCAGCCTATGGCTTGCATTTTCAATTTTCTTAAATTGTGCATTTTCAATTTTCTTAAATTGTGTCTTCTGAACAGAAATGTTTTAAATTTTGATTATTGCCAGTTAATCTTTTCTATCATGGTTTTTGTATACTAAGAAACTGTTGCCTACTTCAAGGTCATCTATATCTACATCTATCTATCTATATATCCTTCTATGTTTTCTTCTAGGAGTCTTAAAATTTTAGCTTTTAGTTCTAAGGTTCAGCTCAAATAAAATGTCTGCATGTGATGTGAGGCAGGTCAAGGTATATTCTTTTTCATATGAATACTCAGTAGTTCTAGCAAGATGTGTTGAAATGAATTTCCCCACTGAATTACTTGGACACCTTTGTTGCAAATCAATAGATTGCACTTTACACACAAACACACACAATTTCTGGACTCCCTATTCTTTTCCATGGATGTATTTGTTTATCTTTGTATTTGCCCCAATACCACACTGTCTTGTAGCTTTACAGCAGTAAGTCTTGAAGTTGGGTAGTAGTGTAACCCTTTTGAGTCAGTACATTTTTTCCTATATCTGTTCTTGTCTGGTAATTTTTCTTTGCTCTGAGTGTTTTGGCAGAAAGTTGAGTTTCATATAGGTTATTGGTAGCATAACTTCTCCTTTCTTCTCTCTCTCTCTCTCTTTTTTTTTTACATTAATAAGTCAAGTGGGGGACTTCCCTGGTGGTGCAATGGTTAAGAATCTATCTTGCAATGCAGGGGACATGAGCTCGATTCCTGATCGGGAAACTAAGATCCCACATGCCTTGGAGCAGCTAAGCCCGCGTGCCACAGCTATGGAGCATGTGATCCACAACTAGAGAATCTGTGTACCACAGTGGAGGATGATGCATGATGCAATGAAGATTCCACGTGCCATAACTACGACCCGACGCAGCAAAAACAAAGTCAAAGTGATTTTCAGAAGTTGTAAAATCTGGGTTGTAATCCCATTCCTGCTATTTGTTAGCTCCAAGATCTTGGACAAGTTACATAACTTTACTGAGCGTCAAAACTTTTCTCATTTAACATGAAGTTTAGAATAGGTGTTTTCCAGCTCTAAGATTAGGAGATTTCATGATTATAAGGTGTTATTGTTCCTCAGACTCAAGCACAGGAATTTTTGACTCCCTCACTTCAAAGTCCTGCTGTCTGAGTCCCCCCTTCACTTTCGAGCAGTTTTGCCTGGGTGATTTCCCTTGCTAGTGCAACCAGACAGCTGCCACTAACCCTCCCAGAAGGACTTCATTTTTGTGGTCCTTTTTATTCCCCTGTCTCAGGAGGAAGGTACCTTTGAACTAGAAAGAGCATCTGTGCCAAGTAGCATGGGTGGAGAATCACACAGCAAAGCCACTTAGTAGCACTAGAAATGCCTCACCAGTGCCAAGTTTTGACTCCATCTGAGACCTACTGAATCAGAAAGGCTGGGGGTGGGGCCCAGCACTGTGTGTATAACCAGCTTGGCAGGTCCAGGTGATGAGAGTGCTCACTCAAGACAGAGAGGCACTGGTGTGGAGTGTGGCACACGTGACAGGGCTCAGAGTAGGGGAGAGGATGCAACAGTCAAACCACAGGGGAGTGTTCTGCTTTTACGCTGAAAATCGGAATTCCTGTGGTCAGGACTCCAAGCTTCTACTGCAAGGGGCACAAGTTCGATCCCTGGTCTGGGGACAGATCCCAAAGTCCACATGGTGTGTGGCATGGCCAAAAAAAGCAAACCAAACAATATTGGAAAGTGGTCACTCAAAAAGGAGAGTGGAATTTCTTAGGATGGTATTTGGGCTGTTTTGAAAAGTAGAAGATGGAGGCAAGAAACAAATGGCATAGAGGTGAGACTAGGATTTTCTCCAGATCATTTCACTCCAGACCAAGCACAGCTTTGGTTCTCTGAAGGCCAAAATGCCTCAAGACAGCCACCTTGCAGTCACACCAGCTTCAGTATGCATAGAGATTTGGTGTTGGTTATTCATATTAGGAATTCATATTTATCCCCTAGCCTCTCACAGAGCCTACTGCCTCAGTGGTGGCCTGAGTGTGGTCACCACACCTCCAGGAGGCTGGTTGAGCAGTCTGGAAGGTTTGGCTGACCTGGTTTGGAGCACATAGCATGTAATGTTGGGAGAACACGAGGCCCAACAAAAAATGGAGGTATTTCTCTAGTCAGAGGAAAATAGAGCCAACTTCTGTCAAGCAATTGCAAACATACGTGGATTTTTTAAAAAGCAAAGCTTGTAAATGGTTAAAGTAAAAAGAGTCATTATATTTTAGATGGCTTGAAACCACAGTAGGTTTGGTAAATCAAGGAGTGTGGGCTTGTCCAGGAGAGGGAGGACACACTCTCATATGTTTACTGGTTTCCTAGGGATTACTTGGCTTAAAAAGTCTTGTTGAGAAATTTTTTCTACCTGGTGGAGCATTGCTTTCATTGCATTGATCTTTTGCTCATCACCTCGCTCCTGCCTGCCAAGTGAAGCCTGCCTTTTGTTGGTTACAGCCTCAGGTCTGGGCTCTTTCCCAGACTCAACCTCCTTTCTTAGTTTGGCCCAATCCCACCTTTCTAACCTCATACCAGAATTCCTACAACAGCAGCGGTGTCTCCTCCAGGAAGTCTTTCAGCTCACACCACCCTCTTGCTCATCACCATGCACTTGCTCAGCCTGTTTGCCTTCCTACAGTGCCTTTCTCTTTCCTGAGTCAAACTGTTCATCCTTCTTGATCTAGAACCTCCTAATTCACACTAGACTCTTATTTCTCCAGCTCCAATGTTTGTAGGCTCCACTACTAATTTAGTGGCTAAATAGACACTGCCTTGTGGTTTTTACTGTGATTGGCTCTCTAGCTGGTTCCTTCTATGGAAGGGAGCTTAAAGTCAACCTCCTTTGGATTCTCCATAAGAACAGGTTTGGGGCTAGTCGCAGGGAAAATAAACATATCGCATCGCTGTTTGCTAGAGTAGAGATTTGGTGCTTTCGGTATTTATGAACTGAAATGGGTTCTCAGCTGTGTTCCAGGGAACACCAGCTGGCTATGATGTTCGTGGTTCCATCCACCGTATTTATGACTTTTACCATCTTAGATTCTAGTGCTCACCCCCGGGGGCAGCAGCTCCTCCTTGCTACTAATGTTGTTCTCAGTTAAAGACAACTGTGCAAACAGGACAGGAGAAGGGCGTATTTATTATTCTTGCTCTTTAAATTTCAATGCTTTGTCCATTGAGGGGAGTATGTAAAGAAACAGGAATAAGTTAATAAAACATGCTAAAAGGGGAGGAAAGAAGATCCACAAAGAGGAGGAAGTTAAAGAGAGTTTGGCATTCTGAGAGCACTCAGCTTTTCTCTCTTGCCATTTCCAGTCTGTCAGGGTCACAGCTGTGGTCCATTACTGTCCTGTGCTTTCAGCTGATCATTCAGATAACAGCGCCTCTCTTAGACACCAATGATGCTGGAACGCTCTTGCCAGTATAGAAGATGCAGGGCAGATGGATGAGACACTTAGAGTTAAAAATATGAGTAACTCTTACTCTTTTGCCAGGTGCATTCCGGGTTTTTTTTTTGGTCTCATGAATATATATATATATATACAAACAGGAAAACTTTTAACAGTGGTATCACAATAAATGTGATAAAAGTTTTTCACAGTTTATTTATTTTGATCCTACTTTCACATAATTAATCATCTACATCTTCATCTTTAGCAGCTAATAATAATGCCTTAGTCTGGAGGTACCATAATGTTTTAACCTTTTTTTAAAAAAAATATTTAGGATTGTAAATTTTTTTTAATAAATAAAGCTTTAGTGAACATGCTTTACATACAGATGTCTTTGAATACTAGTCTGATGATTTCTTTCCTTAGGATAACTCCTCACAAGCCAACTTGCTAGGTGAGAGTATGCCTTCTATTAAGACTTGTCCTACAATTGCCAAAATGCTCTAAGTGTCTACTCCTAAGATCCTTGCTAACAGTAAAGAAACTATTCATGTTTTCAATCTGATACATTCTTACTGTATCTGACACATTCTTACTTTGATACAAGCTAGTGTTTTTTTTTAATTTTTTACTTCTTAAATTTTCTTTTTCTTTTTAAAATTTTTATTGGCATACAGTTAATTTACAATGTTGTGTTAGTTTCAGGTGTACAGCAAAGTGAATCAGTTACACATATACATATAGTCACTCTTTTTTGGATTCTTTTCCCATATAGGCCATTACAGAGTATTGAATAGAATTCCTCGTGCTGTATAGTAAGTCCTTATTAGTTATCTATTTTATATATAGTAGTGTGTACATATCAATCCCTTCTCTATGTTTATAAGAGACATCATGGGATAACATTATGGTAAATAAAACACATAATTTGGATGGATGAAAATGCTGAACTGGGAAAAGAAATTCATATCCTGAATGAAATTTTATTCTAGTGAAGACAACTGCTGCGCCCCACTGTAAGAGAACAGATCTTGTACAATTAACTGACGAGCGGGTGGTTGATGGCATATGGTGCCATTAGACGCAGCACAGACAGTGGGCAGGTGAGTCTTGGTGAGGAAAGGCTCATGCGTAATTCACAGTGTGTAAAGCAGCCTCCAATTAAAATAAATTAATTAATTTTAAAAAAGAAGGAAAAAGTCATGTTTATTTAAAGTAGAATTTACATTCAGTAAAACTCCAAAGCTTAACAAATGCAGTCACCATCACAGTCAAAGTGTAGAACAGTTCTTCGATCACTCCACCCCCAAACCCTGTGCAATAAACTCTTCCCCAATTCTTAAGAATCCACGGATCTGTTTTCTATCAAGGAGGTCAAATTTAGTCGTCAAATGGTCTAGTATAGAAAAAATTTCAAGCAGAAAACCCCAAATTTTTAACAGCATACTTTGAAACATACATTTAGAATATTCTCTTGAATATTCTTTTAGAATGAGATTTGAAAATAACTTTTGTCAAAGCAGCTGACAAGTTGTTTTAAGACAGTTGTAGAAAAGCTAGTCTAGTTACTGGGGCTGGGGCTGATTGATAGAAAACCCATTTTAAATAATGGAATTGAATTCTTTCTTTTCCCAAACTTTAATTTTTTAATTTTGTATTGGGTATAGCTGATTGGAATGGAATTCTATAGGAGTTCTCTAAAAGCAGATATATGTGCTTTTTTGTTTGTTTGTTTTCTTTTTTAGCTATGCCATGTGGCTTGCACGATCTTCGTTCCCCAAACAGGGATTGAACCCTGGGCTATGGCAGTGAGATTGTCAAGCCCTAACCTCTGGACCATCATGGAATTCCTGAGATATCTGTTCTTTCAGATATCAGTATTTGGTACCTTTTTGAAAGTTCACCCCTGCTACCACCATGAAAGGCACAAAGAAAGCAAAACCTTTATTTTGTATATATCAATTGTCACATGTTCAAATACACCTTATTTCCATGAAAAGTTGCTTTCAAGCACCACAATTCTGTCTTTCAAACATCAGCTCTGAAGTTTTTTCAGCATCTTGAACTGAATTGAGTTGCACTCTGTGGATGAAAAGTTGATCCCTCTTAAAGAGGATAATAGAAGATCCATGTTCTTCAGAAGAGATATGGATGTGGAAAGGGGAAGCCTCTTAAGAGAGGTCAGGAGCCATAGGTGGGATAATATGGGCTTTTGCAAGCTTTCAACTTCCTAAAGAGATTCACCTTCTAAAGGCTTCTAATGAAAGCTTGTTGAAAGCTTGGAGAAAGCTGAAATCCAAGGCTACTTAAAATACTTCAGTTCAGTCCAGTTCAGTCGCTCAATCGTGTCCGACTCTTTGCGACTCCATGAATCGCAGCACACCGGGCCTCCCTGTCCATCACCATCTCCCGGAGTTCACTCAGACTCATGTCCATCCGGTCAGTGATGCCATCCAGCCATCTCATCCTCTGTCATTCCCTTCTCCTCCTGCCCCCAATCCCTCCCAGCATCAGAGTCTTTTCCAATGAGTCAACTCTTCGCATGAGGTGGCCAAAGTACTGGAGTTTCAGCTTTAGCATCATTCCTTCCAAAGAAATCCCAGGGCTGATCTCCTTCAGAATGGACTGGTTGGATCTCCTTGCAGTCCAAGGGACTCTCAAGAGTCTTCTCCAACACCGCAGTTCAAAAGCATCAATTCTTCGGCACTCAGCCTTCTTAAAATACTTAGAAACACTTAGAAGAGTGGACTTTAGTTAGAGTGGGTGGAAGGTTGTACTATTCAGAAGTTCAGCAGTTGGACTCTGGCATCAGACATATTTAGTATTTAATATTTTTTAATTTTAATTTTTACTTTATTTTGCTTTACAATACTGTATTGGTTTTGCCACACATTGACATGAATCCACCATGAGTGGTACATGAGTTCCCAATCCTGAACCCCCCTCCCACCTTCCACCCCATATCATCTCTCTGGATCATCCCCATGCACCAGCCCCAAGCATCCTGTATCGAACATAGACTGGCGATTCGTTTCTTACCTGATAGTATACATGTTTCAATGCCATTCTCCCAAATCATCCCACCCTCTCCCTCTCCCACAGAGTCTAAAAGTCCATTCTATACATCTGTGTCTCTTTTGCTGTCTTGCATACGGGGTTATCATTACCATCTTTCTAAATTCCATATATATGTGTTAGTATACTGTATTGGTGTTTTTCTTTCTGGCTTACTTCACTCTGTATAATAGGCTCCAGTTTCATCCACCTCATTAGAACTGATTCAAATGTATTATTTTTAATGGCTGAGTAATACTCCATTGTTTATATGTACCACAGCTTTCTTGTCCATTCATCTTTTTATAGCAGTAATAACTACAGAATAGCCAGGCATTAGTTTGCACTCCCAAGAGAGAAAAATGTGTAGGTCTCACCCCCCTGGAGACAGTGTAGAAGGCTGCAAAGCTTTGGGAATCAGGTCTGACTTGTGCTTCGTGCCCTTAAGACCAGCTTCTTCATAAGAGATGCTCTGGATGTAATGAAGCCGCCAGTCACATTTTACCCACATCCCAGACTCCCTACTCTGTAGCATTTTGTTTCTACCTGTCCATTCTGCTCCTCACTTTCTTCACACCCTAAATTCTGCATTTCACCATCCTTTCCCTCTACAAACCTACATTCAGGAAAAGATCAGATATCAATCAGTCCCACTTAATATAAATTGAAATCAACAAGCCTATTCTTTCAAGTTGCTTGCTTTTAAAATTTATCCCTAATAGTGCAAAAACAGCATGGTTCTTAATGAAATAAATATATGAACTGAAAGGTTGATTTTTTTCTACTTTGTTTTAGCAACCTGTACAAAGCAATTACATGGAGTCTGTCTAAGTAGAATTAAGATGCACCTGACTGCCTGGGGAACTGCAACCTTCCACACAGATCATTGCCCAAGTTAATGCTGGGTAAGGGATAAGATAGGGCTTCCCAGGGGTGCTAGAGGTAAAGAACAGCAGCAGCCAATGCAGGAGATGTTAAGAGGCAGTTTTGATTCCTGGGTTGAGAAGATCCCTTGGAGAAGGAAATGGCAACCCACTCCAGTATTCTTGCCTGGAGAATCCCATGGACAGAGGAGTCTGCTGGGCTACAGTCTGTAGGTTTGCACAGTGTTGGAGATGACTGAAGCAACTTAACATGCACACACGCGAAGGACAAGAGAGAGAGGGACCGTGTGGGAAGGATGAGTGAGTTTCCTTGCCATGGGTTTCAGAAAAGTGACATGACTGCTCAGTGTTTCAGACCCATTCCTCAGTCTGTGCTGGTGGTCCACTGGTAAACTAGCTCTCCGAGGGGCAAAATGAGCCTGATTTGTAGCATTTGCTGATTTCCACAGCAGATTTCAAGCTACTAAACAGTTTAACTGGCTCATCATTTTCCTGACTATTTAACAATCATCTTCATTATCAAAGTCTCAGTGGTTGCTCTTACAATTGGATCTTCTTTTAAAGCTGCATTCAGGGACCACCCCTGTCTCCTGTTTATTATCATGCACACACTGGAGGAATTGCCTCTCAATATTATATACATGTTAGACGCCCCATGAAATCATTTTGTGATTGCGGCAGTGGACTGCTAACACCTGTCTGAGATGTGAGGTTGCATCATCTCTTCTGTATTTGATGGTTAATGACACTGGGCTGTATCTAGATGCTCACTGGGGTTTTAGCTTCACAGTTCTTTGATGAGAAAAAAGGGGGGGCGGTCCTGCTACTTTAGGAGCAGTAGCTTTTCTTTAAGAAAGATAATATATTTCAACCCCTTAATTTTCACAGCACTGTGTCAATTCTGGCACCACATTACTGACAAATAAGGAACTCTTTCTGTCTAGCAATGAAGACAAAATGAAAGAAAGTTCTTGTGAGGTCACAGACACACATCCTTTTCTAGATCACAGTGTCTCACAGTTTGGTGGCATGACAGCCATCAAGGGCGTTTCCACAGTGTTGACTTCTGGCCCTCTGCTCTCAGTAATCTGATTCAGCAGGTCTGGGTCCGTCCAAGAATCCACATTTTATTACAAGTTCAGCTGAATGTGCTGCTGATTCTGGGGTGGTGGGGACACACTTGGAGGCCTTGGTCTTGCCTCCTTCGACTCTCACCCTTCTGCTAAATTTGGTTGTCAGACACGAGTATGTTCAGACCTGTAGAGTCCTCCTCACTCAGCTGCAAGTTGATATTCCATAACCGTGGCTTTTATCAACCGCCTTGTGGCTCAGATGGTAAAGAATCTGGCTGCAATATGGGAGACTCGAGTTCAATTCCTGTGTTGGGAAGTTCCCCTGGAGTAGGAAATGGCAACACATCCAGTATTCTTATCTAGAGAATTCCATGGACAGAAGAGCCTGGAAGGCTACAGTCCATGGGTCTGCAGAGTTGGACACGACTGAGCAACTAACACACACAAGAACCAGCCATATGAAATGTATGTTTTTGCTCATATTTAGATTTACTAATCAATTCATTTCAGAGCTTAGTTTTCATGGGGAAAAACTCTTTATTATCTGAAGAGGAAGCCATCACATTTGAGGGAGCCATCACATTTATTTAGCCCCTAAGATGTCAGAATGAACCAAATTTAGCATTTAATAACAGTACGGATGCGAGAGCTGGACTGGGAAGAAGGCTGGGCGCCGAAGAGTCGATGCTTCTGAACTGCGGTGTTGGAGAAGACTCTTGAGAGTCCCTCGGACTGCAAGGAGATCCAACCAGTCCATTCTNCCTAGATAGCATATTCAAAAGCAGAGACATTACTTTGCCGACTAAGGTCCGTCTAGTCAAGGCTATGGTTTTTCCTGTGGTCATGTATGGATGTGAGAGTTGGACTGTGAAGAAGGCTGAGTGCTGAAGAATTGATGCTTTTGAACTGTGGTATTGGAGAAGACTCTTGAGAGTTCCTTGGACTGCAAGGAGATCCAACCAGTCCATTCAGAAGGAGATCAGCCCTGGGATTTCTTTGGAAGGAATGATGCTAAAGCTAAAACTCCAGTACTTTGGCCACCTCATGAGAAAAGTTGACTCATTGGAAAATACTCTGATGTTGGGAGGGATTGGGGGCAGGAGGAGAAGGGGACGACAGAGGATGAGATGGCTGGATGGCATCACGGACTCGATGGACGTGAGTCTGAGTGAACTCCGGGAGTTGGTGATGGACAGGGAGGCCTGGTGTGCTGCGATTCATGGGGTCGCAAAGAGTCAGACACGACTGAACGAACTGAAATGAAGTTTTGCAGTTGGTTTGTTTTGCAGCTTAACTGATTTGATTTGTGATATATGCTGTGGCAACATGGTCCTAGGGCCATGTGTCTACACAGGTGTGGACATATTTTCATAAGACTTTTAAAGTCTAGGAGGTGCACTTCCAAAATAAAAGATAACACTGATGGCAGATCTGACACTTACTAGCATCATTGTTTCCCAGAAGCGGAGGGCAAGAAATTGATCCTGTGTCTATACTGACTTATAAGGGTCAATCATGCCCAGAAAAATACTCCATAGGTGGGTAACAGTGTGGAGTACAGGAACTGGGCTTTATGGAGGAGACCCAGGAGGAGTATGCAGGTAACTTAAAACATGCTGATTGCATCTTTCCCTCCACCACCTCTTTTCTTTTTTTTTTTTCTTTTTGGCCTTGCGTGTGAGATCCTAGTTTCCCAACCAGGGATCAAACGTATGTCCCCTGCACTGGAAGGCAGATTCTTAACCACTGGACTACAAGGCTAGTCACCCCTCCACTACTTCTTGTGGAGAGAATAGGTGAAGGTGTTTTATCACCAATAACTAAGACTTCCAAAGTAGGGAATATAACTGGAAGATACAACTCCCTCCTCCTTTTCTCAGCACCCTTCAGCAGTAGGGAAAACTCTAGAGGAGATTTTGGCTCTGACCATCAGTGAAGTCAGCAGTGTTCACTGCAGAGACAGAAGCACATAATCAACACTGGAAAATATCAGAGTGGGACAGACACAAATTCCCTCCTTCCAAAAATTACAGGAAGGGAAAATGACCTTGAAAGAAAGAAACTGACAATTCACGACCACGGGTCAGTTTAAGAAAAGAGCCTCAGAGAACTCAGATGGCTTCTTAGGCTTAGTTTATTCGAGAGAGAAGAGATTAACTCACTATGACCTGGGGCCTGTTTGCCCAAGAATGATGCATGAATGGCTGGGCACAGGCAGCTTCTGTCAGGGGACCAAGAAGAAGAGATAAGGGCTTCCCCCAGCTTCTGCCCACAACAGACTCTAGGATCCTTTATTCACAGCAGAGTTTTCCAAGTTTCTTTAGAGAGAGGACTCATTGGAAGGGTTATCAAGTCATCCCAAGAATGAGTCCATCAGCGGGAACAAAGGGGTTGTCAAAAGCAAGAGGAGTTGTCCACAGAGGTGAGATGACAGAGCCAGAGAGTAGCATCCACTTTTCAGCTTCTGTCTGAAGATCAAAGTTACCCACCAGGCCTCAGGGCCCTCCTCAGAGGTCAAAGTCTCCTCTCCGGAGGCTCAGCCCGCCCATCAGGGGTGACTGTCATCTTTCCAGAGGGGGTGGTCACCTTCTCAGGCACTCCAGCCTTCCTTCCTGGGGGCGTGACCTTCTGTCCAGTCTGAAGGTGCACGGGACCCACAGCTACTCCTCCAGGGCTCACCACCAGATGGCCCACAGTGGTCAGGGACTTCTCTCCAGGGCTCTCAGTCTTCCCTTCTGGAGCAGCAGTGTGCCTTCCAAAGGTCAGAGGGGTCCTTGTAGGGGTTGCAGTCTCACCTCTGGGGGTTGTGGTCATAGTTGCAGACTTTCTATGAGTCTCAGTGGCCACAGCCTCTCCACCTAGGGGCAAAATGCCCAAACCAGTGGTCAAATCCCTGGTCATAGTTGGCATTTCAGGGCCAATTCTTGAAGAATTCACAGCAGTTGAGAACCAAAATTTTGGTAAAGGAGTTGAGGTGAACTCTAGAAGAAAGCAACAGAAAAGGGTGAGACTCCTACCTCTTCCTTCCCATCCTGTCACTGGCAGAACTAGAGCTGCTCCAGGGATGAAGTACCAGCTCCCAAACCAGAATCAGAGAATTTCCAAACGCATCCACTTGTCAACACAGATAAAGTCTCCGCACACAGAAGCCTGGCTCCCCTACTTCAGTATATCAGCGTGATCCCAGGCACCCACGGACACTCGGTGGGGTTTGTCACGTTTCCGGTTGAGGGTCCCCAAGCAGAAGTCTGCCGGTTCTCTAAGCTTAAGCCTTTGCTTTGACTTTTGCACCTTGAACAAGACCTTACCCCGAAGCCTATTCCTAACCTGTGGAATCCACAGGAAGAATCCTTTTGTGTCCCGCTTCTGGGAAGCACAAAGTCCAGGCTGAGGGCAAGGAGGTTGCCCTAGAAATCATGTTGTAAAGAATTAAGTTGGAGTCTCATTTCCACTCCTGACTAGCTGTATTATCTTTCTGAGCACTGGTCTCCCACAAAATGAGGGTTATAGACTGTCTCCAAGGATGCTGTAGCTCTAGCATGCCAGGTTCCATCTCCAAACTGCCAGGAAAGTCTCTGCTATCAAAGAAATATCAAAAAGAAACTTAATTTCTTTTTCTGGTGTTTGCTGCATGAAAGCAAGGAAAAGAAATACAGAAATAAACTGATATGTATTGAGTGTTCACCATGAGCCAGCATGCTTTCGTTTCACATCTCATTTAGTTTGTATAATACTGACATGAGTATAAGGATTATTCCCATTTTGTAGATGGCAAAACAAAGCTCAGAGAGATCAAATGGAGCATGCATCCAAACCAAGAAAGCAGACTGGCCTGGCCATCAAAGCTCATTCTCTTCCTTCACTGTCATTTTGCCACAACAAAGCCTTTAGATCTCACAGAAGGGACCCATCCAGTGGCTGCTTGTGCAACTGCCAATCCCAGCTTCCAAGTCATAGCTACTCACCATCATTCACCAGGAGATTATTCAACGTGTGGACAAGGGGGAAAGGGCCAGTGCCGCAGAAATTGCCCCTGAAGTCATCCAGGTCCAATGTCCACACCATGGCCCCCCCAAAATGCTCTCTCTTTATGAAAAATGCCTGAAAAAAAGGAGTGGTCAGTCAACCTGCTGTTCTCACCATTCTCCAGACTGAGTACAATGGCAAAATCAGATGGACTCTCAGAAGGCAATATAGCAGGATGGTTAGCCACATAACCTGTCTTTGAATCTAGCCTCTATTGCTTATTAGCTGTGGCATCTTGAAAAAAAGTTACATTAACTTTATGTGTCTTAGTTGCTTCCTGTGTAAAAAAAGAAAAAAAATGGATAATAACATCTCCAGCATTTTTAGGATGCAAAGAATTCCTACACACACATGTCACAACATGGATGGAAGTGGAAGACATCATGCTAAGTGGAATAAGCCAGTTACGAAAGAACAAATACTAAGAGTCCACTCATAGAGGTTCTGAGAGTAGTCAGATCCATAAAGACTGAAGGTAGAGTGGTGACTAAGAGGAGGTGTGTGAGGGAAGAATGAGGAGCTATTAATGTGCGTGGAGTTTCCGTTTGCAAAGACAAGAAAGTTCTGGAGAGGGATGAGTGTGATAGTTACACAACAGCATCAATGTATTTAACGCTATTGAACTGTAACAAAAAGTAAGTAAAATGGTAAATTTTATGTATATTTTGCCACAACTTGAAAAAAAATTTTTTTTAATTCCCACATGTAAAATATTTGGAGCAATACTTTGCACCTAGTAAATGTTCATAAATGTTAAGTACTGTCTGACTTCCCAAACTGCTAATTACCATTATCATCATACTAAACAGTAGATATTGCTTTATATTTTTTAAAAATCACCTCAACGTACCTCATGCCAAAAATGATGCTATAAAAGAGGAATAGAATGATAATATCATATCTTTTTCACAGATAAGTAATATAGTCTTTGTCCATGATTCTTTAAATCACAGATATAACTAAAAGGCAGAGTTTAGACCCCAAACCAGGTTTTATTATTACTTTGCCAGCACTCTCTGTGCTGGCGGAAAAGGCAGACTCATATGCAAACATCTGTATGATGGTAATGACTTGGTCAAATCGGTTGGCTCCTTTCTGAGGTTTAATTTCCCCAAATGTAAAATAAGACAGCAAAGCCTAACTATTAAATTTGAAACTGTGAAGATTCTGAGATTTTATCCTACTTCTAAGCTAAACTGGGCTTCCAAAGTGCCACTAGTGATAAAGAACCTGCCTGCCAATGTAGGAGATATAAGAGACTTGGGTTTGATCCCTGGGTTGGGAAGATCCCCTGGAGGAGGAAATGGCAACCCACTCCAGTATTCTTGCCTAGAGAATCCCATGGATAGAGGAGCCTGGCAGGCTACAGCTCATAGGGTCACAAAGAATCAGACATGACTGAAGCAACTTAGCATGCATACATAGGCTAAATTAACCTGTTTTATATGTACATACACACACACACACACACACCAGATCTCCAGATCAAAAAAGTGACCATCTCTACTCACAGTAAAAAGGCAGATTAGCACCTGGAGTTTGCTCTCCATTCCCCAATTATCCAAAGAGTGATGTGAAGGCAACCAGATATTCACCTGCATGTGCAGCAGAGTCTGCACCACAGGAGAAGAATCCCACAGTTACGACTCTCAAGGTGACACAGGAAGCAGGCGCATCTTGCCCTCCTCACCTCTAGAGAGACCGAGAGCTTGGCTCTGGAAAGTAAACAAGGCCTCTCTGGGAAGGAGATTTTACAGTCCATGCAGGTAAGGAGATGACTCTGGGGGAGAGGGGAGGGGAAACTCTGTTTAATTACAGCTGGTCTGTTTGCTTTACTCAGAATGCCTAGACAGTGCTGGAACACTGAGAGATCCAGGGATTACTGCTTCCTGGTGATTACCTGCAAGGTTTCTTTCAGCTGAGATTCTGTGATGAGAGCTCTTAATTATGCTCTCACTGGGCTCACGTCCACCTCTAGCTTGTTAAGGCTCTGTAACTGCCCCTCAAAGCAAGGCCACCCTGCACTGCTGGCTTCTGGCTTTTCCCAGCAATGGGGTCCAACCCCCTCTTCTGTGTCCTATGGATCATATATTTAATTCCACCCAACTGGATAATTCCAGGGTCACTGACCTTTTTTGTGTCTTCTGTCTCCAAACCACAGAGTAAGATCCTGGAAGCTGAAAGTCATGCTCTCTACCTCTCTCCCCACAGCGGGTCTCACCCAGGATTAGAGGAAGTCACAGTGACTCTTCATGATAACCGCCATATTATCTCTGCTTTCTACTGCAAATGTTCCCCAAAGAACAAACCAACACCAGTGACTTCCACATCATTTATGAGAGGAGATGCTGTGACATCCCTCTACTTATAAGCCCCGACATCCAGGCAGTGACAGGCTTCTGACAACTGCTCACTCATCAATGGCGTCTCCTCCCAAACTCCCTAGTCCAGACCCTTATCATTTCACACGTGCACACCTGAAGTGCCACACAGATTACAGTAGGATCACAAGGGGATATACTGCAAACAGTTTCCAGATTCTTTCTAAGACCTGATGAATATTCAGGGTTGGACCTAAGAATTTCTACATCTATTAAGTCTACATCTAATCTAGGTGATTCCAAGCAGAGGCAGATTAAGGAAACACTGGAACATGTCTTTTCTGTTTTAATTCACTATTAAAAAAAAAAAAAAACTCGCCAGGTTCAACATCATAGACCACTGTTGATATGGGGTGCAGTGGTGGTGACAATTACTAAAGTCTAAAGATTTCAAACTCACAAATCATATACCTGGCTCAGAAACCTGATTTTGCCTGAAAATGCATACAGGATGAAGGCCAGACACTTTCATCAGCATTCAAGTATCTTCATAAATCCTCCTTTTTAAAATAAGATGATTGGGGCAGGTTTGATTAGGAAGCTCCAGTTAGATCTGGTATGCCTAAAACTCATCTAATAGAGTCATTCTCACCTTCATTCTCCATGCAGTACCCACACACCCATACACACACACACACACAGTACAGACAAGGGCCTCAAGGAAGCCAGAGGAAAACTATGCTGGAGCAAGAAAGGACCAAGGTCTCACCTTGTAACCGAAGCTGATGGCATCATCATAGCCAACCCACTCCTTCCCCTTGAAGGCATATGGGACATACTGATCATTAATCCAGCGCTTCTTCGCTCTCCGGACGAAAGAGCAAACCTACCAGGAAGATCACCAGGGTAGTTCCGTGAAGTTCCATGGAGGGAAGCAACAGCAAGGAAAAAGAACCCAGGAATCCTTCACCAGGGGGTGACAGGAAGGCAGACCAAAGAGGGGGTGTGGGAGCCACTCACAAAGGACCTCCGTCTATTCCAAAAAATCCCTACTACTGCACATTCCTTCCATGACATCTGTGATGGATACACAAAAATAACACTAAGCAGTGGGGGAGAGCCTTAAGAAAACAAGCCAGGGCTTGGTAAAATCAATGCCAAACTACTACAGGAACAAACCTGACCTTTGACCAGACCTGTTCCTTTTTCAAAGACTTTTTATGAATAAGTATCTGCTCTATTCACTAAAACCAACATAAACTGCCCCATCTAGGCAGTTATCAAACTAACTTTTGAATCTGTAATAACTGTAAAGGCCTAGAATGCAGGACTAGGTTATTATAATCAAGAAAGCACTGAGTGTAGATTGGGTACCCAGCCCTGAGCTGGAGACCATATGCTACAAAGATGTAGACATGTTCAACTGTCGAAGTTAAGGTGTAAAAGTTTTTCCTTTGGGGGTGGGGGTGGTCATTAAAAGTTTATAAAAATCTCTTTCATGTAATGTCCTTCAAGAACACTCCCTCGACTACATCATCACTCAAAACTATACTTCACTGGATTAGCAGGGAAACATCTTCAGGAGCCAGACAGAGCAGAGATTGGAGAGACACCAGCACCTCCACTACCACCACAGGCA
The DNA here is from genome assembly GCA_006410675.1 of Oreotragus oreotragus. Taxonomy (NCBI): domain Eukaryota; kingdom Metazoa; phylum Chordata; class Mammalia; order Artiodactyla; family Bovidae; genus Oreotragus; species Oreotragus oreotragus. The sequence goes on along the minus strand of SJYX01006313.1, from coordinate 94,885 downwards.
AAGATACAGCTCGCCCTCTGGAGTCTGCTGTCCTCTGCCTAGAAGGTCCTTCCCACCCTTCAGGATTCAGATTGTCCGTCATAGCTCTGCACAGAATTCACCTAATCTAGATCCTACAGCCATGCAATCCATGCCTCTTACTATCTTCCCTTGTGTTTCATATTGCCCTGGGTCCATGGCTCTTTCCTCCACTAGAGCAAGCTTTGTTAAGATGGGGATTAGGGGGTGGAATTGAGGTAGAGGAAAAAGAATCTGTCACGGGGAATGTCTTTGAATCATTTCAGAATAATCTACTAGTGAGGAGGAAGGAATCAGGGAGAAGAAACAATATTGAGAAAAAACAAGACTGGCCAAGAGTGGTTAATGACTGAAGCTGGGTGAAGGGCATTTGGGAATCAGGGAATGAGAGGATGTTATACTATTCTTTTACTTTTGAAAATGCTTGAACTTTTGAAAAAAAAAAAATATATATATATATATATATCTTGCAAATATTAATTAGGTTCATTTAGGCCATACAGTAATTCAGGATTGACTTAAGTATTATTTAAGAATCTTCTAAGGAGTGAAATATCTGTCCCCCTCCATTCAGACTTCACCCAGTCCCTCACCTCTTACAAAAGGCTCAAATAACTTTCCCAAAAGAAAAGAGAGTATCCCGGAGGTTGGCTGTCCCTTACACCTCCTGGTCCTGTCTCTAGCCCTCAGTCTCGCCTTGGTCCCTTGCCCCTGCTTTGGCCCTGGGCTCGGGTGGGAGAGCCCTAACTCACAGACAGAGGCTCCCGCTCCCGTCACCTCATAATAAGCCAAGAAGCCAGCTTGCTTGGTGTACTTCCCTGGAGACGCTGGTCCCACAGCTTCTGCCCGCAGCTCATTCTGAGAGGCTCTGAGGAGGTGGAAAGAACGTCCATAGGTGGGGAGCCCCATGAGGAGCTTCTCAGGGGGGACGCCAAGCTGTCGCCAGTAATTCATGGCATATGCCTGCAGGGAGGAAGAACACACCCCTCCTTGTTACCAAGAGCCACTGGCCTGGCTCAGGGGTGCACGTCTGGGCTGCCTGACAGCTTTCCTTTTCTCACCGAAGATTTGGGGTCTTCAGGCAGAGAGAACAGAGGGCTATTGTGTCCTGTGAGCTTTTCCCAGCTTCCATGTAAGTCGTAAGACAAGACGCTGATGAAATCCAGGAGTCTGTAAGGGGCAGGAAGAGGGGGTATGAAGATCATGCTAGCTAGACTTTCACAGCACCAACTAGCTAACTAGCTGAACATCGACCACCCAACACCCCTGCCATCTCTGCCCACTGAGATGGGGACTGCCCAAGCTGTGCCCTGCATGTGAGAGGCTGCCCTAGAACACACAGCCAGTGAGGGACAGCGGTGTGTCAGACCTATGCCCTCAAGAGAGTATCCAAGGGGTCAGACCAGGAAACAAAGTGGATGGGATCAGACCAGGAAACAAAGGCATTCTGGCTGATACAAGTGCAGCAGAGGTCTGCATAAATAACGTGTAATCAGAATAAAAGTGCATCCATCTTTCTACCATTCCAGGAGCCTCTGGAACCCACCTCTTCCAGAAAGCTTTCCAGATGGCGAAGTGCAGTTGAGCCTTATCAGGGCACAGTGTGGAGGTTAGCATGGATCATCTAATTTAATTTTAATTTAGCCAATTTAGCCACAATTGTCTGTTTTAAAATGAAGAAACTGAAGGACTTCCCTGGTGGTCAAGTGGTTAAGAATCTGCCTGCCAATGCAGGAGACACGGATTCAATCCCTGGTCTGGGAAGACTCCACGGGCCACAAGCCCATGCGCCACGACTACTGAAGCCCAAGCACCTAGGGCCCATGTTTTGCAACAAGAGACGCCCACTACCGCGAGAAGCCTGTGCGCTGAAATTCAGGTGTAGCCCCAGTCGCCACAACGAGAGAAAAGCCTGCACACAGCAACAAAGACCCAGTGCAGCCATTAACAAACACAGAAAGTAAAAGAGTTAAAACTCAGACAGTTACCTAATTTGTCTAAGGTGACGCAGCTTGGTGAAGATGAACTCCCTCAATCTCGTATGGCTCTAAGACCAACACTAGGCAACTCACTCCACTGGGGTCCACCTTTCCTGCCTAACCATTCTCCATTGAAACCACGCTCCCTAAATAAAATGACACTCAGAAACACCCCCATTCACCTCTTGTATTCTGCATCTAACTCAGCTTTCATATCTGTAAATACCTGATTCTTGAGCTTTGAGAAAATTAGTATAGAACTGGCATTTCCAGAGAGTTATATGCTTTCTTGGGGCTTCCCAGGTGGCGTCAGGGGTAAAGAAACTGCCTGCCAATGCAGGAGACAAAAAAGACATGGGTTCAATCCCTGGGTCAGGAAGATCCCCTGGAGGAGGGTATGGCAACCCACTCCAGTATTATTGTCTGGAGAATCCTATGGACAGAGGAGCCTGGCAGGCTATATAGTCCATAGGGTTGCAAAGAGATGGACATGACTGAAGCGATTTAGCATGCATGAGCATTCCTTGGCTGATTTTGTGATTTTGGCATGAAGATCTCTGCTCTGAAAACAGGCCCTGACTTGGCATTCCTGTTTTTATTTCAGAGGCAGTAGTTGGTAATTCATAAATGTCTGTGATGCCAGCCATCTGGCACTTGGTGCACATCCACAGAGGACTCCAGGAAAACAGAGCCCAGGCCCCTGGATTCACTCCTTGAGGCCCAGCTATGGACAATGCAGATCTCTACCCAAGAGGATGCTGTGGTGTAGCCTGATACTCCATCACTTCCCTCTGATCTCCTCAGGAAAGCCTGGGCTATAAGGAATAATCCTTGTCCCCACCTACGTTCCTGTTAGGCCCACCTCCCACAGGTGCTCTCACTGCAAGGCAGGAAGTCAAAGCTCCAGGACAGTGCTGGGCACCTCTGGGTTCTGAGCCCAAGATGCCTTCTTCCCTCCAGTGCCCTCCCCCCATCACCAAAGAAGGACCCACTCACCTGCCCAGAAGGCGTGCATCATACGCTTTCTGGATGACATTTGGGTCCCCAGAGACGGCAGCAGACAGCAGCAGCCTTGGACGCGTGGTGAGCTGGGCCTCATTCTTGAAGGCCTGCAGGAGCTCCTGGGAAGAGAGAGGCAGATGAGAGAAATGGACAAGGCAGAGTGGAGTCGGGGAAAGCAGGAGTCATCCGGGAAACAATCTTCCGCAATAACAGAGCCCCTGAGCCAGGAGAGTCAGACACTGGCCCTGCCCACAGGCTCCGAGAAACGGGGACGTGAGCCAGTGCGGTAAGTCGCTGAGCAGAGGGCTGGCTGCAGGCCCAGGAGCAGAGCTCAGACAGCCTGCCTGAGGGAGTCCAGTAGATGCATGGAGAAAGTGTCACTCAGGCTGGAGGGCTGGGGCCAGGCCAGTGGTGACAGAGGGAAAGGCCTCCACAGGGCCCCTGCTCAGCAGCCCTCTGTCCACACTACTCTCCTGTCCAACCCTGGTCTTAGGCTCCTCCTGTGCCCGGGGCCCAGACACGGTCAAAATAGAATCACTTCTGGATTCAGGATCTGCCAAGCCAACCTTACCTCAAGTAAGAAGACAAAGGTCCAGCGGTCACGCGCGGGGCTGCCTCTGAGTCCAGGGTACAAGAAGAAGAGGTCCAGACCATCGAAGCCGTGTGTCCTCAGGAGGGGGATCACTGAATTGACAAACCTTTCCCGGTTGGAAAACGTGGACAGCATCGTGGTGAACCTGCAGGAGGACCAGGGGTGAGGCCAGGAGTGCTTTCTGCATAACCGTGCTCCCCACAAGCACTCCCCAGCAAGGCTCTTTGGTTCACATGTGACTGCGGAAAGGAAGGCAGAGCTTTGAAACGCTCAAAGCCTCTTAAAGTTCTACCAAGTCCTGGACTTCAGGCTCCAGGGAGGTTTTGCAAACCACCCCTGCCCCTGCCAGATGGAAACAACACTCAGCCTGGGGTGGAGACAGTGACTCAGAACAGCTCTGCCTTTGAAAACCTGGTTACTCCTGGCCAAGCACTGACCCTCTGCCTAAACAGATAAGGGGAGAGAAAATAAGCCAAGGGCAAGTATTTCCAGAAAGATCTCTGAGCTAATGGGCCCCATAACATGGCACAAGAGGGCCAGGCTCTGACCAGGGGTTCTAGAGTCTTTGCTATTCTGTTTATTAGCTGTTTGACTATTCTCCATTTCCCTAGTATCTTCTCTTCCATAGTGAAGACACTATTGGAAAGCCTTTAGAATAGTAAAGCTGAACTGTAAGTAATTTGTGGCTAGTCCTGCACTCAATGATTAACCAGACTCAGACTTTGGCAGGCCTGGTTCCGTTACCTGATCATCATCCCTAGCTGATCGTCTCTCAGGAACACCTGGGTGAAATACAGTGAGTTCCCTAAGCTCTCGCTCGTGCTTTTTTCCTGCAAATTTGGAATGCAAACAGCCACTTTAATCCTTTCCCCTAGCAGTCATGAGATAATGAGTGTAAAGCTGGCCTGCTCCCCTGACCCATCACCTCAACCCCATCCCAGAGAGAAGACCTAATAGCACAGACTCACCTTGAGGTGCCGAAGTTCCACCCCCCGATGGACAGCAGTGTTTTCAGCCCCCTGTTCCTGTGATGAGGGACAGTCGGTGAGCTGGGATCTCATTCAGTCATTTGGGAACAGTGGGAAGTAGTGGGGAGGAGAGCAGGGGGAGGGAAAGGAGGCAGCGGATGGAGTAACCTAAGGGAGAAAGGAGCGGAGCCAAGGAAGGGGAAGAAGGATAAAAGAAACAGCAACCAGCCCCCGTAAAGGCCATCACACCCAGGACCCCAGGTTGTCCAAGCCCCCCAGACTCCAAAATCGCGTGACAGTCCCACTAAAAGGAAAAGAAAAAGCAGCCTAAATTTTCTCTTCACTCACTTTCTTGGTCAACAAACGTTTATTGAACAATTAATATGCGCCTCTGACTGCTTTGGGCTTCTCTGGCAGCTCAAATGATAAAGAGTCTGCCTGCAGTGCAGGAGACCCAAGTTCGATCCCTGGGTTGGGAAGATCCCCTGATGAAGGAAATGGCAACCCATTCCAGTATTCTTGCTGGGAAAATCCCATGGACAGAGGAACGTGACAGGCCTCAGTCCATGGGGTCGCAAAGAGTCAGACACAACTGAGCGACTTCACTTTCACTTTTCACTTTCTGACTGCTTTAGGTGCTTGAACACAGCAGTGAACAGACGGACAAGCTCCCTGCTCTCCTCTCTGGAGGCTGTGCTCTAGTGACATGGACTTTCTCTGCCCTTCTACAACCATGCACACAGCGACAGACCACTCCCTGCAGAGGACAGCCCAGGAGGCCTGGGGAGAGAACACTGAGCACCAGCTCTCTGCTGGGCGCTGACCCCGCCACTGGTGTACAAAGACCATAGACACCAGCCCTTCCCTTGGGGTTCATTTGCAGGTGACGAAGGGTAATGAAACACTAGCATTTGTGAAGCTTCTGTGATACGCAGCTCTCTCCGAAGCATTTGAAAATAGAATCCTGAGCGCTGGGCTTGAAGGGTGAGTTGGGGTGCAAGGCAGAGAAGAGAGAGGAGCATATTCTAGGCAGGGGCACAGCAGCCAAAAGGGCAGGGAGGCAAGGACGAGCTCAAAGTGCTGGTCAACAGGGAACTCCCAGAGCAGGGACACTACAGAGAGCCCTGGGCAGGAGGAGGGACCCGAGGACCAGAGGAAAGGTGACGACGAAGAGAAGACAAGACTTACTCCTCTTTACCTGTAAGATACAGCCCCCACAGACACAGTGAACGCACCTCTCCTTGAGCTTGTTGAACTCTGGGTAGAGGATTTTCTCATCCTGGGGATCCTTAGGAACAATCTGATTGTTGTTCATCGAGGCAAAGGCAAATACCAGGTGAGTGCAGAGAAGGGGGTCCAGATCCCGGGGCAGGATCGAGGCAGGGCCGGGCCGACTGAATGCCCAGTTGGTGAAATAACACACCAGTTTGTGGGCAGCACCTGGCAGGGGACAGCAGGCATTATTGATAGAAACCAAGTGGGGATGGAGCTCAGCATCCACAGCAGCGTGGATGCTTCTCTAGAGGCCAGCCCACTGTAACCCCCACCAAACACATCCCCCTCAAAGCTACACTGAGGGGAGGCCCATCCCCCACTGTCAGGGTCCCCCGGGGGAAGAAGGCCTCATGAAACCCTGGCCAGAATGGATCCGAGAGTCTGGGTCCTGGCAGAGAAGACCCAACAGTGACTTGAGAATTTGCTGCTGAGCCGCACTGGGTCAATGATGCCTGACACAGCCAGGGCGGGCACAGGGCACACTGGATCTGGAGCAGTTCTCAGTGGACACTCTCCCCGGCTCCGGAGAGGACCAGTTTCCTCACCATCATGGTGTTTCAGCACAAGGAGCAGCCCTGCAGGAGACAAAGGAAGAAACACACGCAGATTCACACGCACACCCCGGCTCACCCTCCAGCTCCCACAAATGCAGACACACACACCCTTCCCTCCTTCCTCTTCTCTACACGGAGTGGGTGAAGCCAGATCTATCTAAGCTCCTTTCCACTCCAATATACTCTACATGTAGACACACAGGCTATGGGACAACCATGACACTGAAAGTCCCAGCAAAGGTTCAGGCCGGTGGTTCTCAACCCTGAAAGTGTCAGTCACTCAGTCGTGTCCGAATCTTTGTGACCCCATGGACTGTACCCCACCAGGCTCCTCTGCCCATGGAAATCTTCAGGTAAGAATACTGGAGTGGGTAGCCATTCCCTTCTCCAGGGGATCTTTCTCATTCAGGGATTGACCCCGAGTCTCCTGCACTACAGGCAGATTTTACTGTCTGGGCCATCAAGGAAGTCCTCAACCCTGGATGCTAATTTAAAAGTAGTGATCTCCTCTTTCCTCCCTCAGAGATTCTGATTAACTGGTCACAGATGAGAAAGGTTGAGAACTGCTGCTCTGATCACTTCTCCTTTCACTGTGCCCTGTCCACCTCTACCTAATCCAGGCCCCCAAGTCCCAGGATGCCCTTTGGGTAACAGTGAGACAACAAGCTTATGAAGCCTGGCATCTCCTGAACTAAGAGACATTGAGGGGCTGGGACCCACCACACTCACCAACCCACAGCAGCAGCTTCCCCATCTCTGTGGTCTGACAGCTGCAGGCCTAGGGCTCCAGCCCCTTTATATGAGATTCCCCAGGTACAACTTCGAGACAGTGCTGAGACAGCCCAGCCACACACACACAAAACCAGTGATTAATGGGCAGCTGCCCAGAGTCACAGTGACCCCAGCATCTCCTGTTGTCCCGCCCAGCAGAGCTATAGTTCTCAGATCCAACAAAGGAACAACTCCCTCTGACACTGGCATAGACAGGGCATCCACCACCAGCCCTGGTGAGGGCAGGGCAGTGCTCAGCCCCTCTTCCTGTAATTCAGTCCCACATGGACTGAGTATGAGGCAGAAACACTGAAGGGCAGCAGGAATCCTACTGTTATGAGATTAGTGATTTGGAGGGTTGCGTAGCGTAATGTTAAAAAGTCTCAACTATGGACTCTGCCAGGCCAAAGTTTGAATCCCACTGTCAAAAAGCATAAGTCCTAGCATCTTGAGCAGTTAGTCAGCTCTTTGAGCTTTAGCTTCCACACTTGTAAAATGGAGGTAACACCTGAACTCACCTCATAGGGTTTCATGATTTAAAGAGATAAAAAACTGTATGAAAAACTGTGAGTTGAGTGCTTTGCATATATGAGGACTCAGTGAATGGTAGCAGTTATTAGAGATGGCGTAAGAGTTTGCCCCCAAAGCAGGGTTCTCAAACTCAAATGCTGACAGGCAGGTAATGTAAATCAGTGAAATGGACACAATAGTTTACTCTCCAGTGGATTTGAAGGAAAATAGTCCAAGTCTAGTAATACACTTCAGCTAACATGAAGCCTCTCCGATGGGAGACATCAGAGATTAGCATGAACAGCCACTAACTTTTGCCTTGCAGTGAAACAGAACCAATGTTTTGGAAAATTCTTCAATTTCTTGAGAGAAGACAAAAATCTGAATTTTTGTATGAGTCAACAATGTCTGAGCCAGTATATGAGCCAATGATGACACTGTCATGAGAGAGGTCATGAACCTAAGGAGTAAATTGAATGCAATTCTGGACACCTAAAAGAGCCAATTTTTTTAAAATATACCAAAAATATTAAGGATAAATAAAATAGGTATATAAACCAATGATTTCATGATCCACCAGTTTACTTTTCTGCTAAAAAGTTGCTAACCATGAGTAGGTCCCATATTTCAGTGTCTGAACTCAATCACAAGGACCAAAAATTGGATGTTCTCAGTGTGTCCACTATGCTTATCCTCTCAGAGACTCAGACTACTGCTCACCTAATCCACATGCTACTGAGGGATTAACTAGAGGTCAATAAATAAAGCAACAATGGCTAGTGGTTGAATTCACTTCCTGTCCAGAATGAAGACCAGGAAAGTTTAATTTGTATCAGCAGGTTGCTTGGTTGTTGTTCAACTGCCCAGTCATGTCTGACTTTTTGCGATCCCATGGACTGCAGCATGCCAGTCCTCTCTGTCCCTTACCATCTCCTAAAGCTTGCCCAAGTTCATGTTCACGTCCAAGGAACTCTCAGGAGTCTCCTCCAGCACCACAGTGCAAAGGCCTCAATTTTTTGGTGCTCCAGCTCTTTATGGTCCAGCTGTCAAAATGGTTCATGACCACTGTGAAGATCACTGCCTTGACTATATGGACCTTTGTTGGCAGAGTAATGTCTCTGCTTTTCAAAACACTATCTAGGTTTGTCATAGCTTTCCTTTCCTGCCAAGAAGCAAACGTCTTCTGATTTCATAGCTGCAGTCACCTTCCGCAGGGATTTTAGAGCCCAAGAAGAGGCAATCTGCCACTCAAGCTACTTTAGTTGCTCAGTCATGTCCAACTCTTTGAGACTCCATGGACTGCAGAACACCAGGCTTCCCTGTCCTTCACTAACTCATGGAGCGTGCACAAACTCATGTCCATTAGGTTGGTGATGCCATCCAACCATTTCAGCCTCTGTCATCCCCTTCTCCTGCCTTCAATATTTTCCAGCATCAGGGTCTTTTCTAATGAATCAGTTCTTCTCATCAGGTGGCCAAAGTATTGAAGCTGAAGCTTCAGCATCAGTCCTGCCAATGAATATTCAGGACTGATTTCCTTTAGGATTGACTGGTTTGACCTGTCACTGCTTCCAGCTTTCCCCCATCTATTTGCCATGAAGTAATGGGGCCAGAAATACATCTGCTGCTGCCGCTGCTAAATCGCTTCAATCGTGTCCAACTCTGTGCGACCCCAAAGACGGCAGCCCACGAGGCTCCCCCGTCCCTGGGATTCTCCAGGCAAGAACACTGGAGTGGGTTGCCATTTCCTTCTCCAACGCATGAAGGTGAAAAGTGAAAGTGAAGTCACTCAGTCGTGTCTGACTCTTCTCGACCCCATGGACTGTAGCCCACCAGGCTCCTCCATCCATGGGATTTTCCAGGCAACAGTACTGGAGTGGGGTGCCATTGCCTTCTCCGAGAAATACATCTATTTCTGCTTTATTGACTATGCCAAAGCCTTTGACTGTGTGGATCACAATAAACTGTGGAAAATTCTGAAAGAGATGGGAATACCAGATCATCTGACCTACCTCTTCAGAAATCTGTATGCAGGTCAGGAAGCAACAGTTAGATCTGGACATGGAACAACAGGCTGGTTCCAAACAGGAAAAGGAGTACATCAAGGCTGTATATTGTCACACTGCTTATTTAACTTCTATGCAGAGTACATCATGAGAAACGATGGGCTGGAGGAAGCACAAGCTGGAATCAAGATTGCCGGGAGAAATATCAATAACCTCAGATATGCAGATGACACCACCCTTATGGCAGAAAGTGAAGAACTAAAGAGCCTCTTGAAAGTGAAACAGGAGAGTGAAAAATTTGGCTTAAAATTCAACATTCAGAAAACTAAGATCACAGCATCCGGTCCCATCACTTCATGGCAAATAGATGGGGAAACAGTGGCTGACTTTATTTTGGGGGGCTCCAAAATTACTGCAGATGGTGACTGCAGCCATGAAATTAAAAAACGCTTATTCCTTGGAAGGAAAGTTATGACCAACCTAGATAGCACATTAAAAAGCAGAGACATTACTTTTCTAACAAAGGTCCATCTAGGCAATGCTGTGGTTTTTCCAGGAGTCATGCATAGATGTGAGAGTTGGACTATAAAGAAAGCTGGGTGCTGAAGAATTGATGCTTTTGAACTGTGGTGTTGGAGAAGACTCTTGAGAGTCCCTTGGACTGCAAGCAGATCCAACCAGTCCATCCTAAAGGAGATCAGTCCTGGGTGTTCATTGGAAGGACTGACGTTGAAGCTGAAACTCCAATACTTTGGTCACCTCATGCAAAGAGTGGACTCACTGGAAAAGACCCTGCTGCTGGGAAAGATTGAAGGCAGGAGGAGAAGGGGACTACAGAGGATGAGATGGTTGGCTAGCATCACCGACTCAATGGACATGAGTTTAGGTAAACTCCGGGAGTTGCTGATGGACAGGGAGGCCTGGTGTACTGTGGTCCATGGGGTCACAAAGAGTTGGACACGACTGAGCAACTGAACTTAACTGAATGGGGCCAAATGTTATGATCTTAGTTTTTCTTAATATTTATTTTTAACCTGGCTCTTTCACTCTCCTCCTTTACCCTCATCAAGAGGCTCGTTAATTTCTCTTTGCTTTCTGCCATTAGAGTAGCATTATGCACACATTTGAGGTTGCTGAGGTTTGTCCCACCTATCTTGATTCCAGCTTGTAACTCATCCAGCTTGGCATTGCTCATGATGTGCTCAGTGTATAGATTAAACAAACATGGTGACAGCAGACAGCCCTATTGTACTCCTATCTCAATCTTGAGCCAATCAGTTTTTCCATACAGGGTTCTTTCTCCCTCACTTTTTGCTTCTCTTCTTTTTTATCCTATTTGTAAGGCCTCCTGAGATAACCACTTTTCCTTCTTGCTTTTCTTTTTCTTTGTGATGGTTTTGTTTGCCACCTCCTGTACAATATTATGGACTTCCATCCATAGTTCAATGACTCTGTTTGCCAGACATAATCCATTGAATCTATTTATTACCTCCATTCCATATTAATAGGGGATTTAAGTTGTACCTGGCTGGCCTAGCAGTTTCCCCGCCCCCCCCTTTCTTTAGTTTAAGCCTAAATTTTGCTATGAGAAGCTGATGACCCGAGCTACAGTCAGCTCCAGGTCTTGTTTTTGCTGACTTATCAGCTTATCCACCTTCGGTTAAAGAAATGTAATCAACTTGATTTCAGTATTGATCATTTGGTGATGTCCATATATAAAGGTTGCTTGGTATCATGGAATAAAAACAGTAAGTGCTATAGAATGTTTGGGTGAGGATATTTCACTGAAACTTGGGAAAGCCTGAGGGAATACTCCACCCAACAGAAGCTGTGTCTCCATTTTTTCATCCCTCTTTGCCTGCCTTTACATATTCAATCAGTATTTGTTGAGAAGAGTCCACATCCTGATAAACACCCTAGGTACATGCTGATCAAGACAGTTTCTGATCAAGAAGCTTCCAGTCTAGTAACTACATGGATCACATCTCCCAGAGCATGTGTTTTCTCTCTTGTATCTCTTGAGAAAGTGCAATGGGAGACATACAAGTTTTGCTTCAAAACAACGTTGCGATCAGGTTCCTACTCTGCAGTATTGTTAGGTCCTGCTTTTTGCATGTTCAATGCTGAACTCCATACCTTGGTCTCATATTAACCTGAATCAGGAGATAGTTAAGCCTCCTGAATGCAATACTGGATCAGGTATAGCAACAGCCTTCACAATTGGTTGGATTACCCCTGATGTAGTTCCTAACTCTACTGACAAAGCTACTGTTTCCTAATTCCTAGCCCTGGTGCCCTATATCTTATTTCTAGGTCTCTCCTTGGATTTTTCTTCCTGGTTTATAAACTGTAGGCACCACAGTTGGTTTCTAGGGCCTGGGTCCTGACTCACTCTTGCCAGGCTCCTGTGGCCTTACTGCTGACCTTTAAGACCTCCCTGATGTGAATGCTTGCCTCTTTCTGCTTCTGAGCCTCCTCTCAACCTACCTCCTACTGCCCAGATTCTATATCACTGAGATTTCCCACAGGGTTTGTGCTCTTCCACCCAGACTCCTGCCAGTGGGGCTGGCCGTTAATCCTGCCCACCATGGAGCCAAATATGCCTGCCTGCTGAAGCTCCCTCATCTGTACCTGGGCTGGTATTCTGGGCTCCTGTTCCGCTGTAGTGGGCAAGACTGGATCCCAGACCTACCTGTCCCATATCCTCAAAAGTGACTGATGATGCCGAGAAGAATGGCAAGATATAACAATGGATGCCCAGGAGTGACCCTTGCTTCATTCAGGGGTGACTGTGCCAAAGAATGGGCAACTAAAGCTCTGTGTGTAGGAGACGATGAGCAGTGAAACGCTGGGCTATGTTGCAGACCAGTGCGCCGTGTCACTCCGGTCACTCCCGATCCTCCTCCTCGAGTTCTTGCTGTCAAAAGACAACCACTGCTTTGTATCTTTACACACCCACCGGGTACTTAGAGAATACTCTTTCTCAATGCTTAGCCTGTTCTCATGAAATGAGAAAAGACACCCACAGATGTCTTTTAGTTGACCTGCTGAAGAAATTCCACAGCAAACAGCCCCTCCCATATTCTTCTACAGCACTCCACTAAATGAGGGCAAGATCACAGATGTGAAGGGCTTTGGGTTTAACAAAGCATTTGGCAACATTTTTCATGATTCTCATGTGGAAGAATTAGAGAAAAATGACTTAAACAAAAGCAACTGGTTGAATAATATAAGAACACAAAGAGTATTGACTACAGGTCAGTGTAAACTTGAAAGAGCTTTACCACGTCTCTAAAATGAAGGAGATGAACTACAGCGTTGTTTCCTAATATTTAACATTAAAGATTTTTGGTTGTACATTAGGATTTTTTAGTTTAATATTTATGTATTTATTTTAATGTCTACAAGAAAATGTTTACTATCCCAAAGTGCCATGATTTCATAGATATTATTTAAGTGTAAAAATTGAGGCAATTCAAAAAGGAATATTTTAATAAAGTAGTAAAGGTAAAACCTATACAGTCTCCTTAGAAGTCATTTTGAGAACACCATAATTCAAAACACACCCTATAGCCCAGCAACTTCATTTCTAGAAATTTGCCATATACATATATCTGCCCCCAAGTAAACAAAGAAAGTATGTTCAGTGCAGGTTTATTAATAACAACAAAGGAAAAACAAAACAAAATGACCATTATTTGGGGCACATCTATGTTTCTACACATCCATGCATTAGCCCCTTTCTTTGCCTTTTAAGCCAGTGTTCTCAACTGGGCAATAATTTGCCCCCCATAGGACATATGGCAATGTCTGGAGACAATTTTTGGTTGTCACAGTGGAGGCAGGAGCGCTACCAGGATCAGGTGGGCAAAGCCAGGGATGCAGCTAGTCATCCTACAATGCACAAGACAGACCCCACAGCAAAGAATTACCCAATATCGATCATTAGTAATCCCAAGGATGAAACATCCTGGTTAAAGCACAATTGCTTTCATTGCTGTTCCTGTTCCTACTGTTTTAATTCCATTACAAACCAGAGATTAGGTATCTATTCATCCCTTATTCGGAGAAGGCGATGGCACCCCACTGCAGTACTCTTGCCTGGAAAATCTCATGGATGGAGGAGCCTGGTGGGCTGCAGTCCATGGGGTCTCGAAGAGTCGGACACGACTGAATGACTTCACTTTCACTTTTCACTTTCATGCACTGGAGAAGGAAATGGCAACCCACTCCAGTGTTCTTGCCTGGAGAATCCCAGGGACAGGGGAGCCTGGTGGGCTGCCGTCTATGGGGTCACACAGAGTTGGACACGATTGAAGCAACTTAGCAGCAGCAACAGCATCCCTTATTACCTTATATTTAAACAACAGTTTCATTTGCTGCAAAGTGAGCACTTTTAGTGAGGATACATGGTCAGTTTAACTTTGTAGCCCCAGAACCAACAATGATGTGGTCTGCCTTCGGAATGAATGAACTAAGGAANTTGAAGCAACTTAGCAGCAGCAACAGCATCCCTTATTACCTTATATTTAAACAACAGTTTCATTTGCTGCAAAGTGAGCGCTTTTAGTGAGGATACATGGTCAGTTTAACTTTGTAGCCCCAGAACCAACAATGATGTGGTCTGCCTTCGGAATGAATGAACTAAGGAAAGGCACAGCCAAGGAGCCAAGGAGCACACTCTGGCTTAGAAAGAGGCAACCGGCATTGTTACAGAAGCAGGGGTTGTAAAAGGTATATTTTACATTACTTGTTTTTATCTCCCCATTTCCTTTCTGCTACTTTATCTGAGGGCGCTAATGATGGCTTTAGGTTTAAGGTGAAAGTATGGACAAATGAACACTGTCCCATGATGATAAATAGTTGAGGGAAAGTTGGGCATCTTTTGTGTTGAGGACACGAAATTTTACCTGCATCTCAGACAAGAAAGGACACTAGGGGAAAACAGAGTGGAACCTAAGATATTTCCCCATCATCCCTCGACCTCCCCATCCTTCTCCACCTTGCTCTCCGATCCTGGAAGTCAGTCTGTTTGGACTATGTCCTTACCTCAGTAGGCTCTACTTGACTAGAGGGTCGAGTGAGGAGGAGAGTGAGGTCACGGTGTTTACTCCCCTGACCTTTCCCTGTAAAGTCACATCAAGGCAACTATATCCCTCCATCGAGGGTCACTGCTCCTCTCAAGGAAGACTGTTCTGACTCTCTCACCTCTTCCCGGAACAGCTCCACTGTTCTAGCCCTGGCTTCCTATACTAGCTCTGTGGTTTCCCTATGCGTGTACGTGCAAGTTCAGTCTTAGCCATGACCAACTCTTTGCGACCCCATGGACTGTAGCCAGCCAGGCTCCTCTGTTCGAGGAATTTCCTAGATAAGAATATTGGAGTGGGTTGCCACGCCCTGCTCCAGGGGATCTTTTCAACTCAGGAATCGAACCCAAGTCTCCTGCGTCTCCTACATTGTCAGGCAGGTTCTTTACCACTGTGCCACTTGGGAAGCCTGTGGCTCCTCTACACCACTCCCAAAACTCTGTAATTAGTCTCTCTGTAAATAAACTCTCCTCAAATTACCTTAATTTGAATGTACATCTGCTTTCCTTAGGATACCCCCTGATATACCATATATTGATCACGTTGCTTATTATTTGTGAGCCTGTTTTTTCTATAACACTAAAATTATAACTATCTTTCAGAGTATTCAGATTATTAAAAGTCTTACTTTAAATAGAGTGTTTAAAGGACACATACACAAAAATATGGATCTTCCCCAGAACTCAGTAGTAAAGAATTTGCCTGCAATGCAAAAGACACAGGAGACATGGGTTTGATCCTTAGGTCAGGAAGATCCCCTCGAGAAGGAAATGGCAACCCACTCCAGTATTCTTGCCTGGAAAATCCCATGGACAGAGAGGCCTGGTGGGCTACAGTCCACAGGGTCGTAAAGAGTCAGACACAAGTGAAGTGACTGAGCATGCAAGCACACANCAGGAAGATCCCCTCGAGAAGGAAATGGCAACCCACTCCAGTATTCTTGCCTGGAAAATCCCATGGACAGAGAGGCCTGGTGGGCTACAGTCCACAGGGTCGTAAAGAGTCAGACACAAGTGAAGTGACTGAGCATGCAAGCACACACTCAAAAATATAATGCATCATTAACTATTTACATTTGTTAGGTGCAACAAAAACTTTACTAGATGCATTCAAACAAAATGAAAACTTATTAACTCACATTAACAGAAACCCAGAAGAGGTGAATTAATCAGCACTGCTTAATTCAGTTGTTCAGCACAATCATCCAAGACCCAAATTCTTCTCTAATGGGTTTCTTCTCTATAGGACAGGGCCACCTGTGCCTGGATAAGATCAAAGTTCTGTTAGTAAAGATGGAAGGAGGGAAAATAGATGTTAGACAGCCAAATGCACCTGCTACACTATTAGTCAAGTCCACGGTAATAAGCAGCTACTCAACCTCTCTGACAGCACACAGAATGGAAGGGGACCAGAAAGACTCTTGGGGAAGAGAGACTCTTGGAAGAAGATTCCAAGAAGGCTCTTGGAATCAGCAAAGCACAATCAGAACAAGAGGGAAAAAAATACCCTTCACAGAAGCCAACAAAGAGAGGCTGTTATTCCTGATGACAGTGGTGAGCTCGCAGAACAATTCCGTAACTACTTGTTGTTCCATGACAACAGCTACTTCACTTCCAACCTCACAGAACATGCACGAGCTGTTCTTCATGTGGGTCAGTTGTGCCCCACTGACCAAGACAGTAGTTGTCAGGGTGGTGGAGTTGTCAACAACAGACAGCAACTCTGGCTAAATCATTGCAAACAGGAATTCAGAGGGAATTGTTGGAATCAACGTGCATGTTGTACAACCAGTCTTTTTTTTAATTAAGATATAGCTGATTTATAATATTAGTTTCAGTGGTTCAATATTTTTACAGGTTCAAGCCCATTTAAAGTTATTACAAAAGAATGGCTCTATGTCCCTGTGCTAATATGTCCCTGTTGATTATTGATTTTATACATAGTATTTTGTGTCTGTTAATCCCATACCCCTATCTTGCCCCTCCCTCTTCCTCCTCTCCATGTAGCCACTAGTTCTTTATATCTACAAGTCTGTTTTGATAGTCATTTATTTTTTAGATTACACCTGTAAGTGATAACAAGAGTATTTGTTTTTATCCACCTAATGTTTCACCAAGTACTATTCTCTCTAGGTCCATCACATTGTTGTAAATGGCAGAATTTCATTTTATGATTGAGTAAAATTCCATTTTACGTAAATATATGACAGCTTCTTTATCTATTCGGGCTTTTCTGATGGCTCAGACTATAAAGAATCTGCATGCATTGCAGGAGACGCGGGTTCGATCTCTGGATCAGGAAGATCCTGTGGAGAAGGAAACAGCCTGGGAAATTCCATGGACGGATTCACTTGTTGATGGACATTTAGACTGCTTCCATACCTTGGGTACTGTAAATAATGCTACTCTGATCATTAAGGTGCAAGATTCTTTTCAAATTAGTGCTTTTGTTTTCTTTGGATACATACCCAGGAGTGGAATTCCTGGATCCTATTGTAGTTCTATTTTTAGTTTTTTGAGAAGCTTGCATACTATCTTCCATAATGGCTACATCAATTCACAATCCCACCAACACTGTACCAAGATTTCCTTTCTTCCATATCCTCACCAACATTTGTTATTTGTAGACTTTTTGGTGATAACCATTCTGACAGGAGTGAGGTGGCATCTCATTGTGGTTTTGATTTGCATTTCTCTGATAATTAGTGATGTTGAGCTGTTTTTCAGGTGTCTGTTGGTCATCTAAATATCTTTATGTAAAAATGTCTTTTCAGGTCTTCTGCCCACTTTTAATTGGGTTCTTTGTTTGTAACAATGAAAATTATGGAAGTAGAGAAAATTTAAGGAGAAACAATTCCATTTAAAATCACATCAAAAATAATTTAAGTATTAATAACTAGGAATAAACTTAACCAGGGACGTGAAAGACATACATTCTGAAAACTATAAAACACTGATGAAGGAATCTGAAAACAACACAAAGAAATGGAAAGATATTCCATGTTCTTGGACTAGAAGAATTAACACGTTAAGACGTCCATATTACCAAAGGGAATCTAAAGAAGTAACGCAATACCTATCAAAATACCAATGACATTTTTCACAGAACTAAGAACAAGTAACCACAAATGACCCAAGCTGCCAAAGCAATCTTCAGAAAAAATAACTAGGCTGGAAGTATCATACTCCATGACGTCAGACCATACTACAAACCTACATTAATCAAAGTAGTATAGTTCTGGCACAAAAACAGACATATAGATCAATGCAACAGGATAGACAGCCCAGAAATAAATCCACATTGTCAGTCTACAACAAAGGAGTCAAGAATATACAATGGGAGAAAAGATAGTCACTTTAATAAACGGTGCTGAGAAAACTAGACAGCTACATGTAAAAGAAATTAGAACTTTCTCAAACACGATCACAAACATAACTTCAAAATGGATTAAAGACCTAAATGTGAGACCTGAGACCACAGAACTCCTAGAAGAGAAATAGACAAAATACTCTTTGACATAAATGGCAATATTTTTTTAGGTCTGTCTCTTAAGTGAAGTGAAGTCGCTCAGTCGTGTCCAACTCTTTGCAGCCCCACAGACTGTAGCCTACAAGGCTCCTCTGTCCATGGGATTTTCCAGGCAATAGTACTGGAGTGGATTGCCATTTCCTTCTCCAGGTCTGTCTCTTAAGGCAAAAGAAATAAAAGCAAAAATAAATAGGACCTAATCAAAAGCTTTTGTACAGCAAAGGAAATCAACAAAATGAAACAAAAACCTACTGAAGGGGAGAAAATATTTGTAAATGAATATGGAGTTAATTTCCAAAATTTATAAACAGTTCATACAGCTTAATATCAAGAATCTATCTTAAAACATAGTCAGGATCCAAGAAAGGATATTTATTAAAAACAACAACAATTTGGCAGAAAACAACAAAATTCTGTAAAGCAACTATCCTTCAAGTTAAACACACACACACACACACACACACACACACACACAGTGCCAGAGTCCTGCCATGGTAAGTCTGGTTAGGAATCCTACTGCTGGCTTTGCTGCTGGCTTTGGTGCTGCTGCTACTGAGCTGTCCTCGTCATTGCCAGATAACAACTCTTTAAATCTTTGCAGCTCTGCCTCCAGATTTAAGTTCCAGATGGGAATAGCCAAATGGCCAAGTCTAGTTCAGCTGCCTACACCCTAGTGGCTGAGATCAAAGGAAAAAAAATACATAAAAACCTCGTCACCTTTAAGGTTCCATAGTCTCCCCTCCACAAAGCACAGCAATGGAATCCATTTCACAAGCACTTCCAACATGTTACTGCTTTGAGATCCTCAGCATGGCTCACAGCACCCACCATCCAGTGGCAACTAGCCTCATCTTTTATCCTGCACCCTCCACCTCCATTTAACCCTAGCTGCAATACCTCCTTCTCTAGGGAACTCCAAGCTCCTTCCATAGCAAGACTTACGTATCTGGAATTCTTCCCCAGCCCCAAGCAACAGCGACTCCACACTCAAGCTTTAGGACTCAATCCAAATGTCACTTCATCAGGGAAGATTTACCACTTCTTCATGACTGGCTACAATCTCTGTTTTCTAGCAGTCTTCATTTTTTCTTTTTTTTGGCTAACACTAAAACACTAATTCCATCCTGTCTCTTTCTCTCTAGATTTAGCTGCTGGAGGCTGGGCTGACCATGTCTATCTGGCTCACTACCACACATCACAAAGCCCAAAAGCTTGACACACCAAACTGTTCTCTCATGTATAGCTGGTAACTTCCCTGCCTGGTTCCTGACCATCTAAAATTCTCAGGGGATCATAATCAAAGTTGTTCCTTCTCCAACTTTAACATGCAGGAGTCACTGGGGAAGTTAAATATAAACTCTTGATTTTGGTGGTCTGAATGTTTGGTCCTTCTAACAAGTTTCAGATGATGCCAACGTTGCTTGGTCTAGGGACCACATTTTGAGGAGCAAGGCAAAACCTTAGCAAATCAAATGATAAGACACATAGGAAACACTGTATAATTCCACTCACATGAAGTACCTACAACAGTCAAATTCATGGACAAAAAAGTATAAGGGTGGTTGCCAAGGTCTGGGAGAAGAGTTGGTTAATGGATACAAAGTTTCAATTTGGGATGAGGGATGGTGGTTGCACAACACAAATGTACTTAATGCAAATGAATTATACACTTAAAATTTTGTATTTTAATGTTGTTTAAAAAACAACTGAGAGAAAACAAAAAGGCACACACTGACCTTGCCAAGTGGAGTCTGAACATGGGCCCAGGGTTGGCATTGGGCACAAGAGACTGTGTCTCTAGGTGCCGAAGTCAAGGGTGGCATTAATGCAAACTCTGCCAGGCAAACTGACACTGGATAATAGTCAGGGGACTGAACATCAGGCAGTTTCTGACCTAATCAGAGGGCTTCTGTGAGACACAAGTTGCTTGTTAAAAATCTGCAGAGCTTGAAGCGGATTTAGCTTGTACATGTAAAGCACGTTTTCTGATTCAAACAAGCTTCATTCCTTTCACCTAAGATCCCAGATAAGGGAGCCTGAAACTGAAGCTCTTAATGCATATAACGTGGTTCATCCCAAAGTGAAGTATACCAGCATCTGATACCCAACATCACAGTGATAATGAAACATCTACATTTACTGTAGAATGTGGAACTCTCACCCAGCAGTGCCAGCTGAGCTTGCACCAGAAAGTTAAAAAGATGATGTTTGGAGGTGAAGCCTTTTATTACTGACCTTTCGAATTTTGATGATCTATTATACACTGAAGCAGCAGAACATCATTTACAAGACAGGCAGAGTTTTCAGAATACGCTGAGGACTATAGTAAACCTTACTCCAGACGATACAGATTTTAGGATCAGCAATTATACCTTAAATGCCTCTGTAACTGAAAATGAGTTAACATTTCCTGTCCTTATCTCTGCACCTCCTTCACTCTCTGGATAGTACGAGTCCTATAACCACATAATGAAGATGAAAAACTCCGCAGCTATCCATTTGTGATAGAGAACTCAGTAAGGAAACGTTGGCGTTCAAAACTGGCCTGCTTACCCTTTCAAAATCAAGCTGTATAGACTGCTGATGCTCGTCAGAAACTTTACTCACCTCAAAAATCAGACTAGAGCTTCCTTACCCTTTTGGGGAACAAAATCAGTTCCCTGCACAAGCGATTCTAACGTTCAGTGTGGCCCAGATGTATCAACAGCACTGTGATGTGCTTTCTTCCAGCTCTTCACACCCTGTTGGCTCTCCTTGAAGAGAAGTCACTCAGTCGTGTCCGACTCTTTGCGACCCCATGGGCTGTAGACTACCAGGCTCCTCTGTCCATGGGATTTTCCAGGCAGTAGTCCTGGAGTGGATTGCCATTTCCTTCTCCAGGGGATCTTCCCAAACTCCCCTAGACTGCATACAAATATTTGGTGTATATCTTACTGAAAGAAATGCTTACGTAAGAGTTTGGAATGAGCTTTTCTTTTTCTTTGCCTGCTCTTTTAGTTTGTAGATACAAGTCAAGCAACCATGGAAATACTAATATTGCTTATGCTGTCCAAATGCCACAAATCTGCCTTTTAAAAACTCAGAGCCCATTTTTAGGTCTAGATGTGGCAAGGAAGTTTTGAAGCCCTCTGTAACTGAGTGAGTGGGAAATAACCATGTACATCTTCCCACTCTCGCTCTCCCAATCTTGTGCCCCACCACACTGCCCAGAGCACAGATGACTAGAAGCCCAGTCAGAGCCTGGGTGACTCTGCTGCCTCAGCGGGACTGTGAACCAGCAGGTGATGCCTACAGAACTAATAACTAAAGACAAGCCTCCTACTGTCTTGTGGAGCAGGACAGATCCTGGAGAATGAACCTGACGTCTGGAGCTACCTGAAACAGTATTTGAGCCAACCTGTGTCTACTGTTCTGAGCACTAGAAATCAGCAGTGGTATACACTCAGCCAGGTTAGTGGACCTGAGTGAGGACAATGAAAACGGAGACAGATTTACTGCAGGTGTTCAGACATGTGACCAGTGAAATTAAACACAAAATAGATACTCGTATGGTTTTAAACAAAACGAGCCCATTTCCACCTGTTATCAGCAAACCTGTGCTCCTGCTACTGAAACTATTCTCAAGTAAAAGACTAGTGAATAACTCCACATGTGACAGTACATTTCCGATTATTCTGTCACCTTCTATTTTGAACAATCTTTTTTCTCACCATAGTAGACACAGTCAACCAAAACTGGACAATCATTTCTAACATGACTTTGATTACATTTGCAAATGTCTTGGTGATGATCATCGATGGAATTATTCTCATCAGCACAGGTTTATCTGAATCCTAATATTTTTTACATTAAGTAAAGTGGTTCTTCAAACTCTAGGTTTTCTCCTTTGGTGTCATTTTAACCACCTTGACACAGTACATTCATTTCCCTGCATTATCTCTTTCACTGAGTTTTCTCTCCACTATTCGAAGTCCATGAGGAACAGGCCTATGCAAATTTAATTCATACCTACCTCACTCTCTCTAAGAGATAACAAATTTTAAGCTTTTATCTCCAGGAAGAACTTAAAAGAGTTTCTATCAACACACCCTATTACCTCTCTAAAGTCACACGGAAGAACAGTGAAGGTTTCATTCTCACCTCTCCCCAAACCCAATAGGTAGACCATCTAATAACAAAGTCCCACGTTTTTACTTGAGGGTAATTGGGAGACCAGGGCTCATGCTCAGCAAGGGTGAAACACAACAGCTTTACTTATAAATACTTCGCCCATGAAACTACCCCAGTTTCATGAGAGTTTAGCTAAACAAAACTTGTAAAGTACAAAAGTACATAATTGATTTAGTTTCAATACAATCAGTAATTGATCCATAACTTCTAAGTGGCAGCAGCCACCAATTCAGTAAACAAATATTTACCTTAAGTTTAAACTAGCTATTCTGGGGGGCTGGGGAAGCACACGGAAAAGTAACAGGCTCTAAGATAGATATCCTGATGACTCACATAAGTGACATGTCTAACTGCACATAACACACATGCTTCAAAAGACAAGCCAACGATGAATCAACTTTTTATTTCACTGACCGGTACTTCTCTCTGATGTTGTATGTAAACTCTTCAGAGTCCCCCAAAATAGCATTCAGGTTTCCTATGTCCAGAGATAGGGACCCAGGGGCAAAAAATGTCACGCCCCAGGCTGTTTTCAGGTGGGAAGGTGGCAGACATTCCTGTGTAGGTCTATGTCAGTTTTTAACTGAAATGCTTTTAAGCTCTCCATCCTGAACCTCTTCTATGGCATCTATGACAGAAATACACACATCCTCATCAACACAGCTCCACGGGGGTGGCGGCAGTGAGGGGGCATTACATGGGTACCAGCCAAACTTCTCATTCGGCCAGAACCTGGACTTCTGGCTCGGTTTAATAACAAGGAGATGCATAAAACTGTGGTGAGTGCCCTGGCTCTTCCTTAAGGTGGGCTGGACTGGATGTAAACGGAAATACTGCGCATGATAAAGCTGAGTTAAGCTCTATAAAAAAAAAAGTTGCTCCTATCTCTATGAGCAGTTTCCAAGAATCCAGGAATGCCCACATCCCGTACTTCAGACATGGCCAATTCCTAATGCACAGCTACAGCGGGAAGCATAAAAATCCCTTGCTAATTTTTAGGGCGTGGGGCGGATTGGGCTCTGGGAAAGACATGGGATGGATATTTTTCTCCTTCCCCCCCACCTACAAAGACTACGTATCTACACACACATTCAGACACACACACATCCATGTTCAGGGAATTTTTCTTCCCTGACTACAGGACCCCAGGATCCAGCCTCCCCTAGGCTGAGACACAGCGCCTTTTAACTGCACAGATGTGGTGTACCAACACACTGCATAAGGCTCCTCTGTGGTCTCATAAATTGAGAGGGCAGGGGCAAAGGGTATGGATACTCATGGGGGATTCACTTCTCATCTGAAATCCAATCTACTCGGCAGCACTCTTGGGTCCAGGCTCTGGGAGAGGTCCTGTGGGCAGGATATGGTGGATGACCTGATGGTCCCAGCCCACTGTGGTAAGAAGGGAGTGACTGAGTGGGGACCAGGTAGCATCTCTCACAAAGTCTCTGTGGGCTCGGCTTCTAAACCTACAAGAGAACAAAGAGAAGTGTGGGCTTGGTAAGAGACAGCAGAAAAAAGGAGGAATGGAAAGCACCCACTTCACCACACATATGACCTGGTCATCAGGCCACCAGTGTAGCCATGCAAAGAAGACTCCATCATCCAATCCAGTGCCCTATTTTCACAGAAGAAATGACAGCTAGAGCAAGGGCATGATGTGAGTCAAGGTCAGACAGCATCTCATGGCAAAGAAGGCAGTACCCTCAGATCTTGCGTCTGGGGCCTTTTATCCTACAGCAGGCTGTGTTCCTACACGAGGTACTTTGTGCAAAAAGCACACAGTGTCCCTTTCTGAGAGATCGCTGGAATGCCAGGCTCAGGAATCCCACCCAACACCACATTCCTCTACCAGGCACTNTCAGACAGCATCTCATGGCAAAGAAGGCAGTACCCTCAGATCTTGCGTCTGGGGCCTTTTATCCTACAGCAGGCTGTGTTCCTACACGAGGTACTTTGTGCAAAAAGCACACAGTGTCCCTTTCTGAGAGATCGCTGGAATGCCAGGCTCAGGAATCCCACCCAACACCACATTCCTCTACCAGGCACTGAGCTTGGGAGTCAGTCCCTGGAACAGGGAGATAGTCAACAGCTAGCCTGCTTCCATCACCAGGTCTCCCTGAATGAGACAACGTGCTTTTCCGAAGGATAAAAAGACCCAGCCATCTGCTGGTCCCTCCATGACTCCTGACCACAGGGTCCGTGTCACACTTACACCTCGGAAAGGCCTGAGTCCAGCACAGCAAGTGAGCAGTCCTCACTGACAGAGGCCAGGAAGAGAGCACTAGGAGAGAAGGAGAAGGTTGCAAAAGGTCAGTTCATAGGTATCAGGACAAAATTTGACTAGGCAGTCCCCAAACCGCTCTAAAGTGACCAGGGAAGGTAGCTTGATCCCCACCTTGGTTTAAAGCTTGACTACCACTCAAGTCTACAGTACAGGTTTCAAGGGAAGATGAGGAACATGGAGCAAAGCTAGGGCAGAGAGCCATCCCATCTGTGCCTCCCTGTAGCTTCAGCAATAACCCAGAAACACAGGCTTTCCAACCACACAGCCCTAGAAGCCCACAGTATAAGTCATTTGGGGTGTTGAGCAGGAACAAGACCATGTTTCAGCCATTTGCAGAGACCACACAGCGCAAAAAACGGACTACAGTCTTAAGAGATCTTTAACTTATTAAGGTCTTCAGCTAAAACAGTGTCTGTTTTAAGGAACTACCCAATCAGCTAATGCTATGCCAACACAAGTATTCTCCCTCACTCTTCCCTTTCATATCTTCCAGGCCCTGGATGACAAAGAGCAGTACCTGTGTGGGGAGAACACCAGCCCAGTGACACACTGGGAGTGCACAACAGAGCTGAGGGCACAGCTTGCACTCTTGGCGTCCACAAGGGAGACAGTCCCATTCTCATCACCTGAAGGAAGAAGAGGCAGTATGTCAAGGAGGTTAAGAGAACGGGCTTTCGACTAGCCAGATCTGTATTTGAATGCTGGTTCTTCAATCTTGAAAAAGTTAACTGTTCTGAGCATCCACTTCCTCTTTGGTAAAGTAGGAATAATTAGTCAGTTGAGGGTTGTGAAAATTAAAACTATTGGATGAGATAACTGTTGTGTTAATTATAAACTACGTCACAGTATACACAGCCAGATCACCATGTTAGCATAACCATTACCTACTAGACAATAAGGAGTTCATGATCTGAGCCACAGTCAGCTCCTGGTCTTGTTTTTGTTGACTGTATAGAGCTTCTCCATCTTTGGCTGCAAAGAATATAATCAATCTGATTTCGGTGTTGACCATCTGGTGATGTCCATGTGTAGAGTCTTCTCTTGTGTTGTTGGAAGAGGGTGTTTGCTATGACCAGTGCATTTTCTTGGCAAAACTCTATTAGTCTTTGCCCTGCTTCATTCTGCATTCCAAGGCCAAATTTGCCTGTTACTCCAGGTGTTTCTTGACTTCCTACTTTAGCATTCCAGTCCCCTATAATGAAAAGGACATCTTTTTTGG
>SJYX01006313.1:34966-65046 GCA_006410675.1 Oreotragus oreotragus | reverse complement strand
TGTATGGATGTGACAGTTGGACTGTGAAGAAGGCTGAGCACCAAGAATTGATGCTTTTAAACTGTGGTGTTGGAGAAGACTCTTGAGAGTCCCTTGGACTGCAAGGAGATCCAACCAGTCCATTCTGAAGGAGACCAACCCTGGGATTTCTTTGGAAGGACTGATGCTAAAGCTGAAACTCCAGTACTTTGGCTACCTCATGCAAAGAGTTGACTCATTGGAAAAGACTCTGATGCTGGGAGGGATTAGGGGCAGGAGGAGAAGGGGACGACCGAGGATGAGATGGTGGATAGCATCACGGACTCTATGGATGTGAGTCTGAGTCAACTCCGGGGGATGGTGATAAACAGGGAGGCCTGGCGTGCTGTGATTCATGGGGTCGCAGAGAGTCGGACACGACTGAGCAACTGAACTGAACTGAACTGAACTATACAATAGGATTCTCTATGTAACAATCCTCTTGCTTTGTGGCCCACTGACTTGTAGCCATGAATGTAAGAGCCACAGCAAACAATCAGGAATCAAATCTAGAATAAAAACTACCACGTTCTTTAAAGCTGAACTAAATCGACTTTGGATCATGCCACCTCTGCACACGCCCATTGGCGTGACTCACGGAGCGCTCAGGTGCTGACAGACCAACTTGTAGCCATGAATGTAAGAGCCACAGCAAACAATCAGGAATCAAATCTAGAATAAAAACTACCACGTTCTTTAAAGCTGAACTAAATCGACTTTGGATCATGCCACCTCTGCACACGCCCATTGGCGTGACTCACGGAGCGCTCAGGTGCTGACAGACCAAGCAGCCAGAGCCTCGTGCGCCATGGAGAGGCTCTCTCGCTTATTCTCCCCGTCCCAGAGCCAACACACAGTTGGACATGCTGCCTTACCAAAGACGAAGACTTCACTCTGCTGAGGGTGCCAAGTCAGCGAGGTAGGAAGGTAGCCAGAGGCACTGCAGCCTGTGAAGGAGAGAAGAAGCGTCTAGAACAAAATTCTGACCTCGGCTTTGAGAAGAAGCTTCGGTGGTGAAGACACTCTAAATCCCAGGAGCACCTTTATTCAGTTTCCCAAGTTCTGCTAAGGCAGTCCTATCCTCACTCTTGATCCTCACAACCTGTCAGCCTCCTGCTCTTTCCAGACCTGAGTCACAGAGAAGTTTCAACACAAAGCATGAAGTTGACAGCTCTGGCCCCTTTATTCGCCCATCTAGGAAATATCAATTACCCCCACCCTCAGGAACTAGCCCTTCCTCTTGGGACCCACTGCACAACATGAACCTCAGGGAGAAAGAAAGCAATTAGATCATTCATGTCAGTGACTGGGCATCTGGTAGCTTTGCCTTTGACTCTCGCCAAGGGAAGTCTCTTCCAGGTGGGTTCCTAGTACCATCATCCCACCACCAGCTCTCAGACTCACCCATCTGTGATGCTGGCTTTGGACAGCGGGTATCCCACAGTAAAATTCTATTGTCCTAGAAGAAGGAATAGAAAAAGGGCTTCACAATCCAAAAACAGCTGCTGACCAGAAGCCGTCCATGTAAGACTTAGGTCTAAAGGGTTCAGGTGTGGTCAGGGATGGGAAGGGGAAAAGCGGCTATATCTTACCTCACCGCATGAAAGAAACACAGAATCCTTGTGGGGAGAGGCAGCAACACAGGTGACCTGCCCAGAGTGAGCTGTAGAGGAGAGAGAACAAGTATGCCAGAGGAGATAAAAGCAATCTTATCAAGAAGCCCAGATCCTATGAAGGGGTAGGAGGGAGGCTGTGAGAACTAGCCCTAGCTAGTCCTATGACACAAATGAACAAACTCCGTGAGAGTCTGGATACCTAAGAGGAAATGTTGATAGCATTATAAAACCTCAGTAGACTTGCAGGAAAATGAACGGCTACAGTAGACATGAGTTTGAGTAAGCTCCAGGAGTTCATGATAGACAGGGGAGCCTGGGGTACTGAAGTCCATAAGGTCACAGAGTCGGACACGACTGAGCGACTGAATGGAATAGAACTGAAAGACATGAATGATAAAGGCTGAGTCCGATCGGTAGAGGGATTTACAGTAAAGACAAACTGAACTGAACTGAAGGCAGTGAGGGAACCAGTTATCACCTATATCTATGTCTTTCAGTCACACATACATTAATGCCCTATACATTATCTTCATTAAGACCTGGTATCTTCATGAAGAATGGCTCCCCAAACAAATTTAACTGCTAGTGCTGTTAATGAAAGTGAGCAAAAAGAGGAAAGTTAATAGAAAATGATGGCTCTCATCCTCCAAAAATGAGATTTTATGGAGAGGAATACTCAAAAAGTTCAAGATTCATGAGTATCAGAGTTTATACTTGAAGAATGCCTAAGATATACTGTGACTGGGTTTAGATAGCACGATATGCTTGAAGGAGGAATGACAGTAAAAAGGATTGAATGCCATGACATGAACCTGAGATATTAACCTGCAAGCTACAATAAACCAATTAAAGACCAAAGATGACAGGTCAAGAGATTAAATGAGTGCCACGGTCTAGGTAAGATAAAGACTGAATGTAAATGGGAGCATAAGAAATGAAAAGGAAGGTCACTGACCAAATGGAAAAAAATTCCAAAGAACTTGGGGACCAAATTAACTGCTAGTGCTGTTAATGAAAGTGAGCAAAAAGAGGAAAGTTAATAGAAAATGATGGCTCTCATCCTCCAAAAATGAGATTTTATGGAGAGGAATACTCAAAAAGTTCAAGATTCATGAGTATCAGAGTTTATACTTGAAGAATGCCTAAGATATACTGTGACTGGGTTTAGATAGCACGATATGCTTGAAGGAGGAATGACAGTAAAAAGGATTGAATGCCATGACATGAACCTGAGATATTAACCTGCAAGCTACAATAAACCAATTAAAGACCAAAGATGACAGGTCAAGAGATTAAATGAGTGGCACGGTCTAGGTAAGATAAAGTCTGAATGTAAATGGGAGCATAAGAAATGAAAAGGAAGGTCACTGACCAAATGGAAAAAAATTCCAAAGAACTTGGGGACCAACTGATAGAAGGAAAAAGGAGGCGTGGAAGAGGACTGGGAGTCTGAGCCTCAGGTGATCAAGAAGGTGATGAGCCTGTCAATTAAAAAGATATAGGGAGATTAAGAGCTAGAGTCGACATTGGGACTTGTTTTGGAAGAAAACTACCAGGCAGGAGAGCAAACAGTTGGTGTCACTGACATCCAAGGAAAGCTCAAAGAGCACAAATGAGAGAATAAAAGCAGAATAGCTACGACAGGGACTAAAAAGGAAAGAAGATGCACTCACCTCGGTATGAATTCAGAACCATCTGCTGAGCAAGGTCCCAAACCTTGATGCTAAGAAGCAAAAGGAAACAGAGACTTCATTTGACCTACACTATATACATAAAAACATGTATTCAAACATGTATTCCTACATCTTTGTCGTCTACTGGACTACCGATACAGTCTACTTTTACAATGGACTGCAAAATCTCTAAGACCTTATAAGAAACCTATGAAAGTGAAAGTGAAGTTGGTCAGTCCTGTCCGACTCTTTGCGACCCCATGGACTACAGCCCACCACACTCCTCCGTCCATGGGATTTTCCAGGCAAGAGTACTGGTGTGGGTTGCCATTTCCTTCTCCAGAGGATCTTCCGGACCTAGGGATTGAACCCAGGTCTCCCACATTGTAAGCAAGACGCTTTACCGTCTGAGCCACCAGGGAAGTCCAAGAAACCTTACAGGTATGCCATAATTAGTCACTGGGTTCTTATAATGAGCCCAAAACATTACTTAATGAGGGTAATGTGACACCTAAGACATCCAAAGAATGCCCAGAAACAGGAGCACTGAGAGCGGGGACCCACCAGAAGTCTTTGCTACCACTGACAGCATGTGTGCCAGAGCTCAGGACACTGACTGTAGACACGATGTCATCGTGCTCATACTTGCAGAACTTGCTGACAATGAGCGTCTCATTCTCATCCAGCTCCCACAATTCAACAGCACCTGTTAAGGGTGGGGAAGACGGTGAAGGAGACAAGCTGGGGTTACACCAAGACAGCACTTCACTTCTAAGATGCTAAGTTCTCGAGAGAAAAGGATGACATCTCCACAATGATGTGAACAGCACAGTTTAGTATGACTAAATAGTCCCAGGTATTTGGACATTAATTGTCCCACCTTCATCCTTCCATGCAATGCCTGCCAACACCTCTTTTCTTTTTTTTTTTAAACATGAAACCCTCCACTGGTTTGTCCACCAAGTCTGACGTTCAAAACAAAGAAAGCAGAATGAAGACATGTAAGAAACTGGGAAGAGATGGAAAGAGCATAGATTGGTTTCAGCATCATCTTTAAGATCAATATCATCTTTGATCTTGGGTGGATACAGAGAAAAACAGTCTCATTCATGTCTTAATTTTGTTATGAATTTTGCTAGAAATTTCCACCAATTTAGAATCTTGGGACGGGTATACCCTACCCACACAGTTATTCTCCTTTGGGAGCAAAACCTTCAAGCTCCCCCAAGCACGGAGTACGTTGTTTCTGTTGTTCAGTCTCTAAGTCACATCGAACTCTCTGTGACCCCATGGGCTACAGCACACCAGGCTTCCCTGTCCTTCACTAACTCCTTGAGTTTGCTCAAACTCATATCCATTGATGAGTCAGTGATGCCATCCAACCATCTAATCCTCTGTCGTCCCCTTTTCCTCCTGCCTTCAGTTTTTCCCAGCATCTGGGTCTTTTCCAATGAGTTGGCTCTTTGCATCAGTTGGCCAATGTACTGGAGCTTCAGCTTCAGCATTAGCCCTTCCAAAGAATATTCAGGGTTGATTTCCTTTTGGATTGACTGGTTTGATCTCTCAAAAGTCTTCTCCAGCACTGCAGTTCCAAAGGATTAATTCTTTGGCGCTCAGCCTGCGTTATGGTCCAATCCTCACATCCATACATGACTAGAAAAAAACGTCGTTTGACTATATTGGACCATTGTGGGCAAAGTGATGTCTCTGCTTTTTAATACGCTGTCTAGGTTTATTGTAGCTTTTCTTTCAATGAGCAAACGTCTTTTAATTTCATGGCTGCAGGCACCATCCACAGTGATTTTGGAGCCCAAGAAAATAGTCTGCCACTGTTTTCATTGTTTCCCCATCTATTTGCCATGAAGTGATGGGACCAGATGCTATGATCTTCGTTTTCTGAATATTGAGTTTTAAGCTAGCTTTTTTACTCTCCTCTTTCACCTTCATCAAGAGACTTTTTAGTTACTCTTCACTTTCTGCCATAAGGTTGGTGTCATCTGCATATGTGAGGTTATTGATCTCTCTCCTGATTCCAACTTGTGCTTCATCCAGCCTGGTATTTCCCATGATGTACTCTGCATATAAGTTAAATAAGCAGGGTAACAATAAACAGCCTTGACATACGCCTTTCCCAATTTGGAACCTGTCCAGTTTTAATTTTCCACATCCAGTTCTAACTGTCGCTTCTTGATCTGTATACAGGTTTATCAGGTAAAATGGTCTGGTATTCCCATCTCTTTAAGAATTTTCCAGATGGACCATTGTGGGCAAAGTGATGTCTCTGCTTTTTAATACGCTGTCTAGGTTTATTGTAGCTTTTCTTCCAAGGAGCAAACGTCTTTTAATTTCATGGCTGCAGGCACCATCCACAGTGATTTTTGGAGCCCAAGAAAATAGTCTGCCACTGTTTTCATTGTTTCCCCATCTATTTGTCATGAAGTGATGGGACCGGATGCTATGATCTTCGTTTCCTGAATATTGAGTTTTAAGCTAGCTTTTTTACTCTCCTCTTTCACCTTCATCAAGAGACTTTTTAGTTACTCTTCACTTTCTGCCATAAGGTTGGTGTCATCTGCATATCTGAGGTTATTGATCTCTCTCCTGATTCCAACTTGTGCTTCATCCAGCCTGGTATTTNGCTTTTTTACTCTCCTCTTTCACCTTCATCAAGAGACTTTTTAGTTACTCTTCACTTTCTGCCATAAGGTTGGTGTCATCTGCATATCTGAGGTTATTGATCTCTCTCCTGATTCCAACTTGTGCTTCATCCAGCCTGCTATTTCCCATGATGTACTCTGCATATAAGTTAAATAAGCAGGGTAACAATAAACAGCCTTAACATACGCCTTTCCCAATTTGGAACCTGTCCAGTTTTAATTTTTCACATCCAGTTCTAACTGTCGATTCTTGATCTGTATACAGGTTTATCAGGTAAAATGGTCTGGTATTCCCATCTCTTTAAGAATTTTCCAGNACTGTGGTGTTGGAGAAGACTCTTGAGAGTCCCTTGGACTGCAAGGAGATCCAACCAGTCCATTCTGAAGGAGATCAACCCTGGGATTTCTTTGGAAGGACTGATGCTAAAGCTGAAACTCCAGTACTTTGGCTACCTCATGTAAAGAGTTGACTCATTGGAAAAGACTCTGATGCTGGGAGGGATTAGGGGCAGGAGAGAAGGGGACGACCAAGGATGAGCTGGCTGGATGGCATCACAGACTCTATGGATGTGAGTCTGAGTAAACTCCGGGGGATGGTGATGAACAGGGAGGCCTGGCGTGCTGTGATTCATGGGGTCGCAGAGAGTCGGACACGACTGAGCGACTGAACTGAACTGAACTATACAATAGGATTCCCTATGTAAAAATCCTCTTGCTTTGTGGCCCACTGACTTCTAGCCATGAACGTAAGAGCCACAGCAAACAATCAGGAATCAAATCTAGAATAAAAACTACCATGTTCTTTAAAGCTGAACTAAATCGACTTTGGATCATGTCACCTTTGCACACGCCCATTGGCGTGACTCACGGAGCGCTCAGGTGCTGACAGACTGAGCAGCCAGAGCCTCGTGCGCCATGGAGAGGCTCTCTCGCTTATTCTCCCCGTCCCAGAGCCAACACACAGTTGGACATGCTGCCTTACCAAAGACGAAGACTTCACTCTGCTGAGGGTGCCAAGTCAGCGAGGTAGGAAGGTAGCCAGAGGCACTGCAGCCTGTGAAGGAGAAAAGAAGCGTCTAGAACAAAATTCTGACCTCGGCTTTGAGAAGAAGCTTCGGTGGGGAAGTCACTCTAAATCCCAGGAGCACCTTTATTCAGTTTCCCAAGTTCTGCTAAGGCAGTCCCATCCTCATGCTTGATCCTCACAACCTGTCAGCCTCCTGCTCTTTCCAGACCTGAGTCACAGGCAAGTTTCAACACAAAGCATGAAGTTGACAGCTCTGGCCCCTTTATTCGCCCATCTAGGAAATATCAATTACCCCCACCCTCAGGAACTAGCCCTTCCTCTTGGGACCCACTGCACAACATGAACCTCAGCGGGAAAGAAAGTAATTAGATCATTCATGTCAGTGACTGGGCATCTGGTAGCTTTGCCTTTGACTCTGGCCAAGGGAAGTCTCTTCCAGGTGGGTTCCTAGTACCATCATCCCACCACCAGCTCTCAGACTCACCCATCTGTGATGCTGGCTTTGGACAGCGGGTATCCCACAGTAAAATTCTATTGTCCTAGAAGAAGGAATAGAAAAAGGGCTTCACAATCCAAAAACAGCTGCTGACCAGAAGCCGTCCATGCAAGACTTAGGTCTAAAGGGTTCAGGTGTGGTCAGGGATGGGAAGGGGAAAAGCGGCTATATCTTACCTCACCGCATGAAAGAAACACAGAATCCTTGTGGGGAGAGGCAGCAACACAGGTGACCTGCCCAGAGTGAGCTGTAGAGGAGAGAGAACAAGTATGCCAGAGGAGATAAAAGCAATCTTATCAAGAAGCCCAGATCCTATGAAGGGGTAGGAGGGAGGCTGTGAGAACTAGCCCTAGCTAGTCCTATGACACAAATGAACAAACTCCGTGAGAGTCTGGATACCTAAGAGGAAATGTTGTTGATAGCATTATAAAACCTCAGTAGATTTGCAGGAAAATGAATGGCTACAGTAGACATGAGTTTGAGTAAGCTCCAGGAGTTCATGATAGACAGGGGAGCCTGGCGTACTGAAGTCCATAAGGTCACAGAGTCGGACACGACTGAGCGACTGAACGGAATAGAACTGAAAGACATGAATGATAAAGGCTGAGTCCGATCGGTAGAGGGATTTACAGTAAAGACAGCCTAAACAGCACAAGCACACGTGCCTCCAGGTAGCATACGAACTTTCAAGAGAGTCCTGGACACTCGGAGTTCTAAGGGCATCTCTCCAATGTTTCCTCTCCACACCAAACTAAGACGCTGCCTGCGGTCTGCCAGCACTGCAGACCTCTACTCTCAGTCATCCTTTTCCCATGTGTAAAAGAAACACACGCCTCTCCTCCTCCCCAAACTTCATCGTGGTGTGATGTTCAGAGCATAAACACCTAAATAATAAAACAAATGAGGGTTTTTTTAAGAGCCAAAGAAGAAAAGAAAGAGCATCTGGGTAAAATTCTGTGAAGGAGGCTGACCTTTCTTGGCCATACCACACACACAAGTATTTAGGTACTAATTTAAAAACATGTGAAAGGGTACAGTTTTTCAAAATTCTCTTAGGGCTGCATGCTAAGAATGTTAAAGGTCATTCTAAATGTTAATTACAGGCTGTGGAAACCACCTTCTCCAAAGTGATTTAACCATGCTCTAAGGTAGATGTNGTGTTCATTTGAAGGACTGATGCTGAAGCTGAAACTCCAATACTTTGGCCACCTGATGTGAAGAGCTGACTCAAAGGAAATGATCCTGATGTTGGGAAGGATTGAGGGCAGGAGAAAGGGACGACAGAGGATGAGATGGCTGGATGGTATCACCAACTCAACAGACATGAGTCTGAGTAAACTCAAGGAGTTGGTGATGGACAGGGAGGCCTGGTGTGCTGCAGTGCATGGGGTTGCAAAGAGTTGGACATGACCAAGCAAGTAAACTGAACTGAACCAATAGACAGAGGAGCCTGGCAAGCTATTGTCATGGGGTCAAAAAGAGTCGGATGTGACTGAGCGACTAACACTTTCACTTTGAAACTTAAATAACACACTATGTTACAAGGTTGTTGTAAAGGAAAATGAACAGGCAGTCCTGAAGTGATAATCTAATAATTTGGCTTCCAATTTCATCATCAGAATCCCTTTAAAAAATTTAGATATCAAATAGCATAACTGTATAACAATATAGATCTGTAGGAACCTGGATTTATGTTAATGATATTCACTGGAAGAAGACAATTTCTGGAATTTTCAAAGCATTTTTATACAATGGCTAGAATTTCAAAATGGATAGTAAAGGGGGAAAAAATATCGTTTTACGGTTTCCTGAAATAAATTAAGATTCCTTTTAAGCTCCTGTCATCTTGGAGATGCTGAAAGGAGAGTATGAAGCCAAACGTGACACTCAGAATCTAAGAAGGTGAATAGCAGGCAAAGAGACCCTCACAGTCAAACTCTAATTAGGGGTATGGCTCACTTTCACTCTACCTCAAACTCCACTCCCACCTTAGCTGTAGCCTCTTTCCTTACATCCACTTTATTATTATTTTTTTTTTCCCTTACATTCACTTTAAAAGGCAATGGCCTACTTAGGAATAATGAAGTTTTATGGTTTAAGGTTCCATTATTTCCTTTTTATGGGGAGATTTGGATTCAATTCTGAAATGTCATCCAGTCACTGTGACTCTTTGGCAGCTCCACGTGTTTTGCTAAACAGTAGCTCTTGAGCATAATGACTGAACAGTTTGGCCCTAGAACCTATTTTAAGAATAGTCATGCCTGGCAAGTGCGTGTAAAAGCTACCATTGACCAATTCACCAGACAAAAATAAAGAGTGGGTCACTGATAGCTACAATTCCTGGATCTCAAAATTTTTAATAATTAAGAAGAAAAAGACAATGAATGCCAGTTTTAGAAATTTTCATTCACACTAGCCGTTTATATATTAAGACCTACAACCTTCCAAAAGTTACACTCTGTACAAAAGGTTGCCACAAAACTTACCACCAAAATCCACTGATGCTTACCTATAAAGGAGAGTTTAATAAGATGAAAGATTTGTACGTTATAGATTTAGTTTCTAACTAGTAAACTCAGATCTACACTGAATTATATTTCAGGGGCTTCCCTGGT
The DNA here is from genome assembly GCA_006410675.1 of Oreotragus oreotragus. Lineage (NCBI taxonomy): Eukaryota > Metazoa > Chordata > Mammalia > Artiodactyla > Bovidae > Oreotragus > Oreotragus oreotragus. Next base: position 54,944 of record SJYX01006313.1, on the reverse strand, counting down.
GGTGCAGCAGTAAAGAATCTGCCTGCAAATGCAGGAGATGCAGAAGACTCGGGTTTGATCCCTGGGTGGGGAAGATCCCCTGGAGAAAGAAATGGCAACTCTCTCGAGTGTTCTTTCCTGGAGAATCCCACGGACAGAGGAGCCTGGTGGGCTCAACTGAAGCGGCTGAGCATGATATTTTAAAATGAGAATGAATCACCTAAGAAATAATCATTTGTGGCTAAACTAACATTTTGAAATCATTAATAACTCTTGTTATTGAATAAACACTATTGTAACAACCAAGAGTTTTAGATTTACTTAGTATAAATGGCAACCCACTCCAATGTTCTTGCCTGGAGAATCCCAGGGATGGCAGAGCCCAATGGGCTGCCATCTGTGGGGTCACACAGTCGGGCATGACTGAAGCGACTTAGCAGCAGCAGTATAAATAATTGCATTTTTTAGCTTTAGCAGAATTTTTTCAGATAAATTACTGAAATGTTTACTTCCTAACATATACATTAGATGTTTGGCATATTTTAATTATTCAAATACATGTTAAGAAAGGATATATATGTGTATATGATTAGATTGTTTTTCTTATTTTTAAATTACTTTAAATAATTTCTTGGGAAACTTGTGGTTTCCCACAAGCAGGTCTTTGCTTTTGGACCCCCTGATGATCACTTAGTTGTCTGTGTTCTTGCCAAATTCTCTCCTTTGACCTGAGAGAAAGGGGAGGGGAATCTATTTTGGCGTGTGTCACTAGCTTGGATGGAGCATCTTTGTCAAGGTACTGACTTTTTACCCACTAATTCAAATAAACAAAATCTCCTTGCTCAGAAACACAACTGTATCTCAAGGTCTGCCTCGCTATAGTTTTCATCCACAGTTGACTAAAGGAATCTTATGACTTTAAAAATCCTAATTATACCTCCTTGCTTATTGTTGGAAGAAACACTTGCATCAGAAACCAGTGTTTCTTGGTTGCTTCTTACCTCTGTCGACTGTCCTGTGCTTCCCCTCATAGCTGCAGCCTCCTGTCCAGGCCTGAGCATGTCCTTCAGCCTCTGCACACAGATGCCCTGCGGCAGACTGCTCAGTTTCGGGGCTTCCCTGCCTTCCTCCACCCCTGGGAGACTGTCAAAATTCACTCTCCTTTACTGGCCAGGTGGCCTCTCCCCTCTGTCTGCTCCCCAGTCCTAAATTGACACTTACCTGCCATCTGGTATGTCCAAACTTTTAGGTTGAATTTTAGTTTTGTTTCTGAAAATCTCAAGCCTTTGCAAAATCATGTGAAGACCAGATAGTCAGGATTCCTTCATTTAGCTTCCTTCCTTGCTGTTAAGGGCTTCTGTCTGCTTAAATGAGTAGATATCCTTCACCTTTCCTGATTTTTAAGATGTGCTCTCAGGAAAATAGGAATTGCAACTAGAGGGTAAAACGCACATTTCAGCAACACAGATGAGAACAATTTATTCCCACCTTGACTATGGATCACACTCTGTTCCCCAGTGTCTATAAACAGGGCCTGGTTCATTGTTCTAATTAATTAACTTTATTAACTTGGAGCTGAAAGGAGGTGGCAACTTAAACAAGGAAATAAAAAGCAGTGGACCTCGCCAGACTAGTTCCATATAACTGCTTTTTAACTGAAGGTAAAAGAGCAGTCACTTGCTTACTGCATGTCATAAAGCAAAAGAGATGCTTAGATAGACCACAGAGCACAATCTCTCGCCCCCTAATCCACAGAATATGCTAATTACAAAACAAAAAGGTGCAACTTATTTTATTTAGTGCAAATAACAAAGTTTATTTTCTTTGATATAGAATTAATAGAATTAATGATGCCTCCAATGGGGTAAAATCTCAACCTTTACATAGGAAGACTTTCCTTGAAATACTTCAGATTTTTGTTAAGGTTATTGATTGCCAGATCAAACGAACTGCAATTTCAAGTTTGTTCACAGAAATTAAAAATTCTTAATGTGGAAAGTTTCAAAATGGCAATTCGATCCCAGAATCATCATTATCAGGGGGGAAAATGCTCTCTCCCCTAAGAGTTTCAGCAGCACTGTAACATTGCATCCATTTACATAAAGGTATGTGCGTTCTGCAAAGAGAGGACATATATTCCTATTACATGAGTTTTGGAAATGTGTTCAGTTGCTATACAGTCTCCAACAGGGTCTAATTAACATGAATTCAACAATGATCATAATGAGCTTACCAATCATCTCCTCACAGCTTTATTATATCCAGTTTTATGTTTTCTGTGCTGTGTTAATAGCATACAGATCCCAATTAAGGAGAAACCTGGCCCTTTATAAATAACATACACGGAGTATACATGGATATGTAGCAAGACTGGAGGCTGATGATTTGATGTTCACTAATGTTGAAAATAGTAAAGTAAAAATCACAGTGACTTGAAAAGATGGTATTTTCTTAAGGACACACTGCTGAACACCTGGCCACCTACCTGCTCTCTGAAGCATTATGTATAATTCAACCACCAAATATAGAACACATGAACACCAGGAGACAAGAAAAGCATTTAAAGCCCATTACAATCCTGAATAAGCCAAAACCTCAAGTACATAGGAAAAGCACTGCGATCATGTATTTAGCTTTATTTTTCTTATATCCTAATTTAAAACTATATAAAGTCATTGATATAAAAAGCAATTTTTTCAAGTGTTACAGCTTAGAGCATGGCTTTATATTTGGCTTAATCATTTTTTTACCAGTTTAATTTATAAAGCTCGTAATCTTGCCAGCAGGGCTTCAACTTCAGGAATAGGTTCGTTTTTAGAAACAGAGCCAAGAAGTCCCATTTCCTTTTCTCTGTTGCTTTCTGCATCACAGGCCTCCTTCTTCTCAACTGCCTTGGTCCTCTGTGTAGAAGTGTGAGTGTCTAGATTATAATTAAGCTCCTTGGTGACTGTAGTCATTGTTGAACTGCAATTGATATTGTAGTGTGAACGTGACCCTTCTGTCAACTGCAACTTCTGATTTTCTACAGTAAGGAAGAAAGAAACATTAAACTTATTACTGTGATAAGCAAGGATTGTGCACATTATGAAACACTGAAATAAGTATTCTCAACAAACAAGTCCTTTTTGACAGACTAAACTGAAAAATATTCAAGAGTAAGGTAGATTTAAAATAAACACACAGAGGTTAAGAATAAGCTAAAAAATATAAATAGGCAACTATTTCATTAGTGTTAATGCTTACTTCCTGCTTCCTTTGTGCCTGAAACGCCCATCACTCAGTTATTAGCAAGGTTGGTCCTGTATTTCATTCAGGTCTCTGCTCAAGTGCTATTGAGAGAGGCCATCTCTGATCATCAATCTAAAACAGCACTCACCTTTTCATCACTCTGTCTTAACCTCGTCTTTCCCTTCACAAAACCTATGACCACTGGACACATCAAATACTTGCTTACTTGTCTGCTGTCTACATCTTCACTAGAACATAAGCTCCGCTGACAGCAAGGACATTGTTCTAAACAATGCTGGAACACTGGTGCCTAGGATGGCTGTGGAGCAAAGTAGGTGCTCAATAAATACGCATTGGGCAAATAATTTATTTCTACACCTAAGACAGGCATTAGTTTGAATAATAATGAGATTAATTTCCTTCTGAAAATAAAAAGAAGGAAAAACTAACAGGAAATTAAAAATTAAATTGTCAAAATTTCCTAGCAAATCAAAATAATATCATAATTTGCCAAATGCATACACATATATCAATACAGACCTGTAAATTATACACACATGTATATTCTTTCATTGGTAAGTGACAGCAATCCCAACTTCTCCAGGCTGTGAGGCAAGAGGTATAATAGCTAACAGCTAAATGACTCTAGCCAATTGACTTTCCCAAAGAGCCACAGATTTTCTCCTAATTAACTCTCACATTGTACAACTTTATGAGTAATCTCATGTAGATCTCAAACTCAAAAAACAAACACAGAACCCTCAATATTCTCATAACCTTGAACGTGGCCTGAGAATGGCTTCAACAAACTTGACATGACATTTAAAGTTTTTTTGGTTATTCACCGAGAGATGTTCCATTATCCCAACAGTGATGACTCTGGAGCAGAAGCAGTCACTCATGACAGTGTGTTTTATGTGAGTGCTGAAAATTCCAACTGAAAACAGCTTGTACATTAAAAGGCGGCTGCTGAAGGTATTTACTGCACTGTCATTTCCTGTCTGGGGCTCCCGGTGATGGATGAGTATTTTACTCACTTTTCTGGACAATCTCAACAAATTTTAGAAGTCTGATCACCTTTTAGCTGTTGGAAGAAAATAAATACACTCTTCCTGTCACCTTCTTTATCAGGTGGGCAATTGTTACTCAAAAGTAAAAATCTACAGAGCAGTGACTTTCTCTTAGGAATGTTTATCTCTATAGTTTATAACGTGTGTATCATGTTTGCAGTAAAAAGCACAGCTTACACCGTATTCCTATTGGAGCAGAAGCAGTCACTCATGACAGTGTGTTTTATGTGAGTGCTGAAAATTCCAACTGAAAACAGCTTGTACATTAAAAGGCGGCTGCTGAAGGTATTTACTGCACTGTCATTTCCTGTCTGGGGCTCCCGGTGATGGATGAGTATTTTACTCACTTTTCTGGACAATCTCAACAAATTTTAGAAGTCTGATCACCTTTTAGCTGTTGGAAGAAAATAAATACACTCTTCCTGTCACCTTCTTTATCAGGTGGGCAATTGTTACTCAAAAGTAAAAATCTACAGAGCAGTGACTTTCTCTTAGGAATGTTTATCTCTATAGTTTATAACGTGTGTATCATGTTTGCAGTAAAAAGCACAGCTTACACCGTATTCCTTCAAGGGTTCTGGTGTGTGTTTCCAAAAGAAAAGGATCGTAGTTCAGAGGACGGGATTTCACGAACTTTTGACGTGACATCGGTTCACGTCTAAAAATCAGACGAATGACAAGGAAGGGTTTGCAAAGATAGAAAAAAACAGCAAACTCAAGAACATTTGTTGAGGTAGTACTATAGAGGTTGTTTGAGATTAAATAAAACGACGACCCGTTGAGAGTAATGTAAAAACTACTGTCTCTTCTCTAAACTAACCGATTTTATATCCAGATATAACATGTATTTATTTCATACGGTGTGGAAAGGGCCGATATTACATAGTTCGGGTTAAGGTGTACACCGTTTCACTTTTGTCGTACCCTAAACTTCCATGTAGGCCCAACTTCAGGTTCAGGGTGGGGAACCGAAATGTCCAATCGAGTGGAGACACTCAGAGTCCAAAGTTGTCAGTTTGAGGTTCTCGTCCACACTCTGGATTTCCCTTCTACTCCTACTGTCAAGGAAGCTCCGTGGACCGACACGTTCACTCCGAAGACGGTGGGTTCCGAACAAGTCTACGAGACTGGAAAGACTGAAAGACCACTGGCATTGGTACTCCCAACTTTATGGTAAAATAATTATCGAACATAAATACATCGTGAAAATAAAAATTTCGTAAACAACGTGAACTTTGTAACGGTGACAGTAAAAACATCTAACTCTCCATTTTCGTTTTTCTCCAATTTAGTAAACGAATCTGAATCAATGACTCATTTAGTCACCGTCCTCGGTTTACGACAGAGACCTCTATGACTCCGACAGAATTTCTTTAAATTTTTCGAAAAACGGTTCTTTTTCACGATTCATTAAGTTTCGATTCAAAGTATTATCGTTACAGGACATGAGTACGAAGTTTTACGACTCTGACAGACTTCCTGCCCGCATAACTCTGTGGATGGTGTACCTATGTCAGCTACCTCAGCATCTCCAAGGTCACACGTAGACACCTTTTCTCTCCTGGTATTCCCTCAACGCCTGACTCTGAACTTCAGGTACAGCCTTTAGCCCCACAGGGCCCTGGCACTCCTTGTCCATTCTCCTAGCCCACCCTCTTCCCTTCTGCTCTCCCAGCAAATACCCAGCCTGCTCCCCTTCACCTTCACCTCACTCACCCACAGAGGGATCAGAAGAGACCCTCCATCAGCTGCTCACTGCAGCATCCACACTCCTTCCCCCTGTACTCCCTCCCTTAGGGTGGACACCTGCCTTCCATTGGGTGGCAGCTGTGCCTTCTCTCCTGCATTGTCAAGGTTTCCTTCTTCAAGCAACCATTTCCCTCAGCATACAGGTACTCTGTAGTAACGACCCCAATCTTTAAAGAAGAAATGTCTCTGTCTCCACATCCTGCTCCATTCTCTCTTCCACTGTTGGCTGCCTTGGTAACAAAACATCTCAGAAGAACTGCCAATACTGCTGCCTCATTTCCTTTCTTCCTTTTTCTTGAACCCGCTCCAATTATGCCTTTGACCCTTTATGCTCAGATGCGCAGTCATGTCTGACCATTTGGGACCCCGTGGACTGTAGCCCACCAAGCTCTCTGTCCATGCAATTCTCCAGGCAAGAGTGCTGGAGTGGGCTGCCATTCTCTTCTCTGGGGGTCTTCCCTTCTGACCCTTTACTCTTCTGAGACAGCTCTCGTCAAGGCCACTAATAAACTAGCGTTGCTAAAAACAAGATTGGCACACTCCTTGGATACTTTTGTTCTCCTTTACTTGACCTATATCAGATTCAAGGATGAAATGCCCAGCAGAGGATGGGCTTTTCTTTTACCATCTGCTTCTGCAGAGAATTAGGTGGATAACACTGGGGAGCCAATGCAGGCTAAAGTGCTTCCACCCTACTGAGAAAACTTTAGATAGTTTTGGGCTAGCTTTAGGCACAAAGTGATAAGAAAAATCAAGCTGGCATGTAACTCTTCTGTGGTTTTAGACGGAGAATCTTTCTTGAGAAGCAATAGACAAGACAGTATAACATAAAAAGAGGTCATTCCTGAGACCACTGAAGAAATAAAAAAGAAAGTAGAGAGCTCCTTTTAGAATGAGCGTACAGCTGTTAGAAATTCTTTGGTAACACTTCCCTCCAGCCTGCACCTTTATCTCTCAGCATCCCAACAGCCTCCATCCTGGTTCTCAGCCTTGGGAGACCCAAGCTGTAGCAATGAGGAAGTCACATCCCAAACTGCAAAGTAGGAATGAAGTTAGGTAGGCTAAGGATCCCCTGTCCCACTGCAAACTAGAGTAGAGAAAGCTCCCAAGTTGGAAGTTCTCTTTTATACATTTTATTACAATGTTGGTTCAGGTATCTTTTGCCATTACTATTGATACTATTTTAAAAGTCTGTTATTGGTGGTTTCCTGTGGGCTGAGCTGGAGACCCAGTGAAGTGAAATCATTCAGTCATGCCCGACTCTTTGCGACCCCATGGACTGTAGCCTACCAGGCTCCTCTGTCCATGGGATTTTCCAGGCAATAGTACTGGAGTGGATTGCCATTTCCTTCTCCAGGGGATCTTCCTGACCCAGGGATTGAACCCGGGTGTCCCGCATTGTAGACAGACGCTTTACCGTCTGAGCCACCAGGGAAAAGTCTGCTATTGGTGGTTTCCTGTGGGTTGAACTGGAGACCCAAATTCCACACAAAAAACATGCACTTAATTTCTAAATGGTTCACTTCAAACATCAGGGCGATACCTCAACTCTGCAAGTTGGCGAAAACTCTATACAGGTGCTTACAGCTACAAAATAAATTGCAATTTGAGGCCAGTGGGCTCGTATCTTTTTTTATGTGAAATTAGTTCCAAATACAAGGTGACACACTTGGACACATAGGCTCTTTAAATGGAGATGAAAACATTAAGGCAAAGTAGAATGCTTCCTTAGTTCTCCAGAGATAGGAAACTTGTGCTATTACTTTATGAATCAAATCCAAGGTTCCCCCCGCCCCCACCTTTAAGATATTGTAATTGACGTCTGTGAAAAGAAGTATGATCTATCTAGGATTACTGCCAATATCCAGGCCATTGGTGATTACAGATGGGCCAGGGCCAGCTGCTTTTTTTAGTGCTACGCCAGTAAGGAAATCCAATCTACACATCCTGTATTTATGTTTCTGTGGAAACAAACAGGGTGAGAATACATGTCATTATCCTTTAAGATAGGGAAACTCACTTATTTCAATTTAATTCCTTATGTGATTCTTACTATAGAATTGGTTCTGCAGTCCCACACAGTTTTTTTTTTTTTTTTCTGAAACTAAAAGTTGGAAATTGTTGAAAAGTTGAATGGGTCTCAAATACAGAGAATCTGCTAGACCCGAGAGAGAGAGAGAGAGAGAGAGAGAGAGAGAGAGAGAGAGAGAGAGAGAGAGAGAGAGAGAGAGAATAAAAGCCTTAAACCACAAACTGGATCCAATATGACCTTGGCAGAATACAGATCTGGATGACAAAGAAAGCTAGAAATAAAAAACCATGCCCAACCCACCATCCTGAGTTAACTTTTGCATCATTTCTTGAGTAACATAAAAGACAAAAGAACTGGGAAAGTCTCTGAGAAAAAAGAAAATATAAACGTATGCAACCTGGCATCTAAATGAGGAAGTATTTCAGCCAACAGCTGTTATGCTTCCTGAGCTAAGAAGGCAAGGCTAAGGCTCTGGCTGACAGCCCTTGGGGAAAACCCTCTCTGCTACAGGAAATATCAGTTATGGTTCAGAAAGAGGCATTATTTCCTTTAAGTCAGTATTGCTCCTCCATCACATTGTGGTTCTAACGGGCACTGGGTTCTTAGAAGTGCCAGCTCTCAGATGAAATATGAAATTGAGCTCCTGCCTTTTCTGGTCAATGGTGAGCCTGTGGCAGTTTGACAGGAGGAAGAATACAGAACTCTGGTGTCCTAAATTGACTGCATCTCTTCAGTCTTCCTGAAATTTGATCTCTCCTTACGGTTCTTTACCTTTTGCTCTTAACTATTACTTTGACCTACAAAGTAGCTGTTTGGTTTACCCAGTAATACCATTTCTTTGGCAGGAGAAAAAATGATCCATAAATATAACTTTAAAGCACTACTGGGCCTACATGATAGTAAACTGTGTGACAAATATATGTTTTTAATCTATGCAATAACTGAAGTTACTGCTGGCCACCCACAGCCTTTACCCCTGTGGTTTTCCTTACTATTTATTTAGTGGTGCTATAAATAATTGTCTTTTCTTTGATTCATTTTGCTGTTTATTTTACTTTTTGTATTGAAAACATATTAAAAAACTGATAAAAAAATATCAAAAGGGCATTTTGTATATACCTAAAAATCTTTTAGGAGTGTCAAGAAATTCTTATAGAAATCAATTAAGTAGAAACAAAAATGACAAAAACAAAGATTACTCCCCCAATTTAAACAAAAGAAAGCAGAGATGACAGATAAAAGCCATTTCTGAATAAAGGAGATAACTGACAATTAAATTAGGATTTTTGCATCAACTATACACTTCTATTCACTGGTCATATCAAACATTGTCTTCCAATAACAGAAGAGACAACTTTACACATGGATAATACCAAAATTAAATTGATTATGTTTTTTGCAGTCGAAGATGGAGAAGCTCTATACAATCAGCAAAAACAAGACCAGGAGCTGACTGTGGCTCAGATCATAAACTCCTTGGTGCATAATTCAGAATGAAACTGAAGAAAGTAGGGAAAACCACTAGACCATTCAGGTATGACCTAAATCAAATTCCTTATGATTATACAGTGGAAGTGACAAATAGATTCAAGGATTAGATTTGATAGAGTTCCTATAGAAATATGGATGGATGTTCATAACATTCAGGAAGTTGTGATAAAAACCATTCCCCAGAAAAAAGACATGCAAAAAGGCAAAATGGTTATCTGAGGAGGCCTTACAAATGGCTGAGAAAAGAAAAGAAGCTAAAGGCAAAGGAGAAAAGAAAGATACATCCATCTGAATGCAGAGTCCCAAAGAATAGCACGGAGAGAAAAGAAAGCCTTCCTAAGTGATCAGTGCAAAGAAATAGAGGAAAACAGGAGAATGGGAAAGACTAGAGATCTCTTCCAGATAATTAGAGCTACCAAAGGAACATTTCATGCACAGATGGGCACAATAAAGGACAGAAACTTTACATCCATCTGAATGCAGAGTCCCAAAGAATAGCACGGAGAGAAAAGAAAGCCTTCCTAAGTGATCAGTGCAAAGAAATAGAGGAAAACAGGAGAATGGGAAAGACTAGAGATCTCTTCCAGATAATTAGAGCTACCAAAGGAACATTTCATGCACAGATGGGCACAATAAAGGACAGAAACTGTATGGACCTAACAGAAGCAGAAGGTATTAAGAAGAGGTGGCAAGAATACACAGAAGAACTATACAAAAAAGATCTTAATGACCCAGATAACCACGACGGTGTGATCAGTCACCTAGAGCCAGACATCCTGGGCCTTAGGAAGCATATCTACAAACAAAGCTAGTGGAGGTGATGGAATTCCAGTTGAGCTATTTCAAATCCTGGAAGATGATGCTGTGAAAGTGCTGCACTCAGTATGTCAGCAAATTTGGAAAACTCAACAGTGGCCACAGGACTGGAAAAGGTCAGTTTTCATTCCAATTCCAAAGAAGGGCAATGCCAAATAATGTTCAGATTATCATACAATTGCACTCAGTTCACATGCTAGGAAAGTAATGTTCAAAATTTTCCAGGTGAGGCTTCAACAGTACATGAACCAAGAATTTCCAGATGTTCTAGCTGGATTTAGAAAAGGCAGAGGAACCCAAGATCGAATTATCAATATCCGCTGAATCATTGAAAAAGCAAGAGAATTCTAGAAAAACATCTTCTGCTTCATTGACTAAGCTAAAGCCTTTGACTATGTGGACCACAAGAAATTGTGCAAAATTCTTCAAGAGATGGGAATAACATACCACCTTCTCTGCTTCCTGAGAAACTGTATATGGGGCAAGAAGTAACAGTTGGGATTGGACACAGAACAACTGACTGGTTCCAAATTGGGAAAGGAGTACATCAAGGCTGTATACTATCACCTGCTTATTTAATTTATATGCAGAGCACATCATGAGAAATGCCAGGGTGGATAAAGCACAAGCTGGAATCAAGATTGCTGGGAGAAATATCAATCACCTCAGATATGCAAATGACACCACCCTTATGGCAGAAAGTGAAGAAGAACTAAGAGCTTTTTGATGAAGGTGAAAGAGGAGAGTGAAAAAGCTGGCTTAAAGCTCAACATTCAAAAAATGAAGGTCATGGCATCTGGTTCCATCACATCATGGCAAATAGATGGGGAAATAGTGGAAACAGTGACAGACTTTCTTTGGGCTCCAAAATCACTGCAGATGGTTACTGCAGCCATGAAATTAAGACGCTTGCTCCTTGGAAGAAAAGTTATGACCATCCTACACAGTATATTAGAAAGCAGAGACATGACTTTGCTGATGAAGGTCCACCCAGTTAAAGCTATGGTTTTTTCCAGTAGTCATGTACGGATGTGAGAGCTGGACCACAAAGAAGGCTCAATGCCAAAGAATTGATGGTTTTGAGCTGTGGTGTTGGAGAAGACTCTTGAGAGTCCCTTGGACTGCAAGGAGATCCAGCCAGTCAATCCTTAAGGAAATCTGTCCTGACTATTCATTGGAAGGACTGACACTGAAGTTGAAGCTCCAATACTTTGTCCACCTGATGGGAAGAATGGACTCATTGGAAAAGACCCTGATGCTGGGCAAGATTGAAGGCAGGAGGAGAAGGGGATGACAGAGGATAAGATGGTTGGATAGCATCACCGACTCATCAATGGACATGAGTTTGAGCAAGCCCTGGGAGATGCTGAAGAACAGGGAAGCCTGGCGTGCTGCAGTCCTTGGGGTCTCAAGGAATCTGACACAACTGATCAACTGAACAATAATAACAATAATTCAGTCTTGGTCTATTTCACTGTCCTTTGAATAAAAATTTAAAGACAGCACTGCTGTTTTGCACAACCACACAACACATTTTCAATTCAAACTTTCACATGCAAAGCAACTTCCTCTTAACTTTTATATAACAAAACCAACCAAAGCGTCTGTTTACTAGTCTTGCTATCTGTCACTGACAGCTGTCTCAAGCTACCAGGCACTAGTGGTGTGGCTTAGCAGCCATTAAGTAAATGGTTTTTAAAGTATGCAATTGCCTGTCAGCTGATGGATACCAGATAGAAAATAAATTCATGGGTTGGTCTGGCAGTTTATGAGGAAGAAGGTAGGCAAATCACACAGGCATATAGCTTGATATTACAGTTAGTGGATACATAATATATGTTAAACCCTTTACGTGCTATTTAAAAATGCTTCCAACAACTCTAAGATGAAAGTATTAACAATTTCTCTGGTCGTGCAGATGGTAAAGAGTCTGCCTGCAATGTGGGAGACCTGGGTTTGATCCCTGGATTGGGACGATCCCCTGGAGAAGGGAATGGTTACCCACTCCAGTATTCTTGCCTGGAAAAATCCCATGGACCGAGGAGCCTGGTGGGCTACAGCCCATGGGGTTGCAAAGAGTCAGACATGACTGAGCGACTAACACTTTCACTAACATTTAATAAATGAGGAAACTGAGGTTTAGATAAGTCCATGAACCTCAAAGTCACAGAGACTTCGATACTTGCCTCCAGCAAACATAATTCACATCTTACTGCCCCACAGCTGTGGGGGCAGAGGATGAGGCTATGGCAAAAGACATATTGTGAAAGGGAAAGAGCACTTTACACTTGAGATTTGAGGAGAAGCCTGTGCCCCGTGCTAATGACCAGGAAGTGGTACTGGAAAATAACCAGATGAATACTATAGGAACTAAATATTTTCCTTAGGCCATTTCTAAGTGGTATCTTATAGTGTGCTTATGTATTTTTATTTTGTATATTTCCTAAGTCAACATTTACTAGATACTGCAGGCGCACAGATTTTTTTTTTTCCTAAATGAGTTAAGGTATGCTATTTCAACTCCATTTCACTTTCTTAGAATAATATCAAGGCATGTAACCTCAGATTTGGAAAGACCCTTAGTGAGTTGCCAGAACCATCTATCCAAAGCCTGAATTCCTTTTACTCAGAATCCCATCCAATGGTTGTACAGTCTAAATCTGAAGACCTCTAGTCATAGTCTCACCATCTCACAAGGCAATATATTCCTCTAATAATTAAATATTTTAACTTATATTTATCTAGTGTTTGTTTCCCTAAGATCTTAGTCACTAGCCCTACTGATTTTTCCCACTAGGGCCATATTAAGAGAGTCTCAAAAATATACAAGCAACTCCTGCAGCTCAATTCCAGAAAAATAAACGACCCAAAAAAAAAGTGGGCCAAAGAACTAAACAGACATTTCTCCAAGACATACAGATGGCTAACAAACACATGAAAAGATGCTCAACATCAATCATTATCAGAGAAATGCAAATCAAAACTACAATGAGGTACCATTTCACGGCAGTCAGAATGGCTGCGATACAAAAGTCTACAAGCCATAAATGCTGGAGAGGGGTGGAGAAAAGGGAACCCTCTTACACTGTTGGTGGGAATGCAAACTAGTACAGCCACTATGGAGAACAGTGCAGAGATTCCTTAAAAAACTGGAAATAAAACTGCCATACGACCTAGCAATCCCACTGCTGGGCATACACACCGAGGAAACCAGAATAGAAAGAGACACATGTACACCAATGTTCATCACAGCACTGTTTATAATAGCCAGGACATGGAAGCAACCTAGATGTCCATCAGCAGACGAATGGATAAGAAAGCTGTGGTACATATACACAATGGAGTATTACTCAGCCATTAAAAAGAATACATTTGAGTCAGTTCTAACGAGGTGGATGAAACTGGAGCCGATTATACAGAGTGAAGTCAGCCAGAAAGAAAAACACCAATACAGTATACTAATGCATATATATGGAATTTAGAAAGATGTTAACAATAACTCTGTATCAGTTCAGTTCAGTCACTCAGTCGTGTCCGACTCTTTGCGACCCCATGAATCCTGTATGCTAGATAGCAAAAGAGACACACGTGTATAGAACAGTCTTTTGGACTCTGTGGGAGAGGGTGAGGGTGGGATGATTTGGGAGAATGTGTTATCATATGTGAAACGAATCACCAGTCCAGGTTTGATGCATGAGATAGGGTGCTCGGGACTGGTCCACTAGGATAACCCAGAGGGATGGGATGGGGAGGGATATTGGAGGCAGGGTTCAGGATGGGGAACACATGTACACCCGTGGCAGATTCATGTCAATGTATGGCAAAACCAATACAATATTATAAAGCAATTAGCCTCCAATTACAATAAATACGTTTATATTAAAAAGAGAGAGTCTAATTCCTCTTCCATTCACCAGTTCTTCAACTATTTAAGGACAGATATCACAATCCCCAAATCTTTGCCAAGCCAAACATCCACAGTTTCTTCAGCTATTCTTCCAGAGATCATGAGCTGAAGTCATTGTTAAGTTAACTCATTAGTTAATCTGCTAAGTACTTATCCACCATGCTTGGTGCTCAGGCTTTGAGACATTCAGGGTCCTGTCATTTACATTATGAACATGCAAAACCATATTCAGTTAGTAGTCCAAAATTCTGCAGAAAAAACAAACCCAACTAGTGTACCAGTACCAAAACACACAAGAACTGATGCTCACAGAATCTTTTAAAATATAACCTTATAAACTTCAAGTTGATTTTCAGCCTAATAAAAATCTGCTTAAAACTATCTGTATTTATTCATTGGAGAATTCAGTCCTGCAATACATTTGTAATGGAAACGATTTCGAATGAAATAATTTTAGGTATGACTTTATATATATATGAAAATGTTCCTTAGGTTTCCCCAGCCTGTTACTACCTATGGAGTCACATTCACTAGCCATATCGAAACAAAAGCAGTATGTTCAAGGAGCAAGAAAAACAAACTCATATCATCTAATTCTGATCTCACTTGCTAGAACGTAAGCTCGACAAAGGCAACAATCTTTGTTTCATTCACAAAGAATAAATAAAATAGTTCTTAGAATAGTGCCTGCTTCATAACAGGTGTTTAAAACATTATTTCTTGAGTGACAAAACCTAAGCATGCCACAATTTTATCACCTTACTTCATATTAATCCTTCCCAGAGAAAACACTTCAGAACAACACTCTGAGAAGATGATGACATGTCAACTGTTAGTTCATGTACACGTTTGTGCTTTCTGGCCTCCTGAGGACCTAGCTTCGAGTCTAGAATGGCACTGTCCAAAGGAGATACAACAAGCATCATGAAAGGGAGCTACATATGCTACTTAACACTGTCCAGTGGTCACCCTAAGAATTGGGAAAGGAAACCAGGTGTAACTAGTCTGAACAAGGCAGTTCACTTAACCAATGTCAACTATTATCATTTCAACATGTAAGCAAAATAAAAACTATACTAGCGAATCCTTAATTTTTCTTTTGTACTAAGTCTTCAAAATCCAATATGTATTTTATAGTTATAGTACATCTTTTTTCCATATATTTTATTCACATATAAGGACAACAAGACTTTGTTTTATCTAATGCTTTTCAGGCTGATATAGAAAACTGGTAATTCTCCCTAAATTTATTACTACAGGTGCAGATTATATTTCCTGCTATTTCTTGAAGCCTCATATGACTAGAGACTAGATGGGGCCAGTGAAAGGAAATGAAAGCAAGCAACAGGTTGGATTTCCCATCTATGTCCTTAAAGGAAAAAAATGTTATTTATTTCTCCTCCACAAAGATTTAGTGGGAGAGGCAGAGTAGCTGTTTTAGAACCAGAGAAGGAGGTTCCATGTTGAGGATGGCACCACAACAGGACACAATGGAGTAGTAGCACATGAGCCTTTGTGAAGCGTTTTGTACTGTACATTTTCACACTGCAAAATAATTTCTATATTTTATAATCAATGTTACATTTCAGTTCAGTTCAGTTCAGTTTAGTTGCTCAGTCATGTCCGACTCTGCGACCCCATGAATCGCAGCACGCCAGGCCTCCCTGTCCGTCACCAACTCCCGGAGTTCACTCAGACTCACGTTCATCAAGTCAGTGATGCCATCCAGCCATCTCATCCTCTGTCTCCCTTTTCCTCCTGCCCCCAATCCCTCCGACCATCAGAGTCTTTTCCAGTGAGTCAACTTTTCTCATGAGGTGGCCAAAGTACTGGAGTTTCAGCTTCAGCATCATTCCCTCCAAAGAAATCCCAGGGCTGATCTCCTTCAGAATGGACTGGTTGGATATCCTTGCAGTCCAAGGGACTCTCAAGAGTCTTCTCCAACACCACCATTCAAAAGCATCAATTCTTCAGCGCTCAGTTTTCTTCACAGTCCAACTCTCACATGCATACATGACCACAGGAAAAACCATAGCCTTGACTAGGCGGACCTTAGTTGGCAAAGTAATGTCTCTGCTTTTGAATATACTATCCAGCTTGGTCATAACTTTTCTTCCAAGGAGTAAGTGACTCTCAAGAGTCTTCAACACCACAGTTCAAAAGCATCAATTCTTTGGCGCTCAGCTTTCTTCACAGTCCAACTTTCACATCCATACATGACCACTGGAAAAACCATAGCTCTGATTAGACTGACCTTTATTGGCAAAGTAATATCTCTGCTTTTCAATATGCTATCTAGGTTGGTCATAACTTTTCTTCCAAGGAGTAAGCGTCTTTTAATTTCATGGCTGCAATCACCAGCTGCAGTGATTTGGGAGCCCAAACAAAGTCTGACACTGTTTCCACTGTTTCCCCATCTATTTCCCATGAAGTAATGGACCAGATGCCATGATCTTCATTTTCTGAATGTTGAGTTTTAAGCCAACTTTTTCACTCTCCTCTTTCACTTTCATCAAGAGGCTTTTTAGCTCCTCTTCACTTTCTGCCATAAGGGTGGTGTCATCTGCATATCTGAGGCTATTGATATTTCTCCTGGCAATCTTGATTCCAGCTTGTGCTTCTTCAAGCCCAGCATTTCTCATGATGTACTCTGTATATAAATTAAATAAGCAGGGTGACAATATACAGCCTTGATGTACTCCTTTTCCTATTTGGAACCAGTCTGTTGTACCATATCCAGTTCCAACTGTTGCTTCCTGACTTGCATATAGATTTCTCAAGCAGCAGGTCAGGTGGTCTGGTATTCCCATCTCTTTCAGAATTTTCCACAAATCAGTCCTAAATATTCATTGGAAGAACTAATGTTGAAACCGAACTCCAATATGTTGGTCACCTGATGCGAAGAACTGACTCATTTGAAAAGACCCTGATACTGGGAAAGATTTAAGGCAGAAGCAGAAGGGTACGACAGAGGATGAGATGGTTGGATGGCATCACTGACTCAATGGACATGAGTTTGAGTAAACTTCGGGAGTTGACGATGGATAGGAGGGCCTGGTGTGCTGCAGTCCATGGGTTCGCAAAGAGTTGGACACGACTGAACAACTGAACTGAACTGAATGGAGCTGAAAAACATCAACAGCCATAAAATAAAATTTCAAATGTCATGATATTCAAAATTTAAAACTTCAGCTCTTCTTTCCTTATATTTTATGTTAGCTGAAGTTGCCACAGATGTCCTTTTTATGTTTGGGAAGTATCCTTTGTTGTTGTTGTTGTTGCGTACTTTTTTCTCCAGCTTTATATAGGTACAATTGACAAACAAAAAGGTATATATTTATGATGCATAATGTGATGTTTTAAAATGTGTATACATTGTGAAATTATTATCAAAATAAAATTAATTAACATATCCATCACCTTACATAGTTATTTTTGAGGGTTGTTCACCATGCTGTACATTAGATCTCCAGAAGTTATTCATCCTGCATACCTAAAACTTTGTACCATTTTACCAAAATCTCTTCACAGTTCTCTAATCTTGAACCCCTAATATCATTCTATTCTATTATCCAATGAATTCAACTGTTTTAGAATCCACATATAAATGAGATCTTGTACCATTTTCTTTCTGTGCCTGGCTTATTTCACTTAGTGTAATATCCTTGAGATTCATCCTTACTGTAGCATGTGGCAGGATGTTCTTCTGTTTTAAAGCTGAATAGTACTTTACGAATATACCACATTTTCTTTCCATTCATATATCAATAGACACTTAGGTTGATTCCATTATCTTGGCTATTGTGAATAATGCTACAATGAACATGGGAACAGAGATACCTTTATGAGATACTGACTTCATTTCCTTTAAATATATACCCAGAAGCAAACGGTAGTACAACTTGTAACTCTTTGAGGAACCTCCATACTGCTTTCCATAATAGTAGTATTAATTTATACCCTCACCAATAGTGTACAAGGCTCCCTGTTCTCCATATCCTCACCAATATTTATTTATTTTTTTTTGTAACAGCCATTCTAACAGATGTTAGGTGATATCTCAGTGTAGTTTTGATATACATGTTCCTGATGATTAGTTATGTTGAGCATTTTCTTTCTCAAGTACCTACTGGCTATTTGTATATCTTCTTTGGAAAATGTCTATTCAGGTTTTTCGCCGATTTTTCTAATGAGGTATTTATTTTTTTTGACATTGAGTTGTTCGAGTTCCTTTAGACATTACCATGTATATGTTTTACAAATATTTTCTCCTATTCCATAGTCATACCCTTNTACTTTACTAGCATGTGAAATGAGTGCAATTGTGTGGTAGTTTGAGCATTCTTTGGCATCGCCTTTCTTTGGGATTGGAATGAAAACTGACCTTTTCCAGTCCTGTGGCCACTGCTGAGTTTCCCAAATTTGCTGGCATATTGAGTGCAACACTTTCACAGCATCATCTTTCAGGATTTGAAATAGCTCATCTGGAATTCCATCATCTCCACATTCTAAGTCCACAATTTAAATCATAATTTACATATTTTAGGGCTTCCCTGGTGGCTCAGATGGTAAAGAATCTGCCTGCAATGCAGGAGACCTGGGTTCAATCCCTGGGTTGGGAAGATCCCCTGGAGAAGGGTATGGCAACCCACTCCAATATTCTTGCCTGGAGAATCCCATGGACAGAGGAGCCTGGCGGGCTACAGTCCATCGGGTCACAGAGTTGGACATGACTGAGCAACTAACATATATACACATATATGTAATAATTCAAAGATAGAGTTGATTCAGAATTCTGTTCTATATGTTATAAATTTGTACTGTATAAGTACACAATTAAATATATATTTTTATAAAAATAAATACATATTTTCAGATAGATAATTTAATGAATAAATAACTGAAAATAGTTTTCTGTTCAATAGAGAAATGGTACCTTTTCTGCTATCAGTTTGAATGTTTCCAGGCTTCTTTGTAGCATTTGAGAAAATGGGAAATAAACCCTCAGTTCAGAGAAAGCTAAATGTATCATAGCTCTTGAGCCAAAACTAGCTACACGGAAGACTGGCAAAGCTCAAATTAAGTTAAAACATGCCTTAGTTTGCTATTGAACTGGAATTAGCTGTTGTCTTTTTCCACATTATTAAATGCTGAAATGACCAATGGTTCTATGCTCGTAGTTCTTCTATACAGTAGCTATTCTCACTTTTATTTTCTATCTATATATACATGTCTCAAATACATATGCACAGCCAAGACTTACTTCCTTCACTCAAAATTCATAGACCCTATTGGAAGTACATCTTAATTCAGACTAGTCACAGTTTTAGAGCTCAAGAACCACACACAGCTATTGGCTACTGTCCTGACAGCACAGGTCTGGAACCTGGGGTTTCTACCAGTGCTAATACCTGTAAGATTTTTTTTTTTTTTGAAGTCTCAGTTCTTAATTTTATTTTATTTTTTTTTTTCTTTTTTTAAAAATTATTTTCTCTTGTATTTATTTATTTTTTTACACGAACTCCCAAACATGAACCCCCCTCCCACCTCCCACCCCACATCTTCCCTCCAGATCATCCCCAAGCATCCTGCATCCTGCACTGAACATAGACTGGCAATTCATTTCTTACATGATAGTATACATATTTCAATGCTATTCTCCCAAATCATCCCTCCCTCTCCCTCTCCCTCTCCTTCTCCCTCAGA
>SJYX01006313.1:0-26270 GCA_006410675.1 Oreotragus oreotragus | reverse complement strand
GGGAAAACTGGTCAACCACTTGTAAAAGAATGAAACTAGATCACTTTCTAACTCCACACACAAAAATAAACTCAAAATGGATTAAAGATCTAAATGTAAGACCAGAAACTATAAAACTCCTAGAGGAGAACATAGGCAAAACACTCTCCGACATAAATCACAGCAGGATCCTCAATGATCCGCCTCCCAGAATACTGGAAATAAAAGCAAATATAAACAAATGGGATCTAATTAAAATGTAACAGCCATTCTAACAGATGTTAGGTGATATCTCAGTGTAGTTTTGATATACATGTTCCTGATGATTAGTTATGTTGAGCATTTTCTTTCTCAAGTACCTACTGGCTATTTGTATATCTTCTTTGGAAAATGTCTATTCAGGTTTTTCGCCGATTTTTCTAATGAGGTATTTATTTTTTTTGACATTGAGTTGTTCGAGTTCCTTTAGACATTACCATGTATATGTTTTACAAATATTTTCTCCTATTCCATAGTCATACCCTTCACTCTATTATTCTCTTTGCTGGACAGAAACTTTTTAGTTTGGTGCAAGCTGAATTGCCCATTTTTGCTTTCGTTGCCTGTGCTTTGGGACTTATAACCAAAAGTCATTGTCAAGACTAGTGTCAGAAAGCTTTTCTCATGTTTTCTACCAGTGATTCTACAGTTTTAACTCATATTTAAGTCTTTAATCCATTCTGAGGTGATTTTAGTAGATGGTATGAGATAAGGATCTGATTTCATTCTTCTACATGTGTATATCCAGTTTTACAAACACCATTTACTGAAGAGACTATTGCTATAATCTAGGCACTTTTGTCAAAGATTAACTGATTATAAATTATTAATGTATGGATTTATTTCTGGTCTCTTATTCTCTTCCATTGGTCAGTTTATCTATTTACTCCCTTGTGGCTCAGCTGGTAAAGAATATGCCTGTAATGCAGGAGACCTGGGTTCAATCCCTGGGTTGGGAAGATCCCCTGGAGAAGGGCATGGCAACCCACTCCAGTATTCTGGCCTAGAGAATCCCATGGATTGTATAGTCCACGGTGTTGCAAAGAGTCAGACATGACTGAGCAACTTTCACTTTCACCAGTGCATACCATCTTAATTGCTACAGCTTTATAGTATATTTTGAATTTAGGAAGAGTGATACTTCCAGATTTGATCTTTCTCAAGATTGTTTTGGCTATTTGAGGTCTTTCGTGATTCTGTATAAACTTTAGGATTGCTTTTTCTATTTCTGTGGAAAATGTCATCACACTTTTAGTAGGGATGCACTGAATCTGTAGATTGCTTGGGATGGTATGACATTTTAACAATATTAATTGTTCTAATCTATAAGCATAGAATATCTTTCCATTTATTTGTCTTTTTCAACTTCTTTCATCAGTGTCTTATAATTTTTACTGTATGTATCTTTCACCTTAATTAAATGTATTCATATGTATTTTACTACTTTTGATACTATTATAAATTATTTTCTTAATATCTTTTCATGCTAATTGTTAGTGTACAGAAATACAACTGGTTTTTGTGTGCTGATTTTTGCATCTTGCAACTTACTGAGATTGTTTATTAGTTCTGCTTTTTCTTTTTTTGCTAGAGATTCTAGGGTTTTGTATGTATAAGTGTCAGACACAGGCAATCTTACTCCTTCCTTTTCAATTTGGATACCTTTTATTTCTTCTTCTTTTCTAATTACACTGGCTAAAACTTCTAGCACTACGTTGAATTGAAGTAAACAAGAGTGGGAACATTTGTCTTGTTTCTTATCTTGAAGGAAAAGCTTTTAACTTTTCACCTTTGGTTATGAAGTTAGTTGTGGGCTTGTCATATATGGCCTTTATAATGTTTAGGTACATTTCTTAAAATTTGTCAAAGTGAAGTGATAAGTGAAAGTTGCTCAGTCATGCCTGACTCTTTGCAACCCCATGGACTATACAGTCCACTGAATTTTCCCTTTTCCAGGGGATCTTCCCAATTCAGGGATTGAAGCCAGGTCTCCCACATTGCAGGTAGATTCTTTACCAGCTGAACCACAAGGGAAGCCCCACAAGGGAATTTGTCAAAAGTTTTTATCATAAAAGTGTGTTGAATTTTGTCAAATACATTTTTATGCATTGATCAAAATTATCAGCAGTGGGTGGTCCAGATCCTGGGGCTGCAGATGACAACTAAACCTAGTGTATGCCTGGAAGCTGGGTCACCAGGGGAAGGTAATGAGCTTGGGTCCACAGGGGCTGAATTGGACCCTGGTGAACCTTGGAGCCTGGACTGGCATTGTGATGACCAGGAGCCTAGATCTGGAAGGGGAATCCTGGAGCCTTGGACAACAGGTGCTAGCCTGGTGCCAGAGTTCACTGGGGTAAGCCTGGTGCTAGGTTCCATGGCAAAGTCAGGTATACATTTCACTTTTCCTCTTCAATGAACTGGGAGTCTCTCTATGAACTGCACTGCTAGGTCTTAGAAGGGTGACATAGATGATGAGAAACAGTCATTTTACTTTTTAATAGATATTTTCTTAATTCTGTGTTGAGTTTCAATGGAAATCCAGAAGGTTTTCCAATCTTTAATCTCTCACTTGGAATCCTTAACTCTTGTGAAGGTATTTTCATCTGTAGATAGTTACTCAAACTGATGTTTCTGTGAGAGGACAAGCTCTGAAAACTCTTATTTTATTATATTACTGAGGTTCTTTTAAAAGTATTCTTTTATTGTTAGTTTGCAAAGAGATTTTGTAAGATTTTACTTTCATAAGTAAAGTTTTAATTTTTATAAAAATGTTTTATTTGTATTTATAGACATGGTCATAAGAATTTTTCCTCTATTCTATTAAAGTGATAAAATTAATTGGCTATATTCAGATATTAAACCTATGTTTCCTTTTTTGTATAACACCCTCTTGTTCATCATATATTCTTTTGATACCCTTTTGATATGGTGGATACTATTTACTAATATTTTATTGATAGTTATTGAATCTATAGCCACTAGTAATACTGGCCTATAATTTGCTTTGATCATAATATTCTCATCAGGTTTTGCTAGTACCAGAGTTTGATAAACTCATAAAAAAGTCTCACAGGTGTTCTCTCCTGATAGCTGGAAGTTTATCTTCTTTTCTGAGTTCATATAAATGGTTCTGAAAGATTAATATTGCTTACTCTTTACATTGAGAAAATTCACTACCAAAGCTATCCAGGTTGTGGTAATATCTCCTCTTTCATTCCTGAAGTGTTTAATTTGTGCTTTCACATTTTTTTCTTAATGAGTTAGCTAGAGGTTTATCCTCTTCATTAATCTTTTCAACCAACTGACTTCTGGCTTTGTTCATTTCTCTAATTTTGGTGTGGGGCGGGGTGTTGCTTTCTAATCATTTATTTCTGCTCTTCATTATTTCTTTCTACTTACTTTGAGTTACTTTGGTCTTATTTTTCCAGCCTTAGTTGAAATTTCAGGTAGCTGACCTAAAACTTTTCTTCTTTCTTAGTCTAGTCATTTAACACTATTCCTTTCTGTCTAAACACCGATTTAGCTGCATCCTACAAATTTTGACATATTCTATTTCCATGATCATTTAACTCAAGATATGTTTGAGTTTCCCTTGTGATTTCTTTCTTGAAACATTGTTTAGAAGTACACTGCTTAATTTACAAGTATTTTGGCATTTTCTAGGTATTATTTTTATATGTGCTTAAAATTTATTTCTGTTGTGGTCAGAAAACATCTATATATTTTCAGTGTTTTGAAATTTATTGAGTTTTTTTAAACCAGCATATATGTATCTTGGTGAATATTCCATATTCACTTTTAAAAAATTATATATTGGGCAATTTTTGAATAGTGTTTTATAAATTTTAATGAATCAATTTGTTTGACAATATTTTTCAATTTTCTAAATTCACACTAAATTCTTATTTACTTACTCTACCAATTATTGAAGGGAAGTATTAAAATTTTCATGGTATAATCATAGATTCGTCTCTTTACCCTTTAGCTGTGTTGATTCTTGCTTCATAGATTTGAAGCTGTGCTATTATCCACATATATATTTAGCTTTTATTTTGATGTTTTCTTAATGCTTTGACCATTTTATCATTTATTTCTGGCAATACTCTATTTCTTGAAGTGAATTTGCCTGCCATCCCAGCTTTCATTTAGTCTTTGATTGTTATAACTTTATCTTTTTACTTTCAACATCTCTGTATCTTTATACGAAGCGTACTTTTAAAAACAACAAAGTTTTATCTTCCTTTTTTATATCCAGTCACATCGTCTCTGTCTTTCAACTGGAGTTTTTAATATTTATATTTAATGTAATGATTAATATGTTTTAGTTTAAATCCATTGTCTTACTATTTGACTTCTATCTGTCCTTCCCATTTTTCTTATCTGTTTTCTCCTACTTCTGTATTTTTGGGTGAAGTTTTAAATTATTATTTTATTCCATTGTATTCCATCTATTAGCTTTTAAGCTAAATTTAATTTTAGAACTTATAGTAGTTTTTTGGGGTTACATTATGGTTCTTTAATTTCTTTCACTCTANTTCTACTTACTTTGAGTTACTTTGGTCTTATTTTTCCAGCCTTAGTTGAAATTTCAGGTAGCTGACCTAAAACTTTTCTTCTTTCTTAGTCTAGTCATTTAACACTATTCCTTTCTGTCTAAACACCGATTTAGCTGCATCCTACAAATTTTGACATATTCTATTTCCATGATCATTTAACTCAAGATATGTTTGAGTTTCCCTTGTGATTTCTTTCTTGAAACATTGTTTAGAAGTACACTGCTTAATTTACAAGTATTTTGGCATTTTCTAGGTATTATTTTTATATGTGCTTAAAATTTATTTCTGTTGTGGTCAGAAAACATCTATATATTTTCAGTGTTTTGAAATTTATTGAGTTTTTTTAAACCAGCATATATGTATCTTGGTGAATATTCCATATTCACTTTTAAAAAATTATATATTGGGCAATTTTTGAATAGTGTTTTATAAATTTTAATGAATCAATTTGTTTGACAATATTTTTCAATTTTCTAAATTCACACTAAATTCTTATTTACTTACTCTACCAATTATTGAAGGGAAGTATTAAAATTTTCATGGTATAATCATAGATTCGTCTCTTTACCCTTTAGCTGTGTTGATTCTTGCTTCATAGATTTGAAGCTGTGCTATTATCCACATATATATTTAGCTTTTATTTTGATGTTTTCTTAATGCTTTGACCATTTTATCATTTATTTCTGGCAATACTCTATTTCTTGAAGTGAATTTGCCTGCCATCCCAGCTTTCATTTAGTCTTTGATTGTTATAACTTTATCTTTTTACTTTCAACATCTCTGTATCTTTATACGAAGCGTACTTTTAAAAACAACAAAGTTTTATCTTCCTTTTTTATATCCAGTCACATCGTCTCTGTCTTTCAACTGGAGTTTTTAATATTTATATTTAATGTAATGATTAATATGTTTTAGTTTAAATCCATTGTCTTACTATTTGACTTCTATCTGTCCTTCCCATTTTTCTTATCTGTTTTCTCCTACTTCTGTATTTTTGGGTGAAGTTTTAAATTATTATTTTATTCCATTGTATTCCATCTATTAGCTTTTAAGCTAAATTTAATTTTAGAACTTATAGTAGTTTTTTGGGGTTACATTATGGTTCTTTAATTTCTTTCACTCTATGTTCTTCAGTTCAGTTCAGTCACTCAGTCATGTCTGACTCTTTGTGACCCCAAAGACTGCAACACACCGGGCCTCCCTGTCCATCACCAACTCCCAGAATTTACTCAAACTCATGTCCATTGAGTCGGTGACACCATCCAACCATCTCATCCTCTGTCGTCCCCTTCTCCTCCTCCCTTCAACCTTTCCCAGCATCAGCGTCTTTTCAAATGAGTCACTTCTTTACATCAGGTGGCCAGAGTATTGGAGTTTCAGCTTCAGCATCAGTCCTTCCAATGAATATTCAGGACCAATTTCCTTTAGGATGGACTGGTTGGATTTCCTTGCTGTCCAAGGGACTCTCAAGAGTCTTCTCCAACACCACAGTTCAAAAGCATCAGTTTCTTCAGTGCTCAGCTTTCTTTATAGTCCAACTTTCACATCCATTCATGACTACTGGAAAAACCATAGCTTTGGCTAGATGAACCTTTGTTGGCAATGTAATGTCTCTGCTTTTTAATATGCTGTCTAGGTTGGTCATAAGTTTTTTTCCAAGGAGCAAGTGTCAATGTAAAGTGTAAAAACCTTATGATAGAAATTTTCAGTTGCTTAAGGATGAAGGAATGAAAGCAACTTACCAGTGATCTATTCAGTTTCTTTACCAGGGGAATCTCTTTGGGGAGGGGGGGGGGGAAGACAGATTATCTGGAATAGGCCCCTTATCAACTGGATTTCTGAGCAGAGATTAATGATGTTTGTTGGAATGAACCGAACTTATCTATTCACTGCCCTTTTCAAGGTGTTACTAAATAAAGAATCACTTACAGAAAATAAACCTTTCTGTGGTTATACATTCATCTATAATACATGACTCTCTGAAGAATTTTTCATATGCTACACAATTCACTGGGGTATGATATAAGATGCTTCTTAAATGTTCTGTGTGATATAACTGCAAATATCATGTAGGACCACACCCATTATTTGGGTCAACATGTCTGTCTGATGCATGGAAAAACAACTAGGGTTTCAGTGGAAATCTAAAAGTATTTACCAAGTCTTTCTTTTTGATGGGATTTGAATGCCAAACTCTGTCTCCCCTGCTATCAGCTTCTCATTAAATCTCTGTTCAACTCTTTATCCTTCTAATTGTCATTTTCCCCTGGATTCTAATGGGCTTCCCAAGCAGCACTAGTGGTAAAAAAAATCCACCTGCCAATGTAGGAGACATAAGAGCTGTGGGTTTGATCTCTGAGTCAGGAGGATCACCTGAAAGAGGGCATGACAACCTAGTCTAGTATTCTTGTATGAAGAATTTCAGGGACAGAAGAGCCTGGCAGGCTACAGTCCATAGGGTTTCGAAGAGTCAGACACAACTGAAGTGACTTAGCATGCACTTGGGTTCTAATTCAATGGTCAGTCAGATGAGAAATTTTACACGAAGTTTAGGTTCCCCCTTAATGGTTCCCTCTTCTCCAGGATTTATCCCTAAACTTCCAGCTACTCTGGCAGCCACAAATGTAACAGGAGGGAAAGGGGTAGGGCACAACGTTTGAAAGAATGATGTAGTCCAAGGACACAACATAAAATCAATTAGAATGAAATGGGACCAAGATGGCAGACAAGACTAGACCTCAATCAGCAAGTGAAATGGCATATCCAGAGGTGCCATGACAGTTCCAAGGCACTGTTAGACCAAAGAGGTGGGCGGTGGCCCAAGTCTTGGAAATCTCCACCCCTTCCCAAAAATATTTGGAATAATCCCCCCAGGCATTAGCATATGAAATTACACAATTTATAAAAACTAACCATGTCAAATTCCAGGGCTGCATTCGCCCTCTGTGATGGCCCACACTCTCTCTGTGGAGTGTGCTTCTTTCTGTATCTGAATAAATCCACTTCTTACCTATCACTCTGTCTCTCACTGAATTGTTTCTGCAATGAGACATGAAGAACCTGAGCTTTGTTAGCTCCTGAAACCAGGTACTGTGGGTTTTGACTGGGTTTGAGTCCAAGCCACATGGATTCAAGTGCCAAGCAGGGTTTTGGCTGGATTCAAGTCCCAGCCACATGGATCCAAGTCCCTATCTGTAGCAAATGATTTCACAAGTGCTGATCTTATTTCTCACATCAGGGCTGCTACTTTTTGCTTGAGTAACATCTGCTACATGGACTGGGGAGAACCCTGTTGATATCACCCAGTCTGGTTCATATCTTTTATGAGTTGAATTCCCTTCCGTTCTGCCTGATTTTGATCACTTTAAAGTTCCATGAAATAGCTGCTATTTTATACTTGATTTGGAGTTTATGATTGTTAGTAGTATGAGGGTTAGTCTGATCTAAGCTACTCTGCCACAAGATACTTCATCATTAGTAGAAGTTGGAAGTCTAAGATGTACTTTTAGGAAGATCTGACAGACTTCCTTCTAAGCTGGGTATGCAATAACAGGGGGAAAAGAACTCAAAGATTACTTCTAGATTTTTGGCTTAAGTATGTGAGTAAATGTTATTGCTATTATTGGAGATAGGGGAAAATACAGACTCATAAGCATGAGAAAACTTGTCAAAATTTTGGCAATTTCTTTTTCAGACAGAAATCATCATGGAGGTTCTAAATTTATTTTCTTTTCAGTGTGCGTTAATGTAATTCCAAAGCAGAAGTGTGGTTTGGTGCTTTATATATAAATGGGGAGTCAGTTTGGCAACCTTTCTCAGTCTTAGTCACTGCCTCCATTTAACTTTTCTGAATGCATTAACTTTTCAAAAATCTACACTGGTCTGCTTGCTGATGGACCTGGCCGCGTGCTCAGGCCAGCTCTGCATGTGAAACCAGATTAAAAGCCCAGTGCCCCAGGGCCCCAGGGAAGACGTGGGCTGCCTCACTTTTCTGAGTCTAAAACTGGGATGACAACCTAGGGCTTTTGGTGAAAGAGTGTGAGGCTCTAAAGCACATGTCCCAGCTTTCTTGCGTGTTTAGCTTACGTTTTGTGAGTGCATTGCTATTTACCCCATGAAATCATGTGTACAACACTCTGCTTTGTAACTGGACTTGTATTATCTCTTTTTTCTGTTACCACCCATTTCATATTAGCTGCATGGTTAGTCAGCTTATAATTAAATTAACCGTGAATCATTTTAGCGGCCTGTGAAGTAACTAGTCTATTTTGTGGTCTTTTGACACACTGTTTTTATAATTTGCATCATTGGCTAATAAGCTGATATTTAAAATTCTTTGACGATTTCTCTGTGGTTTCATGCTTGATTTCTTTCCGAATATTTGTAAAAGAACAGTTCTGTATGTTTTCCTTGCTGTTGGAGTTCTCTGACGGTGTGTCTGCTTTCATCATTGGTTTTGATTTCCTGTCTCATCCTGTTGTCTGCTTAGTCGTTGTCAATCCAGACCCCTCCCCCCTCACCCCCGAGGCTGTAGTTTANATAAGGTATAACAACATCAGATATATAGACAATAGTGTCAAGGAGATCAATCATGGCAGTTAACTTCAAACAAAATCAACAACAACAATAAACACTTTGATTCTTTTTAAAAACCTGCAACCATTAAACTTTGTTAACTGCTATCTATATACCCATCCACCTACCTATCCACCTTCATTCCTACCTGTCATTTACCTTTGTGTATGTGAAGCGGCCTGTGAAGTAACTAGTCCATTTTGTGGTCTTCTGCCACACTGTTTTTCTAATTTGCATCATTGGCTAATGAATTGATATTTAAACTTCTTTGACGATTTCTCTGTGGTTTCATGCTTGATTTCTTTCCGAATATTTGTAAAAGAACAGTTCTGTATGTTTTCCTTGCTGTTGGAGTTCTCTGACGGTGTGTCTGCTTTCATCATTGGTTTTGATTTCCTGTCTCATCCTGTTGTCTGCTTAGTCGTTGTCAATCCAGACCCCTCCCCCCTCACCCCCGAGGCTGTAGTTTATCCATCCATCTCCCCTCCCCCATCCCCCCACTTGCTCTGGTCATGGCCGTGCTGTGGTCCACAGCATGTGTCCCCTTAGTCGGGTTTGTGCTTTGTCTTCATGTCTCATTAAATGGTGTTTTTCCCTCGTAGCAGTAAGTTGAATTGGTGTATCACTATGCAGTTACAGGAGAAGGCAATGGCAACCCACTCCAGTACTCTTGCCTGGAAAATCCCATGGACGGAGGAGCCTGGTAGGTTGCAGTCCATGGGGTTGCACAGAGTCGGACACAACTGAAGCGACTTAGCAGTAGCAGTAGCAGCAGAATGCATTCCTAAAGTTAAGTTCTCTTCTGACATTTACTCCTAGACTCAATCAGGTCAACCTAAGTGATTTACCTGCAGCCATATAAGCCTTGGTCTACAGGAATTGAACCAGTGAGTCAGAAATGGGACTCTGGGCCAGATGTCAATCTTTTTTCTCCCTTTTGATCAATTGTTTATATTATGGTTGCAGTGAATCTTGCCTAAATGAGAAAGACAATCAATGACATTGCCATAGCCAAAGAAAGAAAGAAACAGTGACAACTGAAAACCTGACTGACTGATTTAATAACACCATTAGGAGCAGAGCAGAGTTCCCCTTCCCAAAGTCAGCATAGACAGGAAAATATTTATTTCTTATTTAAATAACACAACAATTAGAGCAGATCAGCTACTACCTATAATTGGATCTATGGGACATTGTCCCTGGAGTTTCAGAATTTGTCATAGTGTGCAAATAGATTTATAACTTTAATTTGCTGCATGAATTAGAAACTTTTCACAAGCAACAAAAAACTTAAATTGCCTTACAGCGTGAAAGGATGGTCCTTTGGAGGATGTTTCTGGAGCACAAATGTCAAGGCAGTTCTGGCTGTATGAAGGAAATGTTGCTAAATGTCCTATCCTGAGAATATCTATCACCATTTTTCTGGGCTTAAGATGGAAAACCTGGACTTGTTTAACTTTCAAGCTTTTCAGTTAATTAATCTTTGGTTGCAGAAATCATTTTTACTAAATAAGTCTCCCAAAATTATTTGGCAGAAGATACTGAACTTGGAAAGCAGAAAAACTCCCAAGTAAGAAGACTGTTAGCCAACTATAGGAAAAAAATCATCCTAGTGGTTCACAGGTAAATTGATGTCTTCACCATCTATCAGTTACAGATGTGGTTTTGGGAAAAGAAAGACTCCATAAGATTTTCTTTCCTCAAGATCTCATGATATTTATGTAATAAACTTTGCCCTTTCCCAACTTTACCTTAAAAAAGTATTACAGCAAAAAGAAAATCTTGAAGATACTTTATCTGCTGACTCCCTACTTGAAATTTTCCTTATTGATGATAAATTACTTCAAATACATATTAATAATACTATTACCATGCTAGAGAAGCAGTTAAGCACATACTGCAAGTTGATGTGAAGAAAAAATACCAGAAAATAAAAATGCAGAAGATCTTGTGTTTTATATATGATATGTGATGATAATCTTTCTATGTGTATATACAAATGACCTCAACATAATAAAATGTTCCAGGCAAATCTGACATCTGTAACAATGTTTTTCTTCCTGGGATTTTCCCACTACCCCAAAGGTGAGATCATCATATTTGTGCTGTGCTTGCTGATGTACCTGATCACCTTACTGGGAAATATGATTCTGATCTCCATCACTATCTTGGATTCCCACCTACACACACCTATGTACTTCTTCCTCAGCAATCTCTCTTGTTTAGACATCTGGTATACCTCTTCTGCTTTCCCTCCAATGCTGATAAACTTTATTTCAGGGGAAAATACCATCTCATTCTTAGGATGTGCTGCTCAGATGTACTTCTCTCTGGCCATGGGCTCCACCGAGTGTGTGCTCCTGTCCATGATGGCGTATGACCGATATGTGGCCATCTGCAACCCTCTAAGATACCCCATTATCATAAACAAGAGGGTTTGTGTGCAGATCGCAGTTGGCTCCTGGGTGACAGGCTGCTTCACTGCCCTGGTGGAAACAGTGTTTGTACTGCAGTTGTCTCTGTGTGGTAATAGTGTGATCAATCATTTTGCTTGTGAGATTCTTGCTGTCTTAAAACTGGTTTGTGTGGACACTTCCAAGGTGCAGTTAATCATGCTGGTTTTTACCATACTTCTTGTTCCCATGCCAATGCTCCTAATTTGTATCTCTTATGCATTCATCCTCTCCAACATCCTGAGAATCAGCTCAGTGGATGGTCGAAGCAAAGCCTTTTCAACATGTGCAGCCCACCTGTCTGTGGTTGTTTTGTTCTATGGGACAGCTCTTTCCACATACCTGAAGACTTCAGCTATAGATTCACAGGAAATAGACAAATTTATAGCTTTGGTATATGGTGCATTAACCCCAATGTTGAATCCTATCATCTACAGTCTACGAAATAAAGAGGTGAAAGCAGCTGTGAAAAAATTGCTGATAGGAAATCTTTTGGTATTGTCCTAATTTCTGTCTTCAAGTAATATGGGAGCAAGCACACTCATCTGTATAATCTCCAACATTATCCAGAAAACTGAAAAATAGGTGGAATAAGCTAAATCCTGGAAAATACCTATTTTTGAAAGGAGTTCAATATTACATCCAATATCTTGATTTACCTGGTAAATAAAATTTTTGATATTAATAAGTAATTTAGGAAGAATAAATTATATTTCTAGAAATGTATTTGGCATTCATTGAATATTAATATAATGTTAAAATTAGATGATTGCTTATTTTTTCATATTTGACTCACTATATCATTTAAATGTTCAAATCTAGCATCACTATGACAATAATTAGTATGCCAAAAGTATAAGATATTAAGCCTAGGATATTTTGAAATAACTTATCATCATATGATTAGCAATTATGTCTGAAATTATGAAGTAATATTTTACATAAATGTGTATATAGTTCAAAGTTTAAATACATTATAATTCATAAAACCAAGATACCATTAATTTTAGAACTTTTCCTGCTCTAAATGTTAAAATGTAAAATGTGTTAGATTTGATAAACTACCATATGAATGATTTTATTTAGGATGTGAATGTAGGAGATGAGTAAATATCTGTGTATGTGCAAAGACATCATGACAAGGACTTACACACAGTAATCTTGCATTTGAAGTGGAGTAAAGGGAAAGCATTCAGGGGATCTATAAAGGCTCCTTAAAGTATCTATGGTTATGAGGTCAAAGTATTCTCCTATTGTACTCTGAATGTGGAAGTGAATTCATTAATACACACACACACACACACATATATACACATATACCATGTTGCATATTTTCCCTAGTGCATGCTGAATTGACCAGTTAAGGCTGAGAAAGAACATATTCCTACCCTGTAGAGATTACACTGCAAAAGAAATTGCTAATGTATACATATATTGTAGGAAAAGATTCATGGATATGTTTGACAAATGTGAGCAAAATTACATAAATTATATTTCATCAATATTTCATATTTATCAGTTTTTCTTTGTCTTTTCCATCCTCACTGGTGCTGAGAAATTATAAGACCAATACACATACATTAATTCCTCTTTATCAGAGAGATGCCCTTAAGTATATGTGGGTGATGGCTTTATTCTATGGAGAAGGTGACTCTTGCTAGCATTGACAGAATATCTTCTAATTTTAGACTTAGAGATGGTAAGACAGTCATAGGTAATGATAACAGAAGGTTCTATCCTGAACCTTCCCTGGTGGCTCAGATGGTAAAGCATCTGTCTATAATGCAGGAGACCCGGGTTCGATCCCTGGGTTGGGAAGATCCCCTGGAGAAGGAAATGGCAATCCACTCCAGGACTATTGCCTGGGAAATCCTATGGACAGAGGAGCCTGGCAAGCTATAGCCCATGGGGTTGCAAAGAGTTGGGCACAACTGAGCGACTTCACTTTCTATCCTGAATAGAGCTTGCAAGAAACAATTCAGTAGAGGGTGAACTGATTCATAAAGGAACCATGTAGGAGAACAGAATTCAACAAGTAGGAATTCTGCTGGTGTTCTTAATTCAAGTACCATAACTATACATGAGACTTTTTTTTTCCTCAGATAGATGCACAGTTCTATTAATTCAGAAACCTTCCAAAGGGGATTTGTGTTATTGAATAAAAGCAGAATAATATATTAGGGTTTTCATCCTTACTTTCATTTCACTACCAGACAACAATGACTATGGTATCTGATGTTATTTGGTTGAAAGGAGGAGGAAGCGTTAACCCTATTACCACCCAAACTCTACAGTCATTTATAACAAAGACTGATTCCAAGTAATCACAATCACTGAGCCTATACACATTCATCTTATTTGTTTATGTGGGTGAAAATAAAATCTATAGTTCCATGCCTCATCAGCTACTGTCAGCATGTGCTATCTTTTTCAACAACTTTGTCTGTGTTTTAAAGGGATATGGATGAGCTAATTAATGCCTGAGAGATGAGCCAACCAGATGTCCAGAGGCAAAACTCAATAAAATGGCTTGTAACCCATCTAGTTAAATCATCATAGGCCTAGAGAGGGTCCTCGGATTTCAGGCGCTTTAGCAAGAATAATTTTATCTACACAAGTAGATCCAGGATGGAGTAAATTTCTTCATGATCCAAATATGTTTTGTTTTCTGTCTTCCAAAGATAGAATTGTATATGTAAACCGGAATTGCATTTTGATTACTTCTTTATCATTCTGTGTTCCATTAGGAGCAATCTCCATTGTTTAACATTCTTTAACAAAAGAGGAGACAAATTCATTAGAAAGCAGCTCACCAAACTGTATCACATTCCAGTCCTGGCTCTCTGCAATAGCATTCAGTTCATACTTTACAATATTTATATTTAGCATCCTTGGAGGGGTCTCTCATGCAGGTGATTAGTTTCAACAGAGGAGTAACTTCAACCCCTTGTGGAAAACTTACTATTTTACCTCTAAGAAAGCAATTTTGATTACACAGTCTTAAGGAACATCTCATTGTGGCCCACTCCCATGTATGTTTTTCAAATATATTTATGTGAACTCAGAGGAAACAAATGCTTACCTTTGCAATCACAAAATAAATGGAAACTTAACCATGCCACTAGATACCTGAAAGTCTAATTAATGTCTTTTTCTAAATATCTCTGCTTTTCTTTTCTTTAGGTGAATAAGATTTTAAGTAATTTCTGATATGGTCTTTTATTTTTCATTTCACTAATTTGCCACAATCTGAGAACATACTGGACATAGAACAACAGGCTGGTTCCAAATAGGAAAAGGAGTACGTCAAGGCTATATACTGTCACCCTGCTTATTTAACTTATATGCAGAGTACATCATGAGAAACGCTGGACTGGAAGAAACACAAGTTGGAATCAAGATTGCCAGGAGAAATATCAATAACCTCAGATATGCAGATGACACCACCCTAATGGCAGAATGTGAAGAGGAACTAAAAAGCCTCTTGATGAAAGTAGAAGAGGAGAGGGAAAAAGTTGGCTTAAAGCTCAACATTCAGAAAATGAAGATCATGGCATCTAGTCCCATCACTTCATGGGAAATAGATGGGGAAACAGTGGAAACAGTGTCAGACTTTATTTTTTTGAGCTTCAAAATCACTGCAGATGGTGACTGCAGCCAGCAAATTAAAAGATGCCTACTCCTTGGAAGAAAAGTTATGACCAACCTAGATAGCATATTGAAAAGCAGAGACATTACTTTGCCGACTAAGGTCCGCCTAGTCAAGGCTATGGTTTTTCCTGTGGTCATGTATGGATGTGAGAGTTGGACTGTGAAGAAGGCTGAGCACTGAAGAATTGATGCTTTTGAACTGTGGTNCATATTCAAAAGCAGAGACATTACTTTGCCGACTAAGGTCCGCCTAGTCAAGGCTATGGTTTTTCCTGTGGTCATGTATGGATGTGAGAGTTGGACTGTGAAGAAGGCTGAGCACTGAAGAATTGATGCTTTTGAACTGTGGTGTTGGAGAAGATTCTTGAGAGTCCCTTGGACTGCAAGGAGATCCAATCAGTCCATTCTGAAGGAGATCAACCCTGGGATTTCTTTGGAAGGAATGATGCTAAAGCTGAAACTCCAATACTTTGGCCACCTCATGAGAAAAGTTGACTCATTGGAAAAGACTTTGACTGGGGGCAGGAGGAGATGGGGATGACAGAGGATGAGATGGCTGGATGGCATCACTGACTCGATGGACGTGAGTCTGAGTGAAGTCCGGGAGTTGGTGATGGACAGGGAGGCCTGGTGTGCTGCGATTCATGGGGTCGCAAAGAGTTGGACACGACTGAACAACTGAACTGAATGGATCTGAATTGAGAACATACTAATATTTGTGCTACTTTACTTGTTTTAAAGCTATCCTGAACCTTTTCCAAATCATCCTGAATATAAGGATTACCTGGAACACTTGCTAAAAATATCGTGCAAATGTTCAACTTAGATCCAAACCAGAATTTCCAGAGGAGATATCTGCTGATTCTGGATGTTTTATAACACCTGATAATTCTTATGTGAGAATTATGGGAGCTTTGACTCAGAGTGCTAAATGAAAGAGACTGAATCTTATTACTTAACACTTTTAGAATGGGGGGAGGTATGTTAACTGTCAAGGAGGTGAGAAATTCAGAAGTGATCAGAATCTAGGGAAAATAAGTGCAGAGCTTTGTTTAAAGTGTTAGGGAAAGGGAGAATCCATTTAAAAATGTGAAAACTTTGAGCACAAAACACTTGGGACTCTAATCAAAGAAGAACTGGATAAATACTAAGTTTCATTAGGTCTTGTTTACTGCAGTTCCCATTTATGTAGAGAAAAAGAGTAAAAACTAAGTTCAAAATTTAATTTAAAAACTACACTCTATATACACTAGGAGGAAGAAATATTTTAAAGGCCATTTAAATATGCTTAGTTTGAGTCCCTTCTCTGTTCACCTGAACTATCACTACACTGTTTGTTAACAGGCTATACCACTGTGTGTGTGTGTGTGTTACTTGCTCAGTCGTGTCCGACTCTACAATCCCATGGACTGTAGCCCATTAGGCTCCTCTGTCCATGGATTCTCCAGGCAACAATACTGGAGTAGGTAGTCACCCCCTTCTCCAGGGGATCTTCCTGACCCAGGTATCGAACTTGGGTTTCCTGCATTGTGGATAGATTCTTTAACACCTGAGCCACCAATGCTCCCATATCACCATACAAAATTAAAAGTTTAAATAAATAAAGATGCTTACTTTATTTTTTAATAAATTACTTTAGTAAGACCTCCTTTCAGTAAAAGACAATCATAATAGAGTGATCCTAGAAGCTACAGTGAAGAGCAGAGTTTGAGACTTTTACTTGGTACCCATAGCTTCTTCTTTAAGATGTGAATCATGTTCACATATCATAGTATTATTATAAATTCTTAAAAAATCATCACATGTTGTGCCAATATCATTTTGTGGGGGACAACTTTAGAGTCAGGAAGATTTTAGAAACCTACTGTAAAAAAGAGGTCATTCCAGGCCAACGTGATAACTGTGAAGATGATGAGAAATGGTAAAATTCTGGATATATTGAAAAGGTAGAGCCAACAGGATTTCCAGAATGATTGGGTATGGGTGATAAAGGAAGAGAGGCATGAAGAATGGCTTCAGGGTTTTCAGACTGGAAAGTGGAAATGATAGAACTGTGACTCACTGATTCAAAAAAGTCTATAATTGAAATGGATCTGTGGGAGAATATCAGGCATTCATTTTAGACATGTTAGGTCCAAATTATCAATTAAACATGACAACTACAAGGAAGCATATACAGTCATGTGTTTAGAGAAGTCTGGGCTAGAGATAGAAATTTGGGAGCCATTAGTATATGAATGATATTTAAAATCAATAAGATCACTAAGGTAGTGAGTAGAGACAGTAAAAGAGAAGAGGTCAATCCCTAGGTCATTATATCAGCAATATTCAATATTACAGATCTCTGTCATCATGCAGGAGTGACAGATGATAATGTGGCCTATTCATCTTCTAAGTCTGATTATAGAACTGGGCACACTATCTTTGACCCTTTCCATGCAGTTGCCATTCTGTATCTAATTAGCATTATATTAGCTATGCATTTATTCATATGGATTTGGAATATATACCTTATCATTCCTCTATTCAAGATTGTTTCTAATGAGTGCCTTTTATCACCAATGCTTAAATAAAAACCTTTCCATGTTTGATTTTTCATGTATCTTTTATTATAAGTTAAAATAAATTCCCAGGAATGTGTTTACTTTATAAAAACAATGAACAATTTTATGGCTCTTGAGAGAAAAATTTTATAGTATCTTGAGTATGATATTACTGGGCATTTGGATGTAGTGGGGAAATAGAGAAGAGAAAAATTGGGCTGAAAAATTCTTTGTTGTGGAGGTATGACCTGTACATTGTAGAACTGTATGTGTATGTGTATATATATGTATATATATATATGTATATAAAAAACTGAATCACTTTGCTGTATACCTGAAACTAACACATTATAAATCAACTATAATTCAATAAAAAAATAAAATTAAAAAAAGAGGAGAAAATGGTATGAAAATATTATTAATATTATTAATACATTAGTTCATTTGAAAATATGTTGCCATACATTTTTAATAATAAAAGACAGCTGGCTGGGAGAGAGGTAAGACTCTGGAGACACTGAGGCATGGGCTTCAAGAGAATTGAAAGAGACACATATACCCCAATGTTCATTGCAGCCCCGTTTACAACACCTAGGACATGGAAGCAACCTAAATGTCTATCTGCAGATGAATGGATAAGGAAGTTGTGGTACATATACATAATGGAATATTACTCAGTTATAAAAAAGAATGCATTTGAGTCCGTTCTAATGAAGTGGATGAAACTGGAACCTATTATACAAAATGAAGCAGGTCAGAAAGAGAAACACCAATACAGTATATTAACACATATATATGGAATTTAGAAAGATGGTAATGACAATCCTATATGCAAGACAGCAAAAGAGACACAGATGTAAAGAACAGACTTTTGGACTAAATGGGAGAAGGCAAGGGTGGGATGATTTGAGAGAATAGCATTGAAATACATATATTACCATAAGTAAAACAGATGACCAGTGCAAGTTTGATACATGAAGCAGGGCACTCAAAGCTGGTGCCCTGGGACAACACTGAGAGATGGATGGGAGGCAGGTGGGGGGGTTCAAGGCAGGGGGACACCTGTATACCTGTGGCTGACTCATGTCGATGACTGGCAAAAACCACCAAAACATTTTAAAGTAATTATCCTCCAATTAAAATAAATAAATTAATTTCTTTAAAAGAGTCCCAATAAGGAAAATAAAAAGAAAAACAAAAGATCCGGAGGGATGATGTGGGGTGGGAGGTGGGAGAGGGGTTCATGTTTGGGAGTGCATGTACACCCGTGCTGGATTCATGTCAATGTATGCCAAAACCAATACAGTACTGTAAAGTAAAATAAAGTAAAAATAAAAATTAAAAAAAAAGTACTTGANATCCGGAGGGATGATGTGGGGTGGGAGGTGGGAGAGGGGTTCATGTTTGGGAGTGCATGTACACCCGTGCTGGATTCATGTCAATGTATGCCAAAACCAATACAGTACTGTAAAGTAAAATAAAGTAAAAATAAAAATTAAAAAAAAAGTACTTGAAGATAAATTTAAAAGCAATAATATTAGAAAGACAGATTGACCACATTGTTACAGAATTTGGAGGAAAGCTGACCAAGTGGCTTGTTAATAGTCAATGTGAATTTGAAAGGATAAAACCAGATGGAAGCAACAACATTGGGACTTCTTTATCCTCTGGATCCTGCTGTAGGAGAACCAGAATTTTCTACAGTTTATTGTGATCCACAGTCAAAGGATTTGGCATAGTCAATAAAGCAGAAATAGATGTTTTTCTGGAACTCTCTTGCTTTTTCCATGATCCACTGGATTTTGGCAATTTGATCTCTGGTTCCTCTGCCTTTTCTAAAACCAACTTGAACATCTGGAAGTTCACGGTTCACGTATTGCTGAAGCCTGGCTTGGAGAATTTTGAGCATTACTTTACCTGCATGTGAGATGAGTGCAATTGTGCGGTAGTGTGAGCATTCTTTGGCATTACCTTTCTTTGAGATTGGAATGAAAACTGACCTTTTCCAGTCCTGTGGCCACTGCTGAGTTTTCCAAATTGCTAGCATATTGAGTGCAGCACTTTCATGGCATCATCTTTTAGGATTTGAAATAGCTCTACTGGAATTCCATCACCTCCACTAGCTTTGTTCATAGTGATAGTTTCTAAGGTCCACTTGACTTCACATTCCATTCAAACTGAAGCATAAAGAAAAAGAGACTGAAAAAATAATGAACAGAGCTTCATTGACACATGAGAAATTTCAAGCAGTTCCACATACATATAATTGACATTTCAGTAGCTGAGAGGAGAGTAGGAGAACTCAAAGAGCGCAAAGAAATAGTTTCTAAGGTCCACTTGACTTCACATTCCATTCAAACTGAAGCATAAAGAAAAAGAGACTGAAAAAATAATGAACAGAGCTTCATTGACACATGAGAAATTTCAAGCAGTTCCACATACATATAATTGACATTTCAGTAGCTGAGAGGAGAGTAGGAGAACTCAAAGAGCGCAAAGAAATAATGGCCAAAAATTTTCCATATATGAAAAAAACCCACAGATGCAAGAAGCTCACCATACCACTAACAGTATAAACAACACACACACACACACACACACATACACAAACACATAAATAGTTATACCACATCACAGTTAAATTGGTGAAAATTAGCACTAAAAACAAAATCTTTAAATAGCTAAATAAGAGAAATGTTATAGCTAGAGGATAAAATAAAGATGGCATATATCACAGTAGAAGAAATGAAACCCAGAGAAATGCAGTTGTCCTTATGTGTTGAGTTGAGTTGAGTTCAGTTCAGTCGCTCAGTCGTGTCTGACTCTTTTCGACCCCATGAATCACAGCACGCCAGGCCTCCTAAAAAAAAAAAAAAAAAAAAAAGTTTATTACTGTTTCCATTTTTTCCCCATTTATTTGCCATGAAGTGATGGGACTGGATGCCATGATTTTAGTTTTCTAAATGCTGAGTTTTAAGCCAACATTTTCACTCTCCTCTTTCACTTTCATCAAGAAGCTGTTTAGTTCTTCTTCATTTTCTGCCATAAAATTGCTGTCATCTGCATATCTGAGGTTATTGATATTTCTCCCAGCAATCTTGATTCCATATACAGTCTTGACATACATCTTTCCTGATTTAGAATCAGACTGTTGTTCCATGTCCAG
Organism: Oreotragus oreotragus; assembly: GCA_006410675.1. Lineage (NCBI taxonomy): Eukaryota > Metazoa > Chordata > Mammalia > Artiodactyla > Bovidae > Oreotragus > Oreotragus oreotragus. The sequence continues at coordinate 5,308 of SJYX01006313.1, read as the reverse complement.
TTCTAACTATTGTTTCTTGACCTGCATACAGATTTCTCAGGAGGCAGGTCAGGTGATCTGGTATTCACATCTCTTTAAGAACTTCCCACCATTTGCTCTTGATGAAAGTGAAAGAGGAGAGTGAAAAAGTTGGCTTAAAGCTCAACATTCAGAAAACTAAGATCATGGCATCTGGTCCCATCACTTCACGGGAAATAGATGGGGAAACAGTGGAAACAGTGTCAGACTTTATTTTGGGGGGTTCCAAAATCATTGCAGATGGTGACTGCAGCCATGAAATTAAAAGACACTTACTCCTTGGAAGAAAAGATATGACCAACCTAGATAGTATATTCAAAAGCAGAGACATTACTTTGCCGACTAAGGTCCGTCTAGTCAAGGCTATGGTTTTTCCAGTGGTCATGTATGGATGTGAGAGTTGGACTGTGAAGAAGGCTGAGCGCCGAAGAGTTCATGCTTTTGAACTGTGGTGTTGGAGAAAACTCTTGAGAGTCCCTTGGACTGCAAGGAGACCCAACCAGTCTATTCTGAAGGAGATCAGTCCTGGGTGTTCATTGGAAGGACTGATGCTAAAGCTGAAACTCCAATACTTTGGCCACCTCATGCGAAGACTTGACTCATTGGAAAAGACTCTGATGCTGGGAGGGATTGGGGGCAGGAGGAGAAGGGGACAACAGAGGATGAGATGGCTGGATGGCATCATGGACTCGATGAACGTGAGTCTGAGTGAACTCCGGGAGTTGGTGATGGACAGGGAGGCCTGGCGTGCTGCGATTCATGGGGTCGCAAAGAGTCAGACACGACTGAGCTACTGAACTGAACTGAACTGAACACAGTCAAAGGCTTTAGTGTAGTCAATAAAGCAGAAGTAGATGTTTTTCTGGAACTCTCTTGCTTTATAAATGAGCCAATGGATGTTGCCAATCGATCTCTGGTTCCTCTGCCTTTTCTAAATCCAGCGTGAACATCTGGAAGTTTATGGTTCATGTACTGTTAAAGCCTGGCTTGGAGAATTTTGAGCATTACTTTGCTACCGTGTGAGATGAGTGCAATATCAACTTACCTTAGTCATTTAGGAGGCTTACTTTATATTAGAATAATGGAAATGGATGATTCTGTTTATTCAACATAGAAATTCCATTTAAATCTAGACCCAGAGATAAATTATGGAATTAACTTTTGAACATAATGAAGGTGAATCCAAGACTTATGATAAGCAGATTAAACATATATACATTAAAATCACTATCATGTCAAGATAGCATGTACTGATAGGTATGATATATTCTGAAGACTCTAAGCTTCAAAAACTTTCCAAGAACTGTTACTTTAAAACTTAGCTGAAGGTCATCATGAAAGAAATTATAATGTAAGAATAGGAAGAGGCACACACTCTCTGTTCAGTTAAATTTCTCATCTTTTACCTATAATTTCTAGAACATTTAGTGGAAGTAGAAAAACCACAATGTTACAGATCTGAATTTCAGGCCAGTTTAAATGGTAGCTAGGTGTGTGATCATGGGCAGTTGTTAAAACTTCTCAGGCATAATTTTAATCACTGGTTAAATGAAGGCATTGAATTTGATTATCATTAACTTCCTTTCTAACTTCATGATTATGTAGTTCTCATCATGGCACCAGCATTTACATAAATGTATTTCATGCTTGCTTTTCTGAAAGTCTGCATCTCATCTCCCCCACTTTTCACTTTATCTGTACCCAAAATTTATCCCTACTGAAACCTGAAATTCAGCTAACTTCAAGCTTATTCATTTACTGTGAAATGTGGGAAATATAAATAGAAAATTACTAATTTTGCAACTAATTTAAGCATCTCTAAAGATCAGCAATTATCAGAAATAAAAGGGTGTGAGTAATACTTCATAAGCCTAGTTAATTAGCAAAGTCCTTGCTTGTGCTTGACAAAATTAAATATAAAGGAGCCATTTATAGGTAATCTCAAAATTACCACAATACAGGTATTCATAAAAATGCCAATTCAAGCTCTGGCTAATGTTGAGAATAAGTTGAATTTGAACCAGCATTCAGATAGAATAATGTTCAATTCAAGAAGAATTTATCATATATACTCTACCTTAAAATTATATATGCCTAAAATTTATGTTCAGTTTTCAAATGTATTTTCTTAAATCAGCTCTCCAGAATTTTTATTCAGAAGAGTTTGGAACTCTATTAAAAACATAGTGCTTTATTTTACTTTAAGACTAAACTTAACTACATATATAACTTTAGAAAACAATGAAACACACAAAATAAGGTATATAATAGGAAAATTTCAGAAGTGGAAAGGAAGTATTTGAAAAAGATTAAACCTTTTGAACTTCCTTGGTTTGTGAAGAATTCAGTTGATAAATGAAGAAACTACCAGAAAGTATTGTATTTGTAGATACTAGATGAAATTGTCTATTTGTAGATACTAGATGAAATTTTCTATTTGTAGATACTAGATGAAATTGTCTGCATACACAAGAAAGAGAGTTTGCACAGGCAGTACATCTGTTACCATTTTTAAAAAATGAAATTAAAGACCACTATTTTAGAAGAAAATATATATAAGTATAATTCATAAACACCTTTAAAATGGTAAGATATTGGTAAGGAAAATAAAAGATGTAGATGTCTGACATCAGGAAGAATAAAAATTTTAGAGTGGAAAAAGTCATTATATAGAAAGTCTGTAACAGAAGCACTTATTGACTTCTTTCATAATATCAGTACAATAGGTTAAGATCATGTATCACTAAAAAAAGTAAGTTCAGAAAGTACAAGCATCTCCACTTGTCAGTCTTGCCAAAGAGCTTTCAATAGCACCTCTGTTCTGTTTGGAAAGGAGAGTGGGGGAAATGGACACTTTCAGCCCCACCGAAAACCTGAAGCCATTGTCATCCATATAAAGATACATGGATGTGGACAACAGAGCTGGAAACTGGGCTTGGCTGTTCCAGGAAAGAGCCTGAAAGAAAAATCATTCTCTACAAATGCATTAGAGATAACCCGGTCCAAATGAACCAATAATCCAATTACTGTACAAGAAGTTCTTAAAAGCAAAATTATCTAGATCAGATGCTACACAAAAGACTGGAAAGTTCTTTAGGGATCAGCCAATGGTGATGTTAAATTCCTGGTCTGATTTCTTCAAATCAATTTCTTCAATAATTTTGCAAAATAATTTTAAAACTCCATGAGTTCAAAGGTCATGCTTATTAACTCGACAGCTAAATTTTTCTAGCTCATTAGTAGACTGCAAAATATCTCAAGCAACAGATGAACAGGGATAATTCAGGTAATAAGAATTTATTTGAGAACTCAATTTAAATGAGCTACATATTGGTAATGTATTTTCATGAGAAGTGATCAAAAATATTTTTTCAGTCACAGTCACTTTGCCTTTTTAAAATCTACATGCATTTTAAATAAGATTCAAGCAACTTTGTGATTCATTGCATTTTATTCATCAACACATTGCTTTTTAAGAGTTCTTTGATGTTTGAGGAATCTTGTGTGTCTTTCAGATAAGCCTTCTTAAGCCTTTTTCCCTCAAGTCAGAAAGTTATACTTCACTAACTGTAAAGAAACATCTGAGGACTAAAATTTTGCTTTGCCATAGGGAACCTAGAATGTCCCAGAGAGGTGTCAACAGAGCATCTTCTTTATCCAGAAACTAAACAGAAGTCAGGGAGCAAGTAGCTGACAACTGCGCAGCCTATTGTAAAATAATCAGCAGTAGAAAAAGAAATTAGGAATCATATTGCAAGGCTGGATGAAAAAATAAAAATGGTATTTCAAAAGTAAAAGTATAGACAGAACACACAATGAAACTGTTCTAAATGGGATATGTCCAGTGCCAAAAAAAAAAAAAAAAGGTGAAAACCGAGAAAAAAATCATCTTTTCCCTTGAATTTAAATCTAGAGAAAAACAAAGAAAACCTTTTGTATCTTTGGATCTGAATGTTTTAGGAAGAACTTGAAAAAAATAGATTATATATATTTTAAAATTTCCGGTATATTGATATTTACCACATTGCCCACAAACAAAAGATCATTCACCATGTTAATTATACCAGGATAATTTTTACCTTTGACCTAAGGGATACACTGGAAAGTGCATATTCATGAATACTACATGCTTATCACCTTTTTATACTGTAGACATAAATTAGAAGGTTTAAAATCGGAACAAACAATACAAGTCAAACATGTTCCATGAAAATTATGGGCAAAAAAGTATGATGTAGCAGAAAACCTGGTATGTTTTAATGTCAGGAATTCACAGCCATGAATCCTGGATTTATTTAATCATTCTCAAATTCTGTTTCTTTATTTGTAAGATATTAACAAATCCTCCTGGCAAGAATACTAGCAATAATGGTAGCCATTTCCTTCTCCAGGGGTTCTTCCCCACCCAGGGATCAAAGCTAGGTCTCTTGCATTGTAGGCAGATTCTTTACTGTCTGAATCAAAGGGGAAGACAAATTAGATTGTACTAAAGTGTAAGTGAAACAATATGCAAAAAAGGTCTAGGACTATGTCAGTTCTCAACAAAATATTGTTACTATGAAGAATTCTGTACAGGATCTGATGATGGATTTTGGACTAGAGAAAGTAGAAAGGATGATCTTCTCTGTGAGTTTGAGAGCAAGAAGCTGCCACAACTTCCCTGTATAAACATATCGTTTGTGCACCAAATGACCCTATGGTACTCATTTCAGTGAACTAGCATGGTAGATGCAGTGCCTGGAGTTGTGTGGTTCGTTAGTTTCACCATCAGCCAGAATAGTAGTCCAGGTAGTAGTCCCACAGACTGCCCTGCAGACAGTGGTACCTTGCTTACTTCTCCATTCTTGTTCTATTTAATTCAGTATAAATGTATTGCCAGATATTAAAATTTTCAAAGGTAAGTAGTGTATGATTTCTTGCTCTTCAGTTCAGTTCAGTCGCTCAGTCGTGTCTGACTCTTTGCGACCCCATGAATCGCAGCACGCCAGGCCTCCCTGTCCATCACCAACTCCCAGAGTTCACTCAGACTCACGTCCATCGAGTCCGTGATGCCATCCAGCCATCTCATCCTCGGTTACCCCCTTCTCCTCCTGCCCCCAATCCCTCCCAGCATCAGAGTCTTTTCCAATAAGTCAACTCTTTGCATGAGGTGGCCAAAGTACTGGAATTTCAGCTTTAGCATCATTCCTTCCAAAAAAATCCCAGGGTTGATCTCCTTCAGAATGGACTGGTTGGATCTCCTTGCAGTCCAAGGGACTCTCAAGAGTCTTCTCCAACACCACAGTTCAAA
>SJYX01006309.1:0-19385 GCA_006410675.1 Oreotragus oreotragus | reverse complement strand
AGAATTCCATGGATAGGGAATCCTGAAAAGCGACAGTCGCAAAGAGTCGGACACGGCTGAGCAGCTAGCACACAGTTGCTAATTAGAGTCACCTGGAAAATTTGTTTAACCCATGTGGGTCCTGGGTCCCACCCGCAAAGATGCTCTTGTAATTGGCCTGAGATTTTGCCTGGGCTCTTGAATTTTTCAGAATATCCAGGAGATTCGAATGTGTGGTCAAAGCTGGAAACAGTACTCCATTGTTAGTGAAATAAGTCATTAGCTAACTAAATTCATTTATGAGCTACTTCCTACTTTTGTTCAAAGAAAATTCTATGTCTCCATAAACTTTAGTCTTACCATTTGGAGCTGAACTTTTATATGGTTCTTGGGAAATGGAGATTCACTCTTGTTTAATTAACATGATTTTTTAAAAAAGGAATTTATTGCAAATCTTCCTACTCAAAACACTTACTAAAATTTACCTTTAACATAGTTTTAAATTCTTTCAATCCATGTTTATGAGCCAGAATATTTTTCTCAATTTCTCTTCTTTTGGTTGTGTCCCTCAGTGACTTTGTTGTGTGGAGTCCTGGTGGCTCAGACAGTAAAGCATCTGCATGCAATGTGGGAGAGACTGGGGTTCGATCCCTGAGTCAGTAAGCTCCCCTGGAGAAGGGCATGGCAACCCACTCCAGTATTCTTGCCTGGAGAACTCCATGGACAGAGGAGCCTGGCAGGCCACAGTCCATAGAGTCGCAAAGAGTCGGACACGACTGAGCAACTGAAACTTTCCCTTTCACCCATATAAAAGTACCTCACATATAAACGTGACCTGCTGTCCACTATAAAATTCCTTTGCGTGACACTGTAAATATTCCAGTAACTGAAGATGAAATTACGTTTTATGATCATACTGATAAAGTAAGGCTTTCCCTGTTTGCTTCATTTAAAATGCTTTTCTCCAGGACGGGACATACCTATAGCCTGCTAACCTGCAACTGTTTGCTATTAGGTTTATAAATAGGTACACTGTTGTTATTGACATGCAGAAATGTTCCAGATTTAAAAGGTAGTTCTATCATCTATCCTTGCTCTTGCTACATGTTAAGTTATGCCTGCTAAGTCGCTTCAGTCGTGTCTGACTCTGTGCGACCCCATAGACGGCAGCCCACCAGGCTCTCCCGTCCCTGGGATTCTCCAGGCAAGAACACTGGAGTGGGTTGCCATTTCCTTCTCCAATGCATGAAAGTGAAAGGTGAAAGTAAAGTCGCTCAGTCGTGTCTGACTCTTAGCGACCCCATGGACTGCAGCCCACCAGGCTCCTCTGTCCGTGGGATTTGCCAGGCGAGAGTACTGGAGTGGGGTGCCATTGCCTTCTCCGATAAACTATGCCTCTGACCATAAACTTGAAGAAAGTTTGATCATTGCAGTTTAGCCATCTTAATGGCGGAACAGGGCTTCCCTGTTGGTGGAGTCTACCCGGCAGTGCAGGAGACGTGGGTTCAATCCCTGATCTGAGAAGATCCCACGTGCGGTGGGGCAGCTATGCCCGGGTACCGCAGCTGCTGCAGCCCGGCGCTGCTGCTACTGAAGTCGGCAAGCTCTGGAGCCCGTCTCCACGACCAGAGAAGCCTCCACAGTGAGAAGCCTACACGCCACAACCAGAGGAGAGCCCCAGCAGCGACGAAGACCCAGCACAGCCAAAATGAGTACATAAAATTAACTCAAACTGTGTAACGGTGAAGCAGGTCCCTTCATGATTGACTTCACCACGGCAGTCAGATTCAGTCACACTAGCGGCCAAATTGATTGGACAACCACTGTCCAGTTCTTTCAATCATCTATGTTAGGCAATCTAAATCAGGAAAAATAGCACAATAGGATGATAAAGAAAGAACAATGGGACACAATGTTTTTAGGCCTATTTCCAAAGTTACTGGAAACCATAATTTAAAATATTCAGATAAGTTGACTGCGTATCCTCATTGCTAAAAAAAATGTGAAATGCTTTGTGGCAGCACTTCTTTAATGCAGAAAAAAAAATCTTTTTTTTCTTTTTTTTTTAGAATGCTCTAACGTTCATTGACAAGGGCAGCTATCGAGAGATCTGGGAGAATGACTGGCTCAAAAAAGAGGTAAGTGGAATTTAAAAAAATGAAAACAATTTCTTCCTTCTCATTTTTCTGAACCGGAAATGACTTTTATTTATGAGCTGAAGTCATGGGGGAAGCATGGATATGTGACTGACCGAGGTAAAATGAAATTCAAGTGGAGTCCTAATCTTATTACAAGCTGTTACTCAATGAACACCATAAATTATTTCAATAATAACCAGAAGTCCTTTTTGGTGTCACAATTTTCAGACAGTACACTTAAGTGTCTAAAACTTCTTGACGTTCTAAAACTGACCTGGCCTTGCTCTGAACCCTATTTGCTCCTGACTGATGGAAGCAAGGCTGAAGGATCATTCTAACCTCATTCTCTCCGGTTTTAAATTGTCTCTTCAGGTATTCAAATTGGTACGGAAGAGGTAAAACTGTCATTATATGCAGATGACATGACACTGTACCTAGAAAACCCTAAAGACTACACACAAAAACTACTAGAGCTGATAAACTAATTCAACAAGGTAGCAGGATACAAGAATTAGCATTCAGAAATTAGTTGTATTTCTTTACACTAACAATGAAATCTTTTAGAATCACTTTTTAAAAATAGCACAAAGGAATAAAGTTCATGAAGGAGGTGAAAGGGATGCTGAGAACTGCAAAACATTGATAAAGGAAACCGAAGATGGTTCAAAGAAATGGAAAGATGTCCTATATGCTCCTGGATTAGAAGAATTAATATTGTTAAAATGGCCATAGTACCCAAAGCAATCTACAAACTTAATGCCATCCCTATCAACTTATCCATGATATTTTTCACAAAACTGGAACAAATAATCCTAAAATTTATATAAAAGATGCAGACTTGCCAAAGCAATCCTGAGGAAAAAGAGCAAAGCAGAAGGCATAACCCTCCCAGACTTCAGAGAATTCTACAAAGCTACAGTAATCCAAACAGCATGGCTAGGGCAAAATCAGACATATGAATTGATGCAACAGAGTAGAGAGTCCAGAAATAAACCTGCATACCTATGGTCAATTAATCTTCAACAAAGCAAGATATACATTGGGGAAAAGATAGTCACTGCAAGCAGTGTTGTAAAAGCTGGACAGCTGCATATGAATCAATGAAGTTAGAACACTCCATCACACCATACACAAAATTAAACTTAAAATAGCTAAATATAAGACTAAATATGATGCCCTAAAACTCCTAGGAGAGAATACAGGTGAAACATTCTCTGACATAAATCACAGCAATATTTTCTTAGGTCAGTCTCCCAAGACAATAAAAATTAAAGCAAAAATGAACAAACGAGATCTAATCAAACCTAAAAGCTTTCACACAGTAAAGAAAACCACAAACAAAATGAAAGAACAACCTATGGACTGGGAGAAAAATATTTGCAAATGATACAAACAACAAGGACTTAATTTCCAAAACATACAAATAGTTCATACAATTCAATAACTGAATATTTCTACATGGATGTCACATAGGTACTTCAAACTCAACATACCTGAAATTTATTAAATTTCTTCTTAGATCATCTTTTCCTGCATTTCCTTTTTCACCATCTGCTCAGACACCCAAGGTAAAATTGTCACCATCAGCTTCATTTCTATTTTCCTTGCTCTCATGTGACTGAATAGAGTTGGTGAGTCTAACAAACAAAAAATGTTTAAATAAATATGCTTTCTGTGATATTGACAATTATCTTAAAGTTGCCTTTATAAAGTCATGGTGAATAGGAATTCATACTATTTCCAAAACTAATCAAGATGAATCCTCAATTTAAAAAAACAAATATTAATTTAAACAAACTCAAGGTGAGCTCAACAGCTAAATAATATTATAGAGGAACTTAGTCTTTATACTTTTATTAAATATAACAGTCTGATCCCAGTAATAATTTAACAATTCTGATCTTAAATTCTGTTAAGATATAGACATTAGGTTCAGAGAAAATGACTACAAAAATTTATATCTGACTGATAAGAAAGACTGTTTGGTGCCTTGGTCCTTCCTACTAAAGCCACAAATTACATTTTGTTTTGTTTTATTTTTTAATTTTCATAATTCAGTGGAAATAAAAGACAGAAAGATGTCAAGTTTAATTTAATCATGAGCAAAAAGAGCTCATTAATGAAGAACAAAATCATCTTAAAGAAATTCAATATATTTAATTTCTCTTTATTTCAATAAATATTCATTATACTGTTATTAAATTTACTCACAAAATTAATTAAAACCATTTCTGGTTATAAGTACTATCATAGGAATTGAAAATTGCCTGGAAATAGAACAATGTATTCTAATTAATTTCTTTGAAGAAGGTTAAGCATGAATAACAAGGGATATTTAACACTGGAACTCCCCCAAATATTTCTCCATTTAACTATTTTTCAACAATAACCAAAAAGCTTAGATCTCTGGGAGGGATATTAGGTCTCATTAAATGACTTTATCTGAGTTTATTTAGCATGTTTATTAGAAAAATGAAGAAAATTCAAATTTCCAAATAACTTGAACTAACTTAACAAATGGAAAGCTGGAAAAACTAGACAGAGATTCAAAGAGGTTAGCAATCAAAGTTTCAAATGTGAGGAGGCATAAAGCTAACTGGGTTCTTGCAGGGGAAAATTTTAACAGCATACCTTTTAATCAGGATCCTGGGTATCTGGGGAGACGCAGGGGCTGGGAGGGAAAAGAGGTCTTCCATTTCCTGTTTTATACTTTCTTACCCCAGAAAATGTATGATGGTGTCAGTCGCTCAGTCACGTCCAGCTCTTTGCCACCCCGTGGACTGTAGCCCATCAGACTCCTCCATCCATGGGATTCTCCAGGCAAGAGTACTGGAGTGGGTTGTCATTTCCTTCTCCAGGGGATCTTTCCAACCCAGGGATGAAACCTGGGTCTCCTGCTTTGCAGGTGGATTCTTTACCATCTGAGCCACCAGTTAAGACCCTTCCTGCAGAATCTAAAGGTATTGATATGGCTGTAAAAAGGGAGTTTGTTTTCATTTCCCTAACATTTCAGAAGATTGAGAGGGAGACAATTGAGAACCTTACTTAGTACTCTAAAGGCATAAGGGATGTCGCAGGCTATCTGTAGCCTGAAAGACTGGACTTAACTCCCCCAAAGGGCCCTCGTTCCCTGCTTGCCAGAAGACCAAGAGCTGTGCATGCTGCCTCCCAGTTATGCCAAGCCCTGAGGTCAAACTTTTCCAAACGTTCTGTCCATTCCTTCTTTTATAACCTCTAACTATAATTTCTTTCTCATCCTTTGACATTTGAAAATTATAAATTTATCCTTAAGGCACTCGGGCTTGCAATCAAGCTGATAATCTCGTAAAATATGAGATCCTAAAACACCAACCGTTAACTTGGTAATGTAGAGTTATGGACTTGAATTGTCTCGTGAAATTGGTTAGGATGCTGTTCTTTTCATCTTTAAGCCTTTTCTATGACACTGGTATTGTTTTATAATTGTTTATGTATTTGTTCAATGGATTTGTAGATTTCTTTCCTAGTTTGAGAGAAGGAACCATGCTTTGTTGAATTTTGTATCCATCTACCTCAAGCAAGAATTTACCCTTAGTCAGAATTCAGGCATTTAATAAATGACTTATGTGAAAGAGATATGCATGTGGTAATATACTGAATGCTTCCAAAATACAGTAACTTCAACTGCAAGTCAAAACCGTGTTAGTCATCTCTTTCTAAGTATTCATCTCAGTTACACTCTTGGCAACTCCTAATAAGAGATAATGCATACCCCTCTCCTGTGCCTTTCTTCTTTCATCATGTTCCCTCAAGAGACACAGTACCTTTCCCAGCTATCTTTCTATCATTCTCATCAGCTGATCACTTTCTATTTTACACTCTTAATTCTGCTATTACCCTGACTTCTACCCATTAGCACCACTCAATCCAGCACCTGCATAGCTCATGCTGTTTTGGGGGGCAGAGAGGTAAGTTGGGGGTTCTATCTAGTAACATTCTTCTATATATTCTCCCCATGATCAAGCCTTCTTCAGACCAAAAATCATCAAAATACATTTCTTAAAGATTGATGGGAACTCTATCAACAGAACCAGCAAGTTGTGTTCATGTTTGAGTTGGCCACGTTTCTGCAGTTAAAGTTAATTAACCCTGCTATGTCTATGAATGGACCTACTGTCTAACCTGCAAGATAAAAATCAGACTACTTCGCATTATTTGGCTCCCATATTTGTCCAGTTCTTCTCCTACTTGTCCCCACACCCATTTTGTTTCTATCCACAGCAAATAGTGGTGCCTAATATGTGTGGTTCCTTCTGCCTAGAATATATCCTCTTTTGTCTAGCTAGAGAATCCCTTCTTTGCCTTCAAGATCCAGAATGGAAGTCATCTCTTCCATTAATTCTCCTCCCCCCCACCAACACCTGGCAGACAGAGGGTGAAACTTGCCCTCCTCCCACCACACCTGCATGGCTTCCATCATTATATTTCATCATACTGTCTTCTGTTGCTATCGCTCTCATTCCCATTAAGCTAAGAGACCCCTGAAGCTTATTGTGTCTTGTTGGGCCTTTGTTCCCAAAGTGCACTATAGTTTTTGATGTATTGTAGGTATACAGTACAATTTCATGATTGAATGAATAACATCTCAGCTATGTGATATTTCTCAGAATGACTCCAGCACACTCAGAATATAGTTGTCATATCGAGGTTGATATTAAGGACTCCTAGGCTTGTACTTCTCTTTTTTAAATGCCATAGTATAGATTTTTTCCCAGTGGTGTTAATTTTCATTGTGTTGTTTACCATTAATCTTTGATAGATCCTTTTTTAAGTACTAATACCAGACTGATAAATTAGTCTTATTTTCTTATTTATCTCTGCCTCCAGTGCACATAAATCCAGTGATGTTCCTGAAGAGTGGGAAAGGAAATTCTTGCCATTCAGTAATAACTGCCTAATCAGGAAACCAAGTTCTGCCTAAAATGACTTGGAATAAAGTCCGAACCATCCCTTCCTCCTTAGAGCAAACACAGTAATAAACAATACAGGATAGATCTTTCTCTCCATCAAATGCATTTTTTAAAGTTAGGTTTCTTGTGGAAAACTAACACCTATTCTCCTTTTCCTGAGAATAGATTGCAAATCACAGGAAGGAAGTGGAAGAACTGGAAAATGCTATTCACGAGCTGGAAGAAGAAAATTTGGTGCTTATTGATAAGCTATTCAACTGCAGACTTGTGGATCTCAAGATACCCAGGTGAGAATCATTACATAGCTAGGAATATTTTTTTAAACTTCTGGATCTGTAAAAAGTTATTTTTTTTAAGATGACAACTCTTTAATAGTTGAACAGAAAGACACTCACAAAATGGCCATGGGGAAACTGTAAGTTTATCACAATTGACCATTGCTACAAGGCAAATTTTGACTTGCTTTTTCTAACACTGCACTGTGTTCATAATGGCAAACATTTAATATGAATATCACAACTGCTGTCCTTCAGAAACCTCTGGGCCAGCAGGGGAATTGGGCATAAAAATAAATGCAGAATAATACAGAAGAAGTGTGGGTGCAAAGCCAGAGCACAGGAGGAGGGAGTGATCAGCCTTGTGGGCGCTTTCCGGAGGTGTTTGGGACTTCTGGTTACCTTGCAGACTATAGAATGGTTTCCTCTGACAGTTAATGAAAGAGCCAAACTACTTTCTAGGCGTAGAAAATAGCCTGGCATTCCAAGTCACCTTTATTTCTGCATAAGTGAAATCAAACGTGTATATGGCTTTGCATTTTAGATTACTGCTTTTTCTTATCTGACAAAATAAGTCTTAATATACCAATCTTGATGGAAATTCAGAGCGCTGGAATATGGAACTGGGCTTCCCAGGTGGTGTTTGTGGTCAAGACTCCACCTGCCAATCAGGAGACGCAAGAGATGTGGGTTCAGTCCCTGAATTGGGAAGATCCCCTGGAGGAGGAAATGGCAACGCATTCCAGTATTCTTGCCTGAAAAATTCCACGGGCAGAGGAGCCTGGCAGTCTACAGCCCATGGGAGCCACCAGGAGTCGGACACAACTGAGTGACTGAGCACATACAATATGGAATTAAAGCAAAGTGGCGTTCATAATTTGAACAAAAACATGCTTAGAAAGATAGAGGAATCAAACCACTCAAATGTAGGGTGTACATGTGCAAGATGGGAGAAGAATATCTGCGTCTGGGCAGAGAAGTTCAACATGATGGAAGGCCCAGGAAAACATTTACACCCAAGTAGTTCTGTTGTTTGTGTGGCATGGAAAAAGTACTGTTTGAGAGCCAGTAAAGTATTTATTGATGGCGAACTTCCTAATGTGTTCCAGGAAGGGTTGGTATGGGTAAGTTGTGGGTTGATTGTTTTTGTTTTGTCTTTGCTGAGCCACATGATAGGTGTCAAGATGCAAGACTGGAGAAGCTGGGCGACAGCAGGATGACTTTAGAGTCTGAACACTGGGTGGGCAGGACAGGAAGAGTCGCCTGCTCCCTCCCACACTCTGTGCACCGCCCCGGGGCCGTGGGTACCAGTAGGCAAAGCGGGCGATCGGGCTGAATGAACTGGCTTCCTATGGGACTCCTGCACTTCCACCTCTTGAGCTGATGCCCTTAAGCGTCCCTAGAGGGCAGGGGCCTCACTCTCCCCCCAGGGGCAATGCTGTCTTTTGCCAGCCTCCCTCCCTATGACACCTCTCCAGTTTTACACCCAGACAGCCTCTGCCATGTAGCACCTGCTGCCGGCATCTCTTTGTAATAAAGGGGAATTCCTTCCCAGGATACAGGGAGTTTGGCAAGGACAGGAAGGGAGATGAGCAAGTTTTAAAGAGGGCTTTCATGAAGTTGTGTGATTTGTTGTGATGTCATTTAGCCCTGTCTTCTAGCTTCCCTCACGGAAATCCTTGGTAAAACCCACATTGTTCATCTGCGCTTTGTGGGCTGGCTTTCTTTAGTAGGAGACATGAGTACTTAGTCTTGCTTCAGAGTTGAGAGAGATGAAATCAAAATCCATCTGAGGGGAGAGAAACAACACAGACTGTGTTTTTAGAAGGTGCCTGGTGTATGCCTCCAGGACACCCTGAACTTTTCCTTTGTAACTAGCATTTATCACACTAGTGATTACTTACTTAACACCTGCTTCCCTCCTAGACTGTAAATTCCTTCGAGACAAGTGTTTAGGACATTTTAGAAAGACCACATAAAGAAACAGAGATATGTGCAAACCCTTAGTTATCTGTTACGCTGCTGATCCACAAGGAAAATGTTGAGTATCCTCAGGAACTTTTACTGTACCTGTTTTCAAGTCAAAATAATAAATAGTATGTAATTTATGGCAACGTTCCATTCCACCTCTTTGTTGAGAATTTAGGCCTGTCTATTCTAGTTGAGAAATAGACATGAAATGTACCCAGTGAACGTGTAAAAACTTCTCTTCTTTCCTATTTGGATGAAGAATCGGGTATTCTAGCTAATAGAGTTATTAATCCTCTATTTCCCATCAGACCTCCCTCAGTGCTTTCCTTCATGACTCCAATAAGGCATTGCAGGATTTGTTTGGAACATTAGATGAGATGAGTAAGCTAGAGGTGACTGCCCAGGGACCTCAGTGCCACAGAGCTGAGTCTAGGGGAACCAGTACCTCAAATCTGTCTAACACTAGTTCATATGATGGCATTCTTTAAAATGTTTTCCACACCATCAAACACCAAGCGCTGCTGCCCTGTGGTGGTCCAAAAGTGACAAGAAACCCATGATTAAGAGAGAAGCCAGACTCGTGAAGGTCACAGTGTTTAGTAAGATCTTAGTCGTTCAGCAGGCCAAAACCAGGAAAGAAAACTATGTGGCCTCAGACTTGACCACCCGCAGACCAGAGCTTCACCGAGACACACCGTCACCAAGTCTTAAGAAGGTTTTAAGAGATAAATATTGTATGTAGTGACATCATTTGTTGGAGCTGTAAGCATCTCGGATAATACTTTGTTCGTGTGCTTTAAGAAACTAACAGCCTGTAATCCTGGGGATTCACTCTGGATGCTGGCTGGCTGAGCATGAAGGGCTGTTAGCGTATCTGCAAGGGTCACTTGCAAACTTCATGGAAATGCCACACACAGCTTTCAAGGTATCGTGTCTTCTGACGGAAAACTCCATGGGCCTCTGCAGCACGGAGAGCTGCAACTGCACACGCACAACTCACCGGGCTTGTAGCTGGAACACGCCGCTCAGTGACAGCCAGAACCGTGACGTCATCTTGGATTCCTACTGCTCGCAGTCGTGTCTTTTTCTTTTTTTTTCATATCCATCCCATGCTGGCCACCATCACTCCTCGTCTGGATTCCGCACCAGTGATGTAGCCGGTGTGTGACCACTTTCATTTCTCAGACTTTGCCTGTCATTCCCTTATGAGATACACACTCCACCCCAAGCTCTTCCTTGGCAAATATCTCCTGGCGTTTCAGGACTCGACTCAGGTGTCATCTCCTCCTGGAAACCTTTCCTTACCTCCTAAGACTAAATCTGGTGCTTCTTCTCTCACTTCTTGTGTGTGTGTGTGTGTGTGTGTGTGTGTGTGTGTGTGCGCGCGTGCACACACGCCTGGGTGCTCGGTCACTCAGTCTTGTCTTTTTGACCCCATGGACCAGAGCCCACCGGGTTCCTCTGTCCATGGGAATGAGCCCACATCTCTCGCATCTCCTGCATCTATAGGCAGATTCTTCACTTCTGTCCCACATGGGAAGACCACAGGACTCCTGACACTGTGCTAATTACCCATCCTGGTACAAACCACCATCATGAAACGCTGTCATTTGTCTGCCACCCCGCTGGGCCCGACGCCCCCTTTTCATCTGTGCATCTCCAGCTCCCAGCAGAGACAGACACTCCTGAGCAGGCGCTACAACATTTGTTGGCTGACAGACTACTTTTCTTATTTGTTTGTAGGCGACTGTATCTTACCCAGGCTGTTGGGCAGAAAGTACCACCTGAAGTGCCTTTGGAGTTGTCAGAAACACATAAAGGTATTATTTTATTGTAATGGTAATTTTTTTAAATTTGGCAAACACTTATTGAGCTTCTTATTATGGACAGGCACCTCATAGCCGAGAGTGATTCACGGGGTAGATACTTGCCAGCTCCTCCACCTTCCTCTTGTCCTTGCAGAGCTGACCCAATCCATCTCCTTTCCCTAGCCCTGTTTTCAAATCGAAGTCACCATGTGTCACAGTGAATGAACTAGAAGCCGGTGAAGAGGGATAGGATGATGTCTATACCAGCATGGTTTGCACTTCAGTTCAGCCAACCAACCAAAACGCCAGCATACTCACAGACCCCCCTACGATTACGTTAACTTATTAGCTGACGCAGGGACATGCACCTTAGACATGGTTGCTAACAATGGGACTCCCTCTCACTCTGATATCTCGATTCTACATTTCTAATTCTCAAATTCATCTCCTGGAGATTCTCAAAGGACTTTCAAATTCAAAATGTCACAAAGAATATGTGCTATATTTTTAATCTGTCCCAAAGCTGTACATAATTAATTTCTTTGCAGTCATCCCAGAAAAGTCAGACTCGCAACCTGTAGACATAAAAAGCAGAGACGTGTCAAACATCTCATTTGGGAGCAGTGGTTTTCGTCTTAGTCACAAGGACAGCAGACTCGGCCAGCTTCTGAAGATAGATGAAGATGAGAGTTCAAACATAGAGTTTGGGGCCTCTGATATGAAATACTTACTGTATGAGGATGAGCAGGATTTCAAGGTAAGATGCATGAGAAGACATCTTGACTGCTAGAGAAAATGTTGTTTTATTAATTAGTGGAGAAAATTAACCGAAAATACGGATACTGAAAAGTTCTATTTGCAAGTTATTAGTAAAAGCAGCCCGCCATTCACACCTGTTGCTAGATACTGTTTTCATTCTTAACTTTGCCCAGCTTGCTACATCTGTGTATTGATAGAACTCCATTACTAGTATATGGTATAAGGCAGTACATCTAGGGCTACATGATAAATTACCTCAAGACTTAGTGGCTTACAATAATAACCATTTATTCTCTTTCAAGGCTTTTGTTGGTTAGGAATTCGGCCAGGTCTTCCGTGGACCATCTTCACTTGAGTTCCGTAGCAGGCGCACCCGCATGCTGGCTGAAAGCTGGGTTTGGGCAGGGAGATCCACCTCTGAGGAGGCTCACCGACCTGGCTGGCCAGGTGACGCTGGCGGAGCGTGGGCCTCAGTTCCTCTCCACACGGGTCTCCTCACAGATGCGGGTCTCCTTTATTGTCCCTTTCTTCTGGTATCTGGCTTCCCCCAAGCCATCAGTCCCAGAGACCAAATGTTTCCTATGACGTGGAAATCTTACGCCAGCAAGTCCATCATTTTCTACCTGTTGGTGTAGCTACAAATTTCCACCCAAAGGGAAATAACATAGGTCCTGCATCTTGTAAGAAGAAGGTCAGCATCATAGTTTAAGAAAAGCATGGGATAGGACGTGCCTATCAGTGTGACCATCTTTGGAAAGTACAAATGGCCACATAACACCATTAGGCAAAACCTGGATTATCGAGCCTTCTAATTTCAAAACCTTCTTGGTACCTTCCAGTCACTTTCATATCCACCTCTTGCTGTTTTCCTTCTTGGTACTACCAAAAACCTTAAAAGTTCTCCTAGAACTTAAAGTCTGATAGGAGAAAGAGTGATTAAGAAAGCAGCAGAAACTGAATAAGTCAATAAAAACCATTTTAACTAAGTACAACTCAGTCCTGCTACCATCAAATGACAATTTAAAGACTAAGGTTCCAGACTCTATAGTACTCAAACACCCACGTGGGCACCTTGGTATCAGGACACCTGGCATGTTACAGTGACCTCACGCTAGGGGACAACTGCCTACAAAATTCCAAAATTCCACAGCATTTGGTTGAGTGAAAGACCTTTTTACTTTTATTTTTGCCTTTATCCATTGAATTTATTTATTTTTCTAAATTCATGTTTTATTTAAGCAAAGTTGAATTACAACATTGCGTTCACCGCTGCTGTACAATAATGTGACTGATATAGATATGTTCTTTTCCATATTCTTTTCCATTATGGCTTATCACAGGATATTAATATAGTTCCCTTTGCTATACATAGGACCTTGTTCTTTATTCATTCTATATATACGTACTAGTTTGCATGTGCCAACCCCAGACTCCCCTTCCTACCCTCTCTGCCACCCCTCACCCCCTTGGCAGCCACTGGTTTATTCTCTATGTCCCTGATTTTGTTTTGTTTCTGTTTCATAGGTAGGTTCATCTGGGTCATATTTTAGATTCCATGTATAAGTCACATCATATGGTACTTGTTTCTCTCTTTCTGACTTCCTTCACTTGGTGTTAATGTGATAATCTCTAGCTGCATCCATGTTGCTGCAAATGGTATTATTTTGTTCTTTTTCATGGCTGAGTAGTATTCCATTGTATATATGTGCCATATCTTCTATATCTGTTTCTCTGTTGATGGACATTTAGACATTTAGGCTTCCACTATTGTGAATATTGCTGCTGTGAACATAGGGGTGCATGTATCTTTCTGAATTATAGTTTTGTCTGGATGTATGCCCAGGAGTGGGACTTGCTGGATCACATGATAATTCTATTTTTAGTTTTCTGGGGAACCTCCATACTGGTTTCCACATTGGCTGCACCAACTTGCATTCCTACCAACAGTATAGGAGGGTTCCCTTTTCTCCACACCTTCTCCAGCATTTGCTATTTGTAGACTATTTAACGATGGCCATTCTGACTGCTGTGAGGTGGCACCTTGTTATAGTTTTGATTTGCATTTCCCTAAGAATTTGCATTGTTGAGTATCTTTTCGTGTGTCTATTGACCATCTTATTTCTTCTTTGGAGAAATATCTCTTTAGGTCTTCTGCCTACTTTTTGATTGGGTTGTTTTGTTTTTTTGTTGTCGTGTTGTATGAGCTGTTTGTATATTTTGGAAATTAAGCCCCTGTCAGTCACATCATTTGCAAATATTTTCTCCCATTCTGCAGGCTCTTTGTTTTGTTTATGGCTTCCTTTGCTGTGCAGAAGCTTGTAAGTTGAAGTCCCATTTGTTTATTTTCATCTTTATTTCTATTGCCTTGGGAGACTGACCTAAGAAAACACTGGTGCAGTTTATGTCAGGGAATGTTTTGCTTATGTTCTCTTCTAAGACCTTCTTACTTTCCATGGAAGTTCTTGATGTGGTGGAAGTGGTATTGTATTGCTATGGACTTAACTGTGTTCCTGCCCCCGACTCCAATTCATATGTTGAAAGCCCTAACTCCTATTGTGACTGTATCTGGAGATGGGGGCTTTAGGAGGTAATTAAGGTTATATGAGGTCATAAAGGTCCTAATTTGATAGGACTGTGACCTTATAAGAAGAGGTTTTGCTTTGTGAGACACTGTGAGAAGGCAGCCGTCTGCAAAAGGGCTCTCACCAGAACACAATCATGCTGGCCCCCTGACCTTGGGCTTCTAGCCTCCAAGACTGTGAGAAATAAAGTCCTGCTGTTTCAGTCGGTCAGCCTATGGTATTTTGCTGTGGCAACTCAAGCAGACTAAAACAGGGTTTCACTTCAGAGTCCTGCTCTAGACGGTTCTGAAATATATGGTACATTTCCACTAATTTGCTTTTCTTCTCTCATGCATTTATTGCAGCTCTAGAATTGTGTATTTTAAAAGTTAAATACAGTTATATGCATTTTTGAGAAATAAAACATTGCCTTCCTTTTCCATTCTTTGATTCTCCTAAATTCTTATAAATGTCTATTGATAACCTCACAACATGCCAGGTGCTTGTTAGATGCTTGAGAATTTAAAGGGGAGAACAGGAAGTATAGTCTCAAGATGCCCGTGTGGCAGGCCCTACTCTAAATCACCCGTTGCTAGTAGGAAGCAGGTAAGACAATCGCTGACTACTGTTCAGGAGGAATGTATACCTCTGTTTGTCTCCGTGATCAGTCTTGTGACCCAACACTTGGTACACATGCTGGCACATAGTGGGCACTCGGGAAAGGTGTGCTGAAGTGTTGAAGGAGTTCAAAAGGAGGAGGTATGACTTGGAGAAGCTTTCAAAAGGAAGGCACACATTGAACAGGGCTGGAGCTGTTTCAACCCAGTTTGGGGTTGGCTGTGAGATTTCATATCAATTAGACTTCCCATTCTGTTTGTTGATATGTTAAACTATATTTAGTTTGGCAGAATGTGGTAAGCTTTATACCTACAGTAGATCCTGTGAAATGTGTAAAACTCATGTGGATTTGCTCAGTATTAAGATATTCATTGTCAAAGATGTTAGCAGATCTTTCCCTTTGATCGTGAATAATATAGAAAACTCTGCTGTGGTTATATCCTGGCCAGCACAGGGCTATATAAATGCAGCAAATACTTTATTTTACCGATTAAAGAGCTTGCAGAGGATATATCTCCCTACTCTATTGATGCCTCCCAACTCCCCCCACCTTGCCACCCCGACCCACTGCCCAAGTCCCCAAGACGCAAGCCTTCTAGCCTTGCTGCCTGTTCTTTGGGGGATCTTGCCTACCATGACCCAGTGGGTGTATATGTTTACTGAGGTTTTTATTTACAGTAGCTCTTATTTTTCACATGTTATACAGCATTCAGACAATTAGGACACAATGTAATCTGCCAGATAAAGGCCAACTATAATAGATAAAACCTGACCTCCAAAGGCTGGTAACTTGCTAAATAACCTCTCCTGTCTCCTCTATGTCTGTTCACCACAGGATTACGTAAACCTGGGCCCCCTGGAAGTGAAGCTCATGACTGTGGAGAGCAAGAAAATGCCCATCCACTTCCAAGAGAAGGAAACTCCAGTCAAATTCTATGAAGATTGTCAGGAGCCCAGAAAGCCACATCACGTATAAAATGATGAAGTCTTTTCTCTAAAACTGAAAAGTGAAAACAACTTCCTGTACTTTTCTTTTGGGAACTGAGGTGTATCAGTTTTGCCCATTTTATTTACACTTTGGTCCATTTTTAAAGCAGTGAATATTTCTAAAGGTCAAAATTACAGTTAAAATAAAAATTCTGAGTATTCAGCTATTCATTTACTTGCATGGCCTGAGAGACAAAAATGAAAGTACACTTCATATTTCAAGTGTTCAGGAGCATAACAGTGGGCAAAGATGGTCCCCTAGGGTGCCTACCACTTAGACATTTACCGATTGGTCTAGGATATCCATATGAAATAGTTCATTTAGAAATTTTCTGAGGAAAGTTCAGAGGTTTGCATAGCACTGACTATACATCTTTCCCACCCGGAAGGTGCTGGATGATAGCCAGTCCACAATTCAAGTCCACTCTTCTTTACCCTGACATGATTTATAATGAATATCACACATTTTATAAACCCATTTGAGGGTGGTAGTTTGTTTTGTAGAAATAGTCCATCAGTAGGGAGGTCCAGGGCTTACCTGGTAGTCCAGTGGCTAAGAATCCGCCTCGCAATGCAGGGGACACGAGTTCAGTGCTTGGCCGGGGAGGATCCCACAGGCTGCGGAGCTATTGGGCCGGTGTGCCACAGCTACTGAGCCCGCGCTCTCGAGCCCTGGACCCGAACTACTGAAGCCTGTGCGCCTGAGCCAGTGCACGCCAACGAGAAGACACTGCAGCGAGAAGCCCAGCACACCGCAACGAGAGAGCAGCCCCCAGCCAAGGGAAGCCAGAAACCAAGACCAATGCAGCCAAAAACAAACATAAAGGGAAAAAGGGCTTAAACACAGGGAGGTCCGTCTCCCATCAGCGGTATCAGATCTAGACGTCTGAGGCCCCTTCCAAGGCCGTCGTTACTTCCCTGCCATTGGTACCACAAGGCAAGGACACTCTGACCATACCTGCATTTGACACTGGCATTTCATTTTAAAGCTAGTTCTGCTTGTAAAGCTTTTTACAAGAAACACATTTTAAATATAAGGCCACAGATAGCTTGAGCAAACATTAACCAAAAGGAAAGTGGTATGAACAAACTATTAAAGTAGACTTTAAGGTAAGAAGTGTTAAGAAAAAGAAAATGAAGCAAAATATGTCATGATAAGCAGATTAATTCATCAGGATGACATAACAATTCTAAATAATAACATAATCTCAAAATATATAAAGCCAAATTTACCAAACTAAAAAGCAATATGGTAAACCTTATGCTATGTATATTTTACCAAAATAAAAAACCAAAAAAGGCAGAAACAAATTCCAAGTCAAGCTTGAAGATCTTACCACACCTCTCTCAGTAACTAAGACAAAAACAAAACAAAATTAAAAAACACCCAAATCATGACGGATTTAAAAAGGTGAACAACTGTAGAATACACATATTTTTCAAATGTACACAAAATATTTACAAGAATAGACTGTATCCTGGGCCATAAAAAGTGGCAACAAATATTCAAAAAGTTGAAATGTGTGAACAGTTCTCTGACCACAGCAGAAAATAACTAACACAACAATAACAAAAAAACTATAATTTTCAAGTAAGCAAGATACTTCTGAAAAAGCTATAGGTGAAAGGAGAAATCACAAGGAAAAATACTCTTCATTATAATGGAAAACATGACATCAAAACTTGTAACTCCAGGTAAGTGTTGTTTAACGGGAAATTTATAACCTCAGTTCAGTTCAGTTCAGTCGCTCGGTCATGTCTGATGTCATGTCTGACTCTTTGTGACCCCACGGACTGCAGCTTGCCAGGCTTCCCTGTCCATCACCAACTTCCGGAGCTTAAGTTTATATATTAAAAATAAGAAAGGTTGAAAGTTCAACCATCAGTTCCTTTTCAAAAATCTTAAAAAAGAAAGCAGCAAAAATAAACCTAAAGAAAGCATAAGAAAGGAAATAAAGGGCAGAAATTAATTATATAGAAAGTAGATGTATAAAAGAGAAAATCAATAAAGCCAAAAAGGTTAATTAAAAGTGATAGCTGCCAGTAAGACTAGCCAAAAAAAGAGAGAAAATAAATGAAAAAAAAAGAGACATCACTACAGGATTACAGACATTATTAAAAAGTCAAGAAGAAATTAAGGGGGANTTATATAGAAAATAGATGTATAAAAGAGAAAATCAATAAAGCCAAAAAGGTTAATTAAAAGTGATAGCTGCCAGTAAGACTAGCCAAAAAAAGAGAGAAAATAAATGAAAAAAAAAGAGACATCACTACAGGATTACAGACATTATTAAAAAGTCAAGAAGAAATTAAGGGGGAAAAAAAAAACTTTCCCAATAAATTTGACAATTTACATTAAATGGAACCATTTCTTGAAAACCAGGATGAAATAAAAATTCTGAGTAGGCCTTGATCTGTTTTAACAAATCAAATCTATATTTAAAATTTTTTCAAAGCCAGCTGGCTTGCTTTACTGGTGAATTTTCCCAAACATTTCAGAAAGACATAATATCAAACATACATAAAATCTTTCAGAGAACAGAGAAAAAAGAAACACTTCCAAAGTACTCTATAGGGTCACTATAATCCTAATATCAAAAGCTGGCAATATAATTTCAGGAAAAGAAAATTAAAGGCCAATATCTCTCATGAATATAGATGCAAAATCATTCACAGAATATTAGTTTATTGAATCTAGCAATATATAATAAATAATATTTCATGAATAAAGAAAGCAAGGTTGACTTAATATTCAAAAATCAGAGTGGAGACATGAACAAGATCAATGTCAGTCCCTTGGTTGTGACATTATACTAAATTTTGAAAAAAATGCTTATTTTGAGGGAAAATGGAGAAAAAGCCTGTGTGATCTGTTTATATTATTTTCTACAATTGCGTGTGAATCTACAGTTATCTCAAAACAAAAAAATTAAGAGTATAATGAACAGAACATAGGTGGTAGCTCATATGATCATTTTAGTAGGTACAGCATTTGTTAAAATTCAATACTGTGATAAAAATTTATAGCAATATGATAAAGCTCTTAGCAAACAAGGAGTATCTTTTTAAATAAACACCTATAGCTAATATTGTACTTAATAGTGAAATATTAAACATATATAAATTAAACATATATAATGTCATATATATCCATCATCATGCTTGTATTCAACACTGTTGACTAGAACACTAAAGTGTTCTAACCCATCCAATAAAAGGCAAGAAAAAGAATTTAAAAACATAGAGATTAGAAATAAAGAAGCAAATTATCTTACTTACAGATATCAAGTTTTGTATGTAGATAATGCAGAGTATTTTACAAACTATTAGAATTTACTCA
>SJYX01006307.1:175139-191612 GCA_006410675.1 Oreotragus oreotragus | reverse complement strand
TTTTTCCTTTTGGTAGTCTAGTTTTTAGTTTTTCACTATGGATAAGTTTATTGGCTTGAATGCCCTCTTCTTTTCTGGTTCCTGTTTTTATTTTTTTCTATCTCTCTTTTTTCTTCTTTGTGAGTGTGTGAGTTTCTTTGAGTGTTCTTGTATATTTAGTGTTGTTTTCACTATTTGTTTTGGGATTTTGTCTGTATGTTTGTTTTGTTTTGTTTATATGTTTATTTGATTCCTTTTTTTCTTTCATTTTTTCCTTTGTATCCCTCTTATTTCTGTGCCTTTTTTGTTTTTTCTTTTCCTTTTTTCTCTGTCTCTTTATTTCTCTATCTCTCCTGTGATGTATGGTTTATGGAGTCTTGGTGTTATAGTAAAGTGTCAGGCCTGTATCTCCAAATGGAAGACCCAAGCTCAGGACATTGGAGCAGCAGAGAACTTTCAACCCCATGGAACATTAATGGGTGATAGTTCTCCCAAAGGTCTACATCTTAACACTAAGGTGAGGTCCCAACCAAAGTCCAGCAAGCATCTTCAGTGCCAGGTGCTTCATGCCAAACCATTAGCAAAATAGGAACTCAAATCTGCAATTTAGCAGTTGTCCAAAGACATAACAAGCCCACAGACATTTCAAAACACACCACCGAGTGATCACTGCTCTTTAGAAAGACAAGATCCAGCTCAGCCCATCAAAACAGAGGCACCATTCAACCCAACCAGGAAACTCTTACAAGGCACTGGCCCAACTCCATCCACTGGGGACATACTCCACAAATAAGAAAAACTACAACCTTGCAGCCTGCAGAAAAGAGACTCCAAACACAGTAAATTAAATAAAATTAAAAGACAGAAATATGCAGCAGATGAAGAATCATCATAAAAATCACAAGATCAAGCAAATGAAGAGAAAGAGACAGTTTACTTAAAAAACGAATGCAGAGTAATGATAGTGAAGATGATGCAAATACTGGAAATAAAATAGAGAAACGGGTAAATAAAATGGAGGCAAGGATCAAGACAATTCAAGAAATGTTTAACAAAGACTCAGAATAAATAGACTAGACAACAAACAATGAACAACACAATGACTGAGATAAAAAATATACTGGAAAGAACCAATGGCATAAATAAGGCAGTAGAATGGATAAATGAGCTGGAAGATAGAATGGTGGAAATAATTGAAGCAAAAAAGAATGAAGAACAAGAATGAAAAGAAATGAGGATAGTCTTAGAGACCTCTGGGACAACTTTAAGCACACCAACATTCGAGTCATAGGGGCCACAGAAGAATTAAAGAAAAGAAAAAGTATGAGAAAACATTTGAGGAGATTATAGTTGAAAAATTCTCTAACATGAGAAAAAAAAATAGCCACCCAAGTTCAGGAAGCCCAGAGAGTCCCATACAAGATAAGCCAAAGAAAAACACACCAAGACACAATTAATCAAACTAACAAAAACTAAACACAGAAAAAATTATTAAAAGTAACAAGGGATATATAAGGGAATGTAACATATGAATGAATTCACATATAAGTAACATATAAGGGAATTCACATATGGCTAACAGCTTATCTTTTCAACAGAAATTCCAAAGGCCAGAAGGGAGTGACAAAATATGCTTAAAGTAACAACAACAATAACAAAACCTATAAAGATTAATCTACATGGGAAGGAAATTATATGGAGAAATCAAAAGCTTTACAGGTAAGCAAAATTTAAGAGTATTTGGCACCACCAAGCCAGTTTTACAACAAATGCTACAAGAAGTTCTCTAGATAGGAAGCACAAAAGATAGAAAAGATCTACAAAGACAAACCCCAAACAGTAAAGTAAGTAGAATAGGATCATACATATTAATAACTACTTTAAATGTAAATGGCTTCAGTGCTCCAGCCAATAGGCACAGACGGGCTTAGTGGAAACAAAAAATTCCCCTATTTAAGTGTTTGTCTATAAGATATCTACTTCAGGCCTAGGGACCTATACAAACTGAAAATAAGGGGCTAGAAAAAAGATGTTCCATGCAAAAAGAAATCAAAAGTAAATGGGAGTAGTAATACTGATATCAGATTTTAAAAAATATAAAGACTTTAAAAATCATTACAAGAGACATGGAAGGGTCAATCCAAGAAGATGTAATAAACTTTTCTGAACCAAACTTAGGAGCATCTGTATACATAAAGCAAATGCTATTAAATGGAAATTGATAGTAACACAATAATAGTGGGAACATTAACACCCTGTTCACAACAATGGACAGATTATCCAGAGAGAAAATTAATAAAGAAGCACAAGCCTTAAATGACACATTGTATCAGATGTACCTAATTCATATCTATGGGATATGAATATCCTATGTACCTAATTCATATCTATTGCATCCAAAAGCTATAGAATTCACTTTTCTTTCTTTTTTTTCCTCTAGTACACATGGAACATTTTCCAGGATAGATCACAACTTGGGTCATAAATCTAACCTCAATAAATTAAAAAAAAAATACAGGCAAGTGAAACTGTATCATCTTTTTTTCTGACCACATAATTAGATATCAACTGTGGGGGTGGGAGGGAAGGAGGCTAAATACTACTCTTCTAAATAACCAAGACATCACTGTAGAAATCAAATAGGAAGTTTAAAAAATGCTTAAAAACAAGTGACAATGCAAACATGACAACTCAAAAACCATGGGGTGCATAAAAAGCAGTGCTAATAGGGCAGTTTATATCAATACAAGCCTACCTTAAAAATCAAGGAAAACATCAAATAAACAATCTAACCTTACACCCAAAGCAACTAGAAAAAGAACAACAATAACAACAAAAAAGTAGTTCAAAGGAAAGAAATCAGAAAGATTAGGGAATAAATAAGTGAAAAAGAAATGAAAGGGATGATAGTAAAAATCTTTATAACTAAAAGCTCATTCTTCGAGATGATAACCAAAATTGACAAACCGTTACCCAGACTCATCAACAAAAATGAGAGACCTCTAATCAATAAAATTAGAAATAAAAAAAGAGTAATTAAAGCAGACAATGCAGAAATATAAGGAGGATAAGACACTAGTACAAGCAACTATTTGGCAATACAAATAGATAAACTGGAAGAAATGGAAAAACTCTTAGAAAAGTGCAACCTTGTAAGACTGAACCAGGATGAAATAGAAAATATGAATAGAACAATCAAAAGCACTGAAATCAAAACTGTATTAAAAAATTGGCATAAAATAAAAGCCCAGGATCAGTGTTACTGGTAAATTCTGCCAAAAGTTAAGAGAATAGTTAACACCTATCCTGCTGAAGCTCTTCCACAAAATTGTAAAGAAAACTTCCAAACTAATTCTATGAGGCCACAGTTACCTTGACACCAAAACCAGACAAAGATGTCACACACAAAAAGAAATTTCAGTTCAATATCTCTGATGAATAAAGATGCAAAAATTCTTAAGAAAATTTTAGAAAACAGAATCTCACAACAGATTAAAAGAACTGTATAATATCATTAAGTGGCTTTATCCAGGAATGCAAAGTTTACTCAGTACACACAAATCAATTGATATTATACACATATTAACAAATTGAAAGATAAAAACCACATAATCATCCAATAGATGCAGAGAAAACTTTAGATAAGGTTCAACACTAATTTATGATGAAAACTCTCCAGACAGTAGGCATGGGAAGAATCTCAGTTCAGTTCAGTCATTTAGTCGTGTCCAGCTCTTTGTGACTCCATGAACTATAGCACGCCAAGTTTCTTTGTTCATCACCAAATCCCTGAGCTTCCTCAAACGCATGTCCATCAAGTCGGTAATGCCATCCAACCATCTTGTCTTGTTGTCCNCCAAAACATCAATTCTTCAGTGCCCAGCTTACTTTATAATCCAACTCTCACATGCATACATGACTACTAGAAAAATTGTACCTCTGTCAGCAAGTAATGTCTCTGCTTTTTAATATGCTGTCTTGGTTGGTCATAACTTTCCTTCCAAGGAGCAAGTTTCTTTTAATTTCATGGTTGCAGTCACCATCTGCAGTGATTCTGGAATCCAAAAAAATAAAGTCTGTCACTATTTCCATTGTTTACTCATCTATTTGCCATGAAGTGTTGGGACCAGATGCCAAGATCTTAGCTTTTTAATGTTGAGTTCTAAGCCAGCTTTTTCTTTCTCTTCTTTCACTTTTATCAAGGGGGCCTTTAGTTCCTCTTCACTTTCTCCCATAAGGGTGGTGTCTTCTGCATATCTGAGGTTGTTGATATTTCTCCCCAATTTTCATTCCAGCTTGTGCTTCATCCAGCTTGGCATTCCCCATGATGTACTATGAATATGAGTTAAATAAACAGAATGACAATATACAGACGATGTACTCTTTCCCCTATTTGGAACCAATCCACTGTTCCATGTCTGGTTCTAACTGTTGCTTCTAGACCTGCATATAGGTTTCTCAGGAGGAAGGTAAGGTAGTCTGGTATTACCATCTCTTTCAGAGTTTCCCACAGTTTTTTTTNGCCCCTTCACCATTGCAACAAAAAGAGTAAAACACCTAAGAATACCTAAAGAGATAAAACACTATATACAAAAACCATCAGACACTGATGAAATAAATGAATGATGACATAAATAGATGGAGAGATATACTATGTTCTTGAATTGGAAAAACCCATATTGCAAAAATGATTATACCATTCAAAGTGGTCTACAGATTCAATGCAATCTCTATCAAACTACTGATGATATTTATCACAGAAGTTAAAAAAAATCACAAAAGACTCCAAATTAAAAAAAAAAAAAACTTGAGAAAGCAAAACAGAGCAGGATAAATCATCCTTCCTGCTTTCAGACTATACTACAAAGCTACAATCATCAAGACAGCATGGTACTGGCACAAAATCAGAAAAATAGACCAATGGAATAAGATAGAAAGCCTAGCAATAAACCCATGTACATATCGGCACTTTATCTTTGACAAAGGAGGCAAGAAAATACAATGGAGAAATGGCAATTTCTTTCAGTAAGTGATGGTGAGAAAACTGGACAGATATGTGTAAAAGAATGAAATCGGGACACTTTCTATCACTATACATCAAAATAAGCTCAAAATGGATTAAAGATATACAATATTTGTAGATTGGAAGGATTATATTGTTAAAATAACCCTACCAGTCAAAACAATCTACAAATTCAATGCAATTTCTACCCAAATCCTCAGGGCATTTTTTCACACAGAAGGAGAACAAATCATTCCAAAATTTGTATAGAAGAACAAAAAACCCTCAAATAATNTGGAGAAATGGCAATTTCTTTCAGTAAGTGATGGTGAGAAAACTGGACAGATATGTGTAAAAGAATGAAATCGGGACACTTTCTATCACTATACATCAAAATAAGCTCAAAATGGATTAAAGATATACAATATTTGTAGATTGGAAGGATTATATTGTTAAAATAACCCTACCAGTCAAAACAATCTACAAATTCAATGCAATTTCTACCCAAATCCTCAGGGCATTTTTTCACACAGAAGGAGAACAAATCATTCCAAAATTTGTATAGAAGAACAAAAAACCCTCAAATAATCAAAAACAATGTTGAGAAAATAGAAAACATATCAATTCTGGAGGTATTGTGATTCCTGAGTGTTCAACTAAGAGAGTGTACTACTGACCTAATGTAAGAAAAACTACACACAAACAGACACATAGATCATTGGAACTGACTAGAGAGATAACATGTAAACTCATGCACTTATGATCAGTTTATCTATGACAGGAAGGCAAAAATATACAATTGATAAAAGGGTGTCTCTTCAAAATTGGTTTCAGGAAAACTGGACATCTATGTGCAAAAGAATATTTTATAATATTTCCTCATACCATATACAGCAATAAACTCAAAATGGATTAAAAACATAAATATAAGACCAGAAAACCTAAAATTCATAGGTGAAAACTGGTAGAACATTCTTTGACATAAATCATGAAATACATATATTTTTTAATCTGTCATCTAAAGCAAAGAAAAGAAGAATAAGCAAATGGGACCTAAGTAAACTTAAAAAAAAAAAAAAAAAGCCCAGAGAAAGAATCCATTAACAAAACAAAAAGACAACCTACTGAATTAGAGAAAGTATTTGAAAATGTTGTAACTGATAAGAGATTAATATTCAAATTGTATCTGTGTATACAAACTATATGACTCATCATCAAAAATTAAATGCCAATTGAAAATGAGCAGAAGATCTGAACAGACATTTTTACAAATAAGACATGCAGATGGCACATGAGAAGATGTGTAGTATCACTAATCAGTAGAGAAATGAAGATCAAAACCACAATTATATATCACCTTATCAGAATGGCTATGATCAAGAAGACCATAAATAACGAGTGCTGGCCCAGATGTGGAGAAAAGGATCTGAACAGACATTTTTACAAATAAGACATGCAGATGGCACATGAGAAGATGTGTAGTATCACTAATCAGTAGAGAAATGAAGATCAAAACCACAATTATATATCACCTTATCAGAATGGCTATGATCAAGAAGACCATAAATAACGAGTGCTGGCCCAGATGTGGAGAAAAGGAAACACTTATACACTACTGGTGAGAATCTAAATTGGTACAGCACTGTGGAAAACAGAATGGAGGTTCCTCGTAAAACTTAAAATATAACCACCATATGATACAGCAATTCCAGTCATGAACATATATATATATATACACTAAAATTAAAGCACTACTTTGAAATTTTATATGCATTACAATGTTTACAGTAGCATTATTTACAATAATCAAGATATGGAAGTAACCTAAGATTCCTTCAACAGATAGATGGAAGAAGATGTTATATGTATATATTAGATTTCATCATATATATACACTATATACACACACAATGGAATACTACTCACCCATAACATAGGATGAATTTTTGTCATTTGCAACAACATGGTTTAAATTTGTAGTGTATTATGTTGTATGAAACGTCAGAGAAAGACAAATACTTTGTGATATCACTTTTATATGGAATCTGAAAACATGAACCTACTAGTGAATATAACAAAAGTGAAAGTGAAAGTTGCTCAGTCCTCTCTGACTCTGGACTATGCAGTCAATGGAATTTTCCAGGCCAGCATACTGAAGTGGGTAGCCTTTCCCTTCTCTAGGGGATCTTTCCTGGAGCCAACCCAGGAATCAAACCAGGGTCTCCTGCGTTGCAAGCAGATTCCTTACCAACTGAGCTGTGACAGAATATAACAAAGAGATTCAAAGATATAAAGAACAAGCTAGTGATTACCAGTGGGGTGAAGGATGGAGAGAGATGTAAGAGAGTGATAGCTGATTATACTACTATGTAAAAAATAAATAAGCTACAAGAACATAATGTTCAGTACAGGAATATAGCCAGTATTTATGAATATAAAAGGGATATAACGTTTAAAAATTGTGAGTCAGAATATTGTAGACTCACAACTCACATAATATTATATGTCAACTATGCCTCAATAAAAAGAAAAAAAATAAAAAGTAAGAAACAATATGCAAGTAACTCAGTTTACTCAGGGAGTATATAGGTAATGTGTTTCATGGATTGCTCTATTTGCTTAGTTCTTATCCAAAATCTCATACACAGACTAGTAACTGGACATGGAAATTATTTTTATTGCCCCAACTTTGCATTTTGGTTTGTCTTTCATCTCCTGGTAGAAACTGATATCCTATGGGACCCTCGGTTAGTCTTCTCTTTGCACTCCTCTCCCTTTGGTCCCCTGCTCTTGCTCCCTGCTTGGGACTGCTCTACCATGCACTTCAGGAACTTAGAGCAAATCTACTGTCTATTGCACACATTTAGCAGCATGTTTGCTCATAATTGCTTAGAACACCACACTGAAATTCAAAACTTGAAAAAGAATATCCCTGTCCTTGGTATAATACAAAAGTGTTTCTCCTCCATGAGCTTTCATCTTTCTGTTTCTACTAGTACTTCCTGAGTCATATTGTACTAGTGGTAAGCCTTGGATAACTAATACCATAATAACAAATCTGACCTAATTACAGCCTTTTTACATATTTAATGACTGTTCAAGGGGAAAAAAATGACTTTTTCAATGAGATTCAGATTTAAGGTGCTTTTCAATATCACCTCTCTCACACAAGGCAAGTTTAGTGTCTTAGTTATCAGATAAAAATTAATCAGAGAAAGGTGGACTGATATTTTTATTACTTTTAGCTGTGACTGTTGAAATTTGAACTTGCTTTTTCCATAACAAAGTGCTATATTTGTTATTTGTTTCAATTCTTCATTTAGTTTGAGCTGGCAATACATATGATAGCAAATAAAGAAGCAGCAATAATAAACCAGTAAAAGTAATAAGAGGTTGAATTTATGGTTGTTGGGGGCTGAGTTTTCTGTGATGTCTTACCTAAAAGTGAACTGGACACAAGGACCCTAGGTAAAACCAGTGTGCCTTTGTCAATAGAGGCTGAAGTAGAAAACAAGGGGTTTAAAATAACTGAACTCATGTTAATACAAGTAAAAAGAACAAGCATATATATATATATATATGGAAACTATAAAATAGAATCAGAGAAACAGGCTTTATTGATTCTGACTTTAATAGCAATATAATTGGTTGTAACATTTATTCATATTTTGTTGAGTTTCTATTTCTTTTATTATGGTTAAATGTGATTGAAACCACTTTGTTGTGGAAAAATGGAACTTGTGACTCGTACAAGCAAAATGAAAGCAAGCACTTCTT
Organism: Oreotragus oreotragus; assembly: GCA_006410675.1. Classification (NCBI taxonomy): domain Eukaryota; kingdom Metazoa; phylum Chordata; class Mammalia; order Artiodactyla; family Bovidae; genus Oreotragus; species Oreotragus oreotragus. Next base: position 182,854 of record SJYX01006307.1, on the reverse strand, counting down.
GTCTCAATAGATTGGGGTGGGGTGGAGAAGAATTTGTAATCCATTGGAGAATGAAGTTTAAAGTATTCACCTGTGGGGGTCAACTATAGACTCAAGAATCATTGCCCATCAAGGAGGCCTGCAACACTACCAGCTTCCACCTCTCTCCCCAAGGGAGCTTTGGGACAGCCTAATCTGTTCAGAGAAGAGGAGTTCTAAAAGGCAGCTCTGGAAGATGTGTAATAGTAAAAATACAGAATAGAGAGATTGTCTCATGTAACCTGGAAAAGAGGCCCAAGGATTCTCTCTTCTATGGATCATAGGTGGCTGTGGGCCTTATTGATAATAATCTAGTTTTTATTGCTCAAGGTACCTAGATGTGAACAACAGCCAATCACTTTACATGATAAGATTTTGAGAGGGTCATATCCTTATACTTTAAATACCTTTGGGGCTTAATCTAAACTGTATTATTATAAGATTGTATCATTCTGTTTATATCTTTAGGTTATGGATTAAAACTAACATATTTCAGCTACATAATTAAGATATACACGGGTTTAAAAAAAGAGAAAATTAGTTTAATGAAAAAGGGGGCTTTTGTGGGGTGGTTCTCATATACCTAAAGGGAACTTTTTGAGGAATTTTCTATTATATGACAATTTTGAAGGGGGTATAGGAAAGTTCACATAGTTGTAAAGCACTGATCTTACACACATGTAATATATAAACACCTAGCCTATAGAAATGAGTGAGATTTCACTTTAATAATTTCACAAAAACATAGTTACGGACTGATTTGAAAGTGTCTATGTCAATTTGGTTATTGCTTTTTGTGATAACTACTGCTGCTTCTCAAAGAGTTTTCTTTTACTTCAAAATAGGAAATGAAGAATGAGTGTCTTCCTCTAAGAATGCTCTGTAGTTCCTGTTATCACTAGGCTTTTCTCGCTCAATCATTTCTTCCTTTGCCGCTTAGAATCTCATATACTCTAGAATCCGCAGGCAGTGATTCCCTAGGCTCCCATTTGCAAGTCAAATGGCTTTCCTTCTAGATTTCTCTTCTAGATGCCACATACTGAAAGTTGGTGTTCATTCTTTCCAACCTAGATCAGAATGCCAGCTAGATAAAGATCCTTGTAGGTCTTGTAATACATATCTTTGTTTCTCTTGTACACTAGGAAAATTCTTGTTATCAGTTAAGTATATAGTATAAGAAAGCTTTTCTGGAGGTTTCAAGTATGCTTATTAACTTGAAGATCCCATTAAATGTTGAAGTGCAGAGTGGCTTTGTTCTTATATTTGCATATGCCATATTAACCTTGTCTTATAAATTATAAATCAAAGTATTTTGAGGTGCAATTAGAATTCATCTTTATTAAAATAGATGATAGATGAAAAACTCTGATTCTTTTTCTGACATAGGGAAAATCTCATGGTTTATTTGAAGTTTTTCAAATCAGTTTGAACATTCTGACTACAAAATCCATGTCAAACGGAGACAAAGTTAAGATGCCCTAAATGGAAAAGTTTGTGAAGTTGAATTCATAGGCAAGGCATTGGTGATTGCCACACATAGATACATCTACCAGGAAAGTCCCCAAATTAAAGACTTTCTGGGAATCATGAAAGGGATCAAATACCAAGTTGACTTCTAACTCTACATGTAGCCTCATATGAAGATCCCAGAAACAACCTAAAATGATAAAGCAAGACAGTATAACATACTTTTGAATGAAATAAAAATATAAAGAGTAACAAACATGAAAATGACCAGTTTTGCAAGTATATGTGTGTATTTGCGTGTTTGAGAAGACCATAAACTTCCAGGTAAAAGGTATACTTAAAACAGCAACAAAGCAAAATCATACTTCATTATATCCAACGCTTTCTGAAGTCAAAGATTATCTGATGTTTAGATACAAAAGAGAGATGCTACTCTATCAATATAGTTTCAGATTTAGCCTTTTCCCCCTTCTTTGATAAATTAAATGACTGCTGATTTGGGGCAGTAAACTATAGAGCTAAGATATGTTCCAAGATATAGTGAAATTGTAAGGAGTAATTAGGAACAAAGTATCAATAGTTACATGTGTGTGCACGCACACTAAGTCATGTCAGTCGTATCTAACTGAGTCATGTCTAGCACTATGGACTAGTGTGACAGAGTCTCTCTCCATGGGATTCTCTAGGAAAGAATATTGGAGTGGGTTGCATGCCCTTCTCCAGAGTTTTCTGACCCAGGGATTGAACCAGGGTCTCAGGTCTCCTGCACTGGCAGGCAGGTTCTTTACCACTAGTGCCACCTGAGAAGTCCAAGAAGAATCAGAAGAGAATCCCCCATTGTGAACCAAAAACAAGAGTCAGATAATTTTACAAAATAAATATTTCCAAGGGCTGAAAACATTATTTATCCACACAGATATACTTCTAGGTTCCTAATCAAGTATTTAATAAAGGTAAATAAATAAAATCAGTAAATGAAGAAAGGAGGCACATGCTATGGATTAAGTAGATACTTCCCTTTTCTTTCTTATCCTACTTACTTAAGCTCCTCTCATGCCTTCCCTTTTAACAGTGGAAAATCTTTCATACTATAACCTATCCATCCCATCCCGGAAGTAAATGTTCTTGACTTTGTGAGGGATTCAGAACCTGCATGGAGCACTAATGGCTTGGATAGAGTAACTTAAAGAGTTTTAGAAAAGAGAAGTTTGAAGGTAGAGACATGTAGCTTTAAATTTTGATTTGAAGAGAGAGACACCCATATAGAAAGCTAATCCAGCAAGAATAAATATGCAGGAAAAGTTCCTATCTGAAAGGAAGAGAAAACACAGAAGCCTGGGCAGGAGGAAGCCCTTTGATTACAGATAAGCAGAGGGACAGAGCGTGTGAAATCCACAGATGTGATTTGTGACGGTTGTGAGGAGCGGGAATCCTCATAACATGGGACAATCTGTGCAAGAGGTGTGTAGAAGCCAAGGGAAAGCCTGTCTCATACTGTTGAAGAGCTACCTTGTTCTGGGCACCAATGATGCCTTCTCTCCAAGTTTTCCACTTAAGTCTAGTTTTCTAAACAATTTTTATGTCACTCTTGCACCTTTTGTGTCTCTTTTAAGGAATAGATGAATGTCAGAGCACGAAGGACTACTTGAGATTCTAGAACATATTGAATTTACAGTTTGGAAAACTGAATGTTGAGTCAAATAAATGTCTTCTGTCATTAGAAATAGTTTTTGATAAAAATGATATAAAAATCACTATAATCTTCAATCTGATAGTCTGGTGGATATTTAAGAAGTATTTATTTTGATAGATCAATAACATAAAAACATACTTACTTGTCATTTCCCCCAAATAAATAAATAAATAAAAATAGTTCACATCTTTTTAATTTCATTCCAGCTTTCTTTCTAACATACAGCATCACCTCAATATCCACACGAGATTGGTTTATGACCTTTGCGAAAATACCAAAATCTGTGGAAGCTCAGTCTCATGTAAAAGATGTGTCTATTCACGTCCTTCCATGTACTTTAAATCATCTTTAGATTATTTATTATCCCTAAGACAATGTACATATTGTGTAAATTGATGCTGTTACCCAGAAAATCAAGTTTTGTTTTTTGAAATATTTTTTAAAAATATTTTTTGTTCACAGTTGGTTGAATCTGTGGAAGCGGAATCCACAGCACTGTGGTGGTCAGTTATTTTCTTCCTCTTTCTTCTCTGATAGCTGTATGTGTATGTTTGTCTACATATGTTAATAGGGACTAGCTGTCTAAGAGAGAATTAACATGTAAAGTATAGAAGAGCTTCTAAGATGTGTTCTGACAAACTTTCTCCAAAGGATTTTAATTTATTCTTTAATGTTGTATTTTCATCCATTAATCTCCATGGAGCACTGTTGTCCAATAGAAATACAATTAAGAGCCACAAACATGAGCCACATATGTAATTTTAAATTCCTTAGTACTTACATTAAGAAGCAAAAATAAGTGAAATTAATACTATAACTTATTTAGCTCAGTATACCCACGTATTGATTTTCCCAGGTGATTCAGTAGTAAAGAATCTGCCTGCCAATGAAAGAGCTACAGGAGATGCAGGTTCAATTTATGGGTCTGGAAGATCCCTTGGAGTAGGAAATGGCCACACACTTGTATTCTTGCATGGAAAGTTCCAAGGACAGAAGAGCCTGATGGGCTGTCCATGGTGTTGCAAAGAACTGGACACAACTGAGTGACCGAACATGCACATCCACACAGATATTATTTCAAATTATATTCAATATAAAAATTTTTATTGTGATATTTATCATTTCACAGGACGTCTTCACAACCAGTCTATGTTCTATATTTTCAGCTCATCTAAATTCAGATGATCCACTATCCACATTTCAGGTGCTCAAGAGCCACCCATAGTTAGCAGCTACCATATTGGACAGCACATCCCTAGAGAATAATTTTCAGTCGTAGTTTGAATTCAGTAATGGAAATCATATGCCCATTTAGTAGCTATTTCTTTGGCATGATATTTTAACCACATCAGTGATCATCAAAAATTAACATATTTACACATCTTCAAAATTATTTTTGCTTCTGTAACTTTAACCCACAGAGGCATTTGCCACATGCTTTAAACAGATGCAAGAGTTTTGTAGTCAAAACATAACTTAAAATGCTCTTTAACATTAATTTGCATTAACGTATGGCAGGAAACAAGCAAGTTACCCTTTGAAGATTCACATAGTAATCCACTATATTTTCTGTGATTTTCTTGCATGCAAAATGTATTCCCACTTCTGAAACTGCTAAAACAATTGGATGATTCTCTGTTTGAAATGCTGAGTAATTTAAAGTGGCTACCAGTTGTTCTAGGAAACTCTCTGCCTAGGACACAATCAAGCCTGACATCTTAAATGTTTATCAGAATTCAAATCTTTCAAACTCATTACAGACTCCTCCCTACACTTTGGTTTTATTGACTTCTATATAAGTGCTCCAGTTTACAGGTTTATTATTGAATAAAGTATGAATAATAACCAAAGCCTTGGTACCTTTGGCTTGAGATCATTGATATGTGATGAAATTCCCAATAGTATGTTGTATCCACCAAATGATATACTGGCTTTATTGTTCTATAGCTTCTGATGCTTGCCTGGCCAAGTGCAAATATTTGGTGGTAAATCATAAAAGATAATGATAAAGATGGAATTATTAAGTAAAGAAACTGATGAGTTATACCTGCAGAGTACAAAATCTTGTTAATGAGAAAGGAAAATGAAATCAATCAGAAAATAATGACTTTTTATGAATAATACCAAAATGGAAATAATCTCCAGGTGTTCCTAGCTGAAAGAAAAAGTAGAAGCAAAATACAGACTACAAACACAACAATAAAAGAGACTGTGTGCTACTGTTGCTCACTATAGCTTTAATGCCGGTGACTTTTTCTGGCATAGATTCATCTCTACCACCTTATACAGTAGACGTAAAAGAGTTTCAGAGAAAATGCATTTTTATGTGGCCTATCTTTGATCTCTGTCCTTTAAAATTATTAGGTCGGTCCTGGATGCCTCTAGAAGTATTGTATTTGGCTGTGGTGTATCTCAGTTATTTTAGGAGATCTGCCAAGGACTACCATTCGTTCTTTACTACAATTTATGAACAGAAATTATAAAACCTATACAGCAGATTAACCAAATATTCCATATATTGAGGAAGATATTTGGTCAATTTAAATAAAGGAGGTCCTAACAATGAAATGGATGAAGGTGGTCAAAAAGAAGAATAAATTTGGACTTCAAAAGGATATTTTTAGCAAATAAAATAGCTTTTGAGATATGAGTGAAATTCTCATAGTAAATATTCTGATTCATTTTATGTGATTAGCTCTTATGCTTATGCCAGGAATTTCTAATACAGATTTTATGTTGGGAGACAGCAGGAAGAATAAAAAGAAACCATTTATACAGAAAATGTAAGCAACACTTGGCACCTACCCATGACTTAAGGGATTTTCCCCTTCACTGTCAGCCTTATCATGAAATGAATTGTGATAAAACAAAAAACATCTTTTGTACTGAATATAGTTTAGAAATGTATCAATATTGTAGCTTGGCTTTATGACACGGAGTTTAATTCTATTTTTGTATTTTCTGAAAATATTCCCTTTGAATAAGCTATTTTAAAATACCATCACTTTTGCAAAAAGCCACATTCCACTTTAACTGCAGAAGAACACCTTTTCTTTACTGAACCAGCTTCCAAAACATTTTAAAATGTTCTGAATTTAAAAGGCTAGTCTATTTTCCCCCACAGAAACATTTGGAACACAAACAAACAAAAAATTTTAATAATACTCATCCAAATGGTGCAGAAGCTTCCTTTAACCTCAGTGATATTGAAGTGATCCTATTCCTGCCATGTAGAAGCCAGATAATTGCAGTTTGCAGAAGGACTTTTTAGCAATCAAGACAGTAGTTTAGTTGCCTATTGCTTTCACAGGACTTGCTGTTTTCCATGCATGAAACAAAATAGACAATTAATAGATGAATAATTAATCCTTCACATTCTTCAAGTTAAGTATTAAAAGGTGAGGAAACTAAGGCCAAGTAAGTTGTCATCGACAGTCGTAAGAAATGGAATGAGGTTTTTAAACTAAACCTATTTAACAACCTAGTTTTCCTCATACACACAGAAGCACCTTTACTGTGAAGCTAATGAAGCTTTAAATTTCAGAAAGGAACATAGTAAGATGATCATAAATCCCAAGTGGTATAAAAAGTAATATGTTTTAAGCAAAATTTGTCAAGACTGCTGTCTCTTTCCATTCAGAATTTCCCTTTATTATAATTTCAGCTTCAAAATTCATTAATAGTTCAGTTCAGTTCAGTCGCTCAGTCGTGTCTGACTCTTTGTGACCCCATGAACTACAGCATGCCAGGCCTCCCTGTCCATCACCAACTTCCAGAGTCCAATCACGTCCATTGTGTCGGTGATGCCATCCAACCGTCTCATCCTCTGTCATTACCTTATCCTCCTGCCCTCAGTCTTTCCAAGCATCAGGGTCTTTTCCAATGAGTCAACTCTGCATCAGGTGACCAAATAATTGTAGTTTCAGCTTCAACATCAGTCCTACCAATGAACATCCAAGACTGATCTCCTTTAGGATGAACTGGTTGGATCTCCTTGCAGTCAAAGGGACTCTCAAGAGTCTTCTCCAACACCACAGTTCAAAAGCATCAATTCTTCTGTGCTCAGCTTTCTTCACAGTCCAACTCTCACATCTATACATGACCAGTGGAAAAACCATAGCTTTGACTAAACAGACCTTTGTTGGCAAAGATTTTTTTAATATGCTGTCTAGGTTGGCCATAACCCTCCTTCCAAGGATTAAGAGTCTTTTAATTTCATAGCTGCAATCACCATCTGCAGTGATTGTGGAGCCCAGAAAAAGTCAGCACTGTAAATTATTAGACTGTTGTCAAGTTTAAGGAAAGCTTTATATAGTTTTTTGTTTGTTTGTTTGTTTTGTTTTCTTTAATATCAACCAAGCACCAGGAAGGCACAGCAACTGTTTTGTGAAGTGACTAACCTTACAGGTACTTTAAGGTGTGATGCTGGAAGCTATTCCCAAACTGCGATGTATTGCAGAAATCCATGTACAATGCGGGTCCTAAGATGGCAGAGGAATCGGACGGGGATACCACTTTCTCCCTCACAAATTCATCA
>SJYX01006307.1:147938-168576 GCA_006410675.1 Oreotragus oreotragus | reverse complement strand
TCATCGAAGTGTACAAGGCTCGCAGCCAGAGGACCAGGAACAGCTAGGCGGGCGGGGGCTTCGGGCTGTAGGGGGCGCTGGTGTTCGGCTCCGGGGCGGAGGGGGGAGGGTCCCCAATCCTCCCCCTGCCTCCAGCTTCCTTCCAAACCCTCCCCCTCCTCTCCCTCTCTTCCCCCTCCCCCTCCCCTTTTATTCTTGCCTCCCCTTCCCACCCCCCAGAATCATGAAATGTTTGGCATGAGTCAGCATTTACACCCTTCAAGTAAGATCTGAGGAACAGAGGCCCATGGGGAATTTGGGAGGCAGGGGAGAGCTTGGAAACCCGGTCTCTCAAGCAGGGAAGTGAGCCCAGGAAGCCCTGCAGAACGTCTGCGAAAGGAGAACAGGGAAGCCATCTGGAGACCAAGTCAGGGAGGGCTCAAAGAAAGGTGCCCAAGGAATGAGCAAAACAAGCCAAGTGACCTTGGGAACTACATTTGGAGGTGGAACCAAGAGGCAGCCGACTGGGCAGAGCAGGTGCATATTTTGGGGGGGTGTGGAGGAGAGGCCATAATGGGTGACGGGGTGTACATTTTAGCTCTGGGAGAAAATCAGTGTTTTGTGAAGGTGTTGTGGGAGGTGCGGGAGGGCAGGGATTGATCCTTTTGGAAGGGGGCTCTGTGAGTGGAAATAAAAAGAATTTCCTCTGATTGTGTGTGTCTGGTCTTTGAAAGGAGAAGCTAGGGGGAGGGCAGTCTTAGACCAAAGGCTACAGTCAAGCACACACTTTCCACACAGCGTCAAAGCCAAGATGAGACTGACTGAACTGGTAGAGATACAAGACCCGCTTTTAACTTCCATTTAGGACGTAGACATGGAACGAAAGAATAGCCAAAGGTGCCAGCTCCCCATGGTCCTTGTCACCAAAAAGGGTGACACCAAAGGGGCCAGGTGGCACAGTTATGGGGCACCCGGTGTTGAAGAGCAATTGTACTGCGCTGTCAGAGCCAAGATTCCAGGGGAAGTCAGGAGGCAGGTGAGCAGTGACCTGGTAGTGGAGAGTCGGAACTGGGTGCTAACACTTTCTCCATGAGAATCTTTATGAGCTGGAAAAATTCATGCAGATGGGCACCCATTACAGAGCTGGGAATCAATTTAAAGGGTTCTGACCAGTGTTTAAAAATACGAATAGAACAGTAGAAAATACCATGTATCACAGAATGGTATTTTGCCAGACTATGTTGAGGCAATAGCTTTGCATCACGGTAGGAAAAGTTTAGGAGAAGGCAATGGCACCCCACTCCAGCACTCTTGCCTGGAAAACCCCATGGACGGAGGAGCCTGGAATACTGCAGTCCATGAGGTCGCTGAGGATCGGACGCGACTGAGCGACTTCACTTCCACTTTTCACTTTCATGCATTGGAGAAGGAAATGGCAACCCAGTCCAGTGTTCTTGCCTGGAGAATCCCAGGGACTTGTGAGCCTGGTGGGCTGCCGTCTATGGGGTCGCACAGAGTCGGACACGACTGAAGTGACTTCGCAGTAGCAGCAAGAAAAGTTTGGAAGCCACTGGTAGACAGCAGCCAGCATCATACACTGATTTTCAAACACTGCCACCTAATAAAACCGCTATCAACTCTGAGATGCCAGATCGCACTCGGCCCAAAGCAAACGTTTCCTGCCTCCCGGAGGCTCTGTCTTAGCAGGACTCTACCGCTAGGGGGCGCCCGTGCCCCGACGTGAATGAGTTATCTTCTATCCTCTACTCAGCCCGAGCTTGTGATCTTGGGGTTCCAGGTCTCCCTGAGGGTCGGGTTTACTGGGACTGAAGCCCTGACCACGAATAAAATTCCCCGAACAGAGCACGGCAGGAGGGCGCAGGTGGTCACGAAAGGATGTGGCCATCCTAAGATACCCACTTATCCCTTCATTCCACAGTGTTCATTAAATGCCTCCGTGCACCTCCCAGAGCGCATATTTGGTGGGTGAGGACGGACAGGACCTCAAATTCACCACCCCGCCGGTTCAGGAAGGCCTCCTCACCTAGACTGGTGTGAGACAACCCGGGTGGAGTCCTGCCGGCTGTGTGATCTTGGGCAGCTTGCATAGCCTCTCTGTGCCTCAATTTCCTCTGCTCTAAATGGGTCTAATAATACCTGCTTCATAGGGCCGCCATGAATATTAAATGAATTAATATTTGTAAATTATTTTGAAAGATCTGGTATGTTTGTTAAATCAATTGCTAAAAATTCCCATTTTACAGAAAAGAAAACTGAGGATCAGAGTAGGGATCACCAAAGCCATATTTTTTTCTCCTAAGGAGAACTCTTGAGTTGACCCCAGTGACCCCCAATTCCTAGCCCAGAGGCTTTTCCTTGGCATAGAACTTGGGGCAGACATAAACCTCATTCCCTTGGCATAGTGGTGGGGCAGGGGCGAGGGTGGGCGGTGTGGGTGCCGAAGCCAGTGAAATACTCTAGCAGAGCCCAGGGCCCAACAACACAACAGTCAGCATTGGAATCACGACTGAAACTAGCATGGGGCCCTGTCTCTGGGTCAGCAGAATAGCCAGACAAGTAAATAAATCATTTTCTTACCGTCAACGACATCCACACTGAAGTATAGATGTGCAAGGAAAGGAAAGTGAGCTGGTCAATAAGATTCATGGAGCTGCCTCTTCAGTTCTGAATTGGGATGAACTAGGAAGTAAGGTTGGGTGTGACATTAGCCCTCTTTCAGGAGAAGGGGATCTAACAGGGCCAGAAGGTGCAGGCCAATTACATGACCAGGTCGCAAGATACCTGTATCACCTATACCTGCTGTTCTGTGCTTTTGCCCTGAATGTTCAACCATGTTCAAGTTCTGCCTGGAGTTCCCTATGACCATCTCGGGCTTCCCAGGTGGCTCAGTTCAGTTCAGTCACTGTCTTGTCCGACTCTTTGCAACCCCATGGACGGCAGCACACCAGGCTTCCCTGTCCATCACCAACACCCGGAGCTTGCTCAAACTCATGTCCATAGCGTCGGTGATGCCATCCAACCATCTCATCCTCTGTCATTCCCTTCTCTTCCTGCCTTCAATCTTTCCTAGCATCAGGGTCTTTTCCAAGGAGTCAGTTCTTCACATCAGGTGGCCAAAGTATTGGAGTTCCAGCTTCAGCATTAGTCCTTCCAATGAATATTCAGGACTGATGTCCTTTAGGATGGACTGGTTGGATTTCCTTTCAGTCCAAGGAACTCTCAAGACTCTTATCCAACACCACAGTTCAAAAGCATCAATTCTTCAGTGCTCAGCTTTCCTTATAGTCCCACTCTCACATCCATACATGATTCATACATGACCCAGGTGGCTCAGTGGTAAAGAAATCCACCTGCCAGGGGAAAAAAGTTATGGCTACCAAGGAAGAAAGCAGGGAGAGGGATAAATGAGGAGTTTGGAATTAACAGATGTGAACTGCTATATATAAAATAGGCAAACAACAAGGACCTACTGTATGTAGCACAGGGAACTCTGGTCAATATTTTGTAATAACCTGTAAAGGGAAAGAATCTGAAAAAGAACATATATATGTATATATTTAACTGAGTCACTTTGCTGTCCACCTGAGACTGACACACTGTAAATCAACTGTACTCCATTTTTAAAAATTCATAATGTACAATTTACTGTTTTAACCATCTTAAAGTGTGTAATTCAGTGGCATTTGGCACATTCATAATATGGCACAACCATCACTGCTATCTCACTCCAGAACTTTTTCCATCCCTCCCCCTCCCCCCAAACAGGAACCCTAAACCGGTTAAACAGTCAAACTGCTCTCCGCTCAGCTCCTGGACACCACTAATCTGCTTCCTGCCCCTGTGACTTTGCCCAGTTTGAACATTTCATATAAAGGGAATCATGCGATATTTCTGTGCAAGAGCAGAGCCCTCAAAGGCATCCAGGTCCTAATCTTTGGAAACCTGTGGATGGTAATTTCTGTGGCAGAAAGGACCCTGCTGATGTGGTTAAGCTAAGCATTTTGAGCTGCGGCAATTATCGGGGATTCCCTGAGTCAGCCCTAAATGTAACCACAAGGATTTTCCTAAGAGGGAGGTGGAGGGAGATTTGAGCACAGAAGAGAAGGACGTGTGATGGAAAAGCAGATGAAAGTGGAGTCAGGCAGAGAAAGCTACGCCATTGGCTTTGCAGATGGTGGAAGGGGCCAGGAGGCAGGAAGATGGGTTCTCCCCTGGAGCCTCTCAAGGGAGCAGGGCTTCCATTTCAACTTAAAACAACACAAACACATTGCCTTATGGTTCTGGAGTCCAGAAGTCCAAGGGGAGTCTCAGGGGGATAAAATCAAGGTGTTGGCAGCGGTTGTTTCTTCCGCTTAAGAGGATCTTAAGGTGAATGGCCGCCTTGCTTTTTGCAGGTTTGGGTGGTGGTATCGCTTGTTGTTCAGTCGCTCAGTCGTGTCTGAGACTTTTGCGGCCCGCTGGACAGCAGCCCCCAGACCCCTCTGTCCGTGGTATTTCCCAGGGAGCCACCAGGGAAGCCCCGAAGGTGTCGCTACAAGCTCTTGTATTGCCGGCTACTCCTTTCCCTCTGCTGTGGTCCAGCCTCCCTCTGCCTCTCTCTCATAAACCTGTGATCACAGTGAGGGTCCACCTGGGGAGTCTCTCCATCCCCCAATCCTGAACGTGATCACAGCTGCAAAGGCCTTTTGTCCGGCAAGGTCATATAGTCACAGGTTCCAGGCATTAAGGCCGGGATGTCTCGGGGCCCGCTATCCAGCCGGTCACAGAATCCTCCACCTGGGATGGGACTTAAGAAGTGGCCAACTCGGACAGCAAAGAAACAATAAGTCTGTGAGGAGCCGACAGGATAAAGAGGCTTTGGGGGCCCAATTAGTGTGAATCTAAAGAGGATTTAATCTTGTGACAGGAAATCAAGGCAGTAACCCAAGGTTTCCCAAGGTTTGTTTGGGCTTCCCTGGTGGCTCAGATGGTCAAGAATGAGCCTGCGATGCGGGAGACCTGGGTTTGATCCCTGGGTTGGGAAGAGTCCCTGGAGGGGGACATGGCAACACACTCCAGTATTCTTGCCTGAAGAATCCCCATGGACAGAGGAGCCTGGAGGGTACAGTCNGGCTCAGATGGTCAAGAATGAGCCTGCGATGCGGGAGACCTGGGTTTGATCCCTGGGTTGGGAAGAGTCCCTGGAGGGGGACATGGCAACACACTCCAGTATTCTTGCCTGAAGAATCCCCATGGACAGAGGAGCCTGGAGGGTACAGTCCGTGGAATCACAAAGAGTCAGACATGTCTGTGACTAAGCACAGGAGGGTCTGTTTGCTCAGGCTTCTTGGCTTGATTCCCTATGTCTGCTGATAAGGGTGTCCTCCTTCCAGGTGTGGGGAGGATACCTTTCACAGGAGAGATTTATTTCCTGGTTTCAGGGAGAAAGAGAGCGGGGTCAGAGTGTCTTATGTTCGCCATTTTTTTCTTCTTTTTTAAAAAGCATTTGTTTTGGGCTGCATCAGGTCTCAGTTGCACGGGATTCTCTCTAGTTGAGGCTGGTGGGTGTAGTTGCCCCATGGCATGTGGGATCTTAGTTCCCCGTCCAGGGATCGAACCCACGTCCCCTGCACTGGAAAGTGGATTCTTAAGTGGATCCCTGGACCACCAGGGAAGTCCTGAAGCATGTTTTGAGATGGCCTGTCCTGGGCCCCAAACACACTTGCAGACACGTGCAAGAGCTTACACACACACACATCTGGGGTACACGCTCCACCCTACTATTTCTCCCGAGAGGGGTGGAACCCTATATTCAGGCAGCCGAACGTAGTTTTCAGGCCAAGGAGACCCAGAGGCAATGACATCTCTCGCAGCAGAGAAAGAATAGAGTTCCTGACCTGGAGTGACCCCTGGGTCCTGAGCACCCACTAAGTGCCCATGTCCTGTGGCCCTGGGTCTCCCTGGAATCCTGCCAGCGGCTGGCCTCCCCGCTTCCCGTCTTTCTGGCCATCTATTGGACAAGCAATGAACAGTCTACTTGATTTGAAAGAAGGGAACTATCCTGGGCCCATTTTGCAACTCAGCAGAAATCGGAAAACTGACCCAAAACGAGACAAAGCAGAGACAGAGGTCCTGGTGCTGCTTCTCCTGCGAGCCTGTCCCCCGAGGGCTGCTCACCATGGCCCCCAGCCCGGGGTGCAGGCGACACAGTAGCAAGGGCAAGAGGAGGGACACACCGCAGCCTGGTATCAGCGGGGGCCATTCAGTTAGAAGTGATGTCACCTCCTGTTTGAGAGACCAAGCAATAGGGAAGTAAAGTGAGGAACTAGCCAGAGATGAAAAGGAACTGAGCGTTTGTGCATTTTCAGGCTGCATTCGCCCTGTTTCCTTCTAGTATCTGTAATAAACTCAGCAGTTTTCCTGGTCAGCAACTCTCCATCCTACACAAGCTCTGGGCCCTGTGAAAGCTGATGATTGTGGGGCAGCGGCTGGGCGGGGGGAGGTGGCGAGTGGCACTCAAGAATGTGAGTTCTGGTCCCCAGGTTGGACAGACCTTCATAGGTGGGCACCGTTGCCCCCACTTAGGGAAACCATGGCTTTATTGCACCACAGTCTGAGGAGGGAAACAGACTGTTCTGGGGATCCCCCCAAACCACGCTGAAGTTTGAGGAGTCATTGGAAGGACTTAAAGAATTCAGAGAAATTGTTATACTGATGGTTTGTTACAACAGAAGGATACACATTAAAAATCTGCATGCCTGGGAATGCCCTAGTGGGTCAGTGTTTAGGACTTTGCACTTCACTGCCTGGGCTCCGATTTTGATTCCTGGTGGAGGAACTAAGATCTTGCAACCCATGTGGTGCAGCCAAAGGGAAAAATAGAATGTTGCTGTTGTTGTTTACTCACTAAGTCCTGTCTGACTCTTTTTGTGACCCCCATGGACTGTAGCCGGCCAGGCTCCTCTGTTCATGGAATTTCCCAGGCAAGAGTACTGAAGTGGATTGCCATTTCCTTCTCCAGGGGATCTTGCCAACCCAGGGATAGAAGCCAGATCACCTGCACTGGCAGGTGGATTCTTTACCACTGAGCCACCTGGGAAGTCCATAGAATAGAAGATAATAGAAAATAGAATAGAATCTGCAAAGGAAAAGTTGCCCAAGGCCCCATAGAGGGGAGACCAGGCAGATGCTTCCGGCAGCCTCTTGCACTATGGACAGTGCTTAATTTTCCCAGTGCTATGGACTGAATTGTGTCCCCTCCAGTTCATATGTTGAAGCCCTAACCCCCACACATCACTGTAGTTGGAGAGGAAGACAAGGGAGCAAGGTTATTGAAGGCATAAGGGTGGGATCCTTATACAAAAGGGTTAGTGTCCTTATAGGAAGAGACACAGACAGGAGCAATCTCTCTGTCTCTCCCTCTCTCTGTCTCTGCCACGTGAGAGGACAGTGAGGAGGCAGTCATCTCCCGGCCGGGAAGCGGGCCCTCACCAGGCAGACGCCTTGATCTTGATCTTGGACTTCTGGCCTCCAGAACTGTGAGAAAGTACATTTCTGTTTTTTTTTTTTTTTCACATTTATGTTGTATAAGCTGTCCAGAGTGTGGTATGTTGTGCTGTGCTTAGTCACTCAGTCGTGTCTGACTCTTTGCGACCCTGTGGACTGCAGCCCACCAGACTCCTCTGTCCATGGGGATTCTCCAGGCAAGAACACTGGAGTGGGTTGACATGCCCTCCTCCAGGGGATCTTTCCAATCCAGGGATCAAATCCAGGTCTCCTGTATTGCAGGCAGATTCTTTACTGTCTGAACCACCAGGGAAGTCCAAGAATACTGGCGTGGATAGCTTATTCCTTCCCCAGGGGATCCTCCCAACCCAGAAATTGAACCAGGGTCTGCTGCATTGCAGGTGGATTCTTTACCAGCTGAGTGGTATGTTAGGGCAACTCAGAGCTGACCGATACACCCAGTGGCAATGTGTGACAACACAGATGGAGCATAGACCTTGGAGTCCAGTGTTTTTACTGGGGGCCTGTTACAGGTTTGTGTCCCCCCACCCCCCCAAGAGATGTTCAAGTCCCAACCCCCAGTCCCTGCGAATGGGACCTTATTTGGAAACAAGTTCTTTGCATGTGATCAAGTTAGGTGAAGTCATGGGGTGGGGGTGGCTAATTCAATATGAGGGCTTCCCAGGTGGCGCGCTAGTGGTAAAGAACTCACCTGCCAATGCAGGAGATGTAAGAGATTCCGATTTGATCCCTGGGTCGGGGAGATCCCCCGGAGGAGGGCATGACAACTCCCTCTAGTATTCTTCCCTGGAGAAGCCCCATAGACAGAGGAGACTGGCGGGCTACAGTCCATAGGGTTGCAAAGAATCAGTCACAACTGAAGTGACTTAACATGCATGCATGCAATCCAACATGATTGGTAGGTATTCTTATTTAAAAAAAAAAAAAAAAAGGAAATGTGGATACCGAGACACGCATGCCAAGGGCTTAGCATTCCCTCCCAGTTGCTGAGCAAAGCCCATATCTCTCTGTGGATAAGGTTAATTTTTTTTTTTTTTTTCCTGGCTGTCTTAGTTCCCAGACCAGGGATTAAACCCGAACCTCCTGCAGTGGAACCATGGAGTCTTAACCTCTGGACTGCCAGGGAAATCCTTAGGTTAATTCTTGACTACATGCATTGCCAGTCACTTGGGGAGCTGGGTTGGAGCTGGCCATCAGAGTGGCCCCAGATACGTGTCCTTCGTTGCTATTTTGTTCTGACCTTCAGGAGAGGGATGGACGCTCATCAACTCAGCTTCTGGGCAGTGCTGACCACAAGGCAGCAGTCTGGAAGCTTCTCACCAGAGATGCCTAAATCTTCTGCAGACCCCTAAGCAAAATGAAAATGTGCGGCCCCTTTGAAAAAAAAAAAAAAAAAAAAAGTAGGAAAAACCTTTTTTCTTTTTAACATTAAAAAAAAAAAAAATGATGTGGGATTTCCCTGGCAGTCCAGTGGTTAAGACACAGAGCTTCCACTGCAGGGGGCACAGGGTCAATGCCTGTTCAGGGAACTAAGATCCCACAAGCCATGCAGTGCAGCCAAATTAAAAAAAAAGTTGTAAAATACCCATCACGTAAAATTTACCATTTTCACCATTTTAAAGTATACAATTCCGCGACACAAAGTACATTCACGATGGTGTGCCACCCTCTCCACCATCCGGTCCCAGAACTGTTACATCTCTGCCAAAAAGAGACCTCACACCCAGGAGCAGTCACACCCACGAGCAGTCACACCCACAGCCCCAGGCAACCAGCAGTCTACTTTAAAATATAGGCCCCTTCTGAGTATGTGGCCCTGTGCAAATATATATATGTTATAATAATAATAATAAATTACAATGTATATATATTAATGTATTTATCTGGCTGAGCCAGCTCTTAGCTCTTTGATCTTCATTGCGGCATGCCAACTCTTAATTGCAGCATGTGGGATCTAGTTCCCCAACCAGACTATGGATTGAACCCCCTGCATTGGGAGCCCAGAGTCTTAGCCATTGGACCACCTCGGAAGTCCCTCTTCACAGTGTTTTTAATTTACTAGCTAATGTCCAATTCCTCAGGTTTGACTGGGAGTTGGGCGGGCGGGTGAGCAGTGTAGACTCTCACAGGCACTCAACACAGCATGTTCCAGACTCTCTCTACGCCAGAGTAGGGGGATAGAGGCGGGAAGGGGGCTGAGAACCTGTTTCTTGATCTAGGCTGTCCCTGGATCAACCTGGTGTGATCCAAGCTTCTAGTTCCCCAGGTGCGTGCTCCTTATCCCATGAGATTTCACTTGCAGAACACGAGGTCCAAGATCAAAATTATTAGCAGTTTCAAGATGACCCCCTTAGAGCATCAAACCTCAGTCGGGAAGCCCTTCGGAGCATGTAGCCCTGTGTAAATAGTTCACTTCCTACTGTGGAGCTGGAGGCCTTCTGTGGACACAGACATGCCCCCAGGACAGGCGGGGAGGTTGTGTCCTTTGGGGATCCTGGGTTTGGGGTCGCGCAAACAGTAAGGCAGAATTTGTGAGGTCTTGCCTTCCTCTGCCCTCAGCTCCTTCATGGAGTCGACATTTGCCTAGCAAATGAATGAATGACTGCATCCCTGCCTCTGGAGCCCCTCCCCACCCATTTCCCTTGAGAGCCCCGCTGGCCCGAGGCTCACCCAGGGTGGCTGCATCCTGAATTAGAGCTGCCCGGCAACGTCCAAGCACGTCCGAGCACGAAAGGAGAAGTCAGAAGAGACGTTTATCAGACGTTGGCAGCTCTGAGCTTCTTCTTTTGCTCATTTGTGGATGGTCACTCTCCCCTTCCTGTTGGAGCTTCCTTCACGGACAGATAGGCGGGTCCAGAAACTGGACTGCCCTGGGAGCTCCTGGCCCCTCGGACATGGAGAGGCTGCTGCTGCTGCCCCTGCTGCCCCTGCTGTGGGCGGGTGAGTGGGCCGCGGGGAGGGTCCCGTGCTGGGGCTGGGGCTGCAGCTGAGCCTCTGTGTTCCCCCAGGGTCCCTGGAGAAGGAATCACTATACCAGCTGCAAGTGCGGGGACCGGTGACGGTGCAGGAGGGTCTGTGCGTCTCCGTGCCCTGTAATGTCTCCTACCCGCCATCTGGCCGGGCCAAGTCCACACGCGTTTACGGGGCATGGTTCCGGAAAGGAGATAGACTCCAAGAGGACGTCCTTGTGGCCACGGACGACTCAGCCCGGGGAGGAAAGAAGAAGAGAAATATCCCATTCCACCTCCTTGGGGACCCCAGGGCCAACAACTGCTCCCTGGGCATCGCAGAGGCCCGCAAGAGGGACAGTGGGAACTATTATTTTCAGCTGACACGAGAAGCTACAGAACACAGTTACAAGAATAACCAGCTCACTGTGAACGTGATCGGTACGGAAGGGTCCCCGGGAGCCGAGGTCAGGGAGGGTGGGAAGGATGGACCCTGCCCCTCCATCTCTGCGGGTGGTGGGGGACAGTGGCCCACAGTCAGGTCACGGTGGGCACACAGAGGGGTCCCCCCCTTGGGGTCTGGCCTCTTTGTCTCTCCTCTCCAGCGCTAACATGGACCCCCGATGTCCACATCGAGGAGCCCCTGGAGTCCGGCTCCAGCAGCCACCTCAAATGCTCCCTGCCTGAGGCCTGTGACTGGGCCACGCCCCCCACCATCTCCTGGACCGGGGCTGCCCTCAGACCCCCGGGACCAGACTCTAAGGAGGCCTATAACTCCTCGGAGATCCTGCTCATCCCCCGCCCGCAGGATCACGGCACGAGCCTCACCTGCCGGGTGACCTTCCGCAGGGCTTCTGTGAGCGCGGAGAGGACTGTCACGCTCAATGTGTCCTGTGAGCACTGGGCCAGGCCCGCAGGGTGACTGCGGGGCTGGGAATGGGCACTGGTGACCCCAGGCCAGGAGCTTGGGGGTCCCTGTTCTGCTTTGCTTCTGGTTCTGTGCCTCCGGGAAGTGTGCGGGGCCCTGGGAAGGGGGCTGGGGCAGGGGCAGCTCTGAATCCCTTCCTCACCGCGGCGTCTCTGCCCCCCAGATCCTCCCCAGAAGCTGACCATCAGCATCTCTGGAGGAATTGGCACAGGTAGGAAGGGAGGGCCGTGGAGCATGGCAGGGATTGCAGAGAAGGGAGAGTTGCCTCCTGCCTCCACTCCCACCCCCATTCATTCCGGATACACGTAGATGAACCTCAGAAACATCACCTTGAGGGGAAGAAGCTGGATGTTTACACGCCACGCCTGCAAGACGCAAATCTATAGAGAGACAGTCGTGGTCGCATAGGGCTGGGGTAATGGAAGGATTGGGGAGATGGCTGAGGGGTGCGGAGTGTTTTGGAGGAGGTCATGAAAATGTTCTAAAATTGACTGTGGTGATGGTTATCCGAGTGACTTTCAAGTGGTAGTAAATGGAGTTGTATGGTTTGTAAATTATATCTCTATAAAGCTGCTTAAAAAGCTACTTGTGGGATCTCTTGGCAACTTGAAAAAAATAAACAGGATAGAGAAATAGAGACCGGGCTTCAGAGTCTGGGCTCAGCTCTCTGTGCCCCTCTGTCTCTCTGTGTCTCTGTCTCTCTCTGTCTCTGTGTGTGTGTGTCTCTCTCCAGAGCCGAAACACCTGGGGAACGGCTCGTCTCTTCCTGTTCTGGAAGGAGACCCTTTACGCCTGGCCTGCGACACCGACAGCAACCCCCCGGCCACACTGAGCTGGTCCCAGGGGAGCCGGACCCTGAGCCCCTCACATCCTTCAAGCCCTGGGGTCCTGTACCTGCCCCGAGTGGAGTCGGGCCACGAAGGCGAACTCACCTGCCAAGCTCAGCACCCTCGGGGCTCCCTGTGGATCTCTGTGCATCTCTCTGTGCAGAGTGAGGGCGGGGGGCGGGGAGGGGAGGAAAACCCCCCGGGGAGAGGACACTCGGGTGCAGCGAGGGGACAGACACCACTGACTCTCCTCCCTCCCCGCAGCACCCCCGCAGCTGCTGGGCCCCTCCTGCTCCCAGGAGGATGAGGGTCTGCGCTGCAGCTGCTCTTCCCGAGCTCAGCCGGCCCCCTCCCTGCGCTGGCGGCTGGGCGAGGGGCTGCTGGCGGGGGAGCTCAGCAACGCCTCCTTTGAGGTCGCCTCCAGCTCCAACGGGCCCTGGGCCAACAGTTCCCTGAGCCTCCGCGAGGGGCTCAGCTCCGGCCTTAGCCTCAGCTGCGAGGCCCTGAATGTCCACGGGGCCCGGAGCGGGTCTGTCCTGCTGCTGCCAGGTCAGGGGTCTGTTGCATTGGGGAGAGGCTTAGAGGGGATGGGAGTCATCCTAGAGAAGATGACGCTTGGCGGGGAGAGGGGCCTGAGCGGGAGGGTTGAGAGGCAGGGGTGGGGGCGCAGAACTATTCTTTGGCTGGCTGGGGACTGAGGACAGGAGAGCTCAAACTCTACTGGAGTAGGGGGCACGTGGGTCCTGGGGCATGGAGGGGAGTCTCCCTAAATCTTGCTCGTCTGCAGGGAAGCCCAGGCTTGGAGGGGAATTTGTTCTGGGGGCCCTCGGGGGAGCTGGCGCCGCTGGCCTGCTCAGCCTCTGCTCCTGCCTCATCTTCTTCAGGCGAGTGTCGGCTTTGGGGGCAGGGCGAGCGCAGGGTGGGGAAGGGAATGGCCTTGGAATCCCTGGAGGGCCCCCTCTGGAGGAGTCTGGACTGTGTGGCGCTTTGGAGAACCGGGTCATGGGTCAGGGAATCAGAGCAGGGCCTGTCCCCACCGTGCACCCCAGCCATCAGTGAAGGATGCCCACTGTGGCTGTGAAGATTGTGAGACGAGGTGCGTGCCCTACCTCTTGGCCTTGGTCAACCCTTCTAGCCTGTCTCTCTCTTAAGTTTTCTTATCTTTTGGCTGCCCCACGCAGCATGTGGGACCTTAGTTCCCCGCCCAGGAATCGAGCCTGCAGTGAAAGTGCCAAGTCTTAACCACTGGCCACTGGCCTGCCAGGGGAAGTCCCAGCCCCTTCGAGCCTCAAGTGGGGAAGGGGAGGGGCTTAGGAGGGGGGCAATAGCTGGGCTGCTAAGAGGTCCTGGCTTCCCCTCTCAGACTGAAGACCTGCAGGAAGGCAGCGCGTGAGAAGGATGAAGCCTGCACACTGGGTCCCACCTCCCAGGTGAGTGGCGAGCCCTCGGTCCCTCAGGATCCCAGCTGGCTGACTTCCCACGTGGCTGACTGCCACGGCCGCAGTCCTCGTGGTGACTCAGGTGCGCATCGCGACCCACACAGACTTTTCCTCTTGGGTCCCATCAGCATGGGGCTTCCCAGGCGGCTCAGCTGGTAAAGAATCCGCCTGCCACAGGACACACGGGTTCTCTCCCTGGGTTGGGAAGATCCCCTGGAGGAGGAAATGGCAACCCACTCCAGTACTCTTGCCTGGGAAGTACCATGGACAGAGGAGCCTGGTGGGCTGCAGTCCATGGGGTTGCAAAGAGTCAGACACGACTGAGCGATTAAACGACAACCCATCAACACAGCCACTCCGTCCAACGGCCTGGGAGCCCCTCCCTTTTGCCCTCTGTCTCCTCTCTGGAGAGCCAAGGACCACTAATCCACCTTACTGATTGCATTTATTTCCAACCGGGCTCTCCTCCTTTCTCTCTGGACCCCAGACCCACGTTCCCCCCACTTCCTACCTCACCTCCCCAAGACAGAATGCCGCGAGGATCTCCCCAAAATAACTATGTACTACCAACAAAATATGCAGATGACACCACTCTTGTGGCAGAAAGTGAAGAGGAACTAAAAATCCTCTTGATGAAAGTGAAAGAGGAGAGTGGAAAAAGTTGGCTTAAAGCTCAACATTCAGAAAATGAAGATCATGGTATCCGGTCCCATCACTTCATGGGAAATAGATGGGGAACCAGTGGAAACAGTGTCAGACTTTATGTTTTTGGGCTCCAAAATCACTGCAGATGGTGACTGCAGCCATGAAATTAAAAGACGCTTACTCCTTGGAAGAAAAGTTATGACCAACCTGGATAGCATATTCAAAGGCAGAGATATTACTTTGCCGACTAAGGTCTGGCTAGTCAAGGCTATGGTTTTTCCTGTGGTCATGTATGGATGTGAGAGTTGGACTGTGAAGAAGGCTGAGTGCCGAAGATTGATGCTTTTGAACTGTGGTGTTGGAGAAGACTCTTGAGAGTCCCTTGGACTGCAAGGAGATCCAACCAGTCCATTCTGAAGGAGATCAGCCCTGGGATTTCTTTGGAAAGAATGATGCTAAAGCTGAAACTCCAGTACTTTGGCCACCTCATGCGAAGAGTTGACTCATTGGAAAAGACCCTGATGCTGGGAGGGATTGGGGGCAGGAGAAGGGGATGACAGAGGATGAGATGGCTGGATGGCATCACGGACTCGATGGACGTGAGTCTGAGTGAACTCTGGGAGATGGTGACGGACAGGGAGGCCTGGTGTGCTGCGATTCATGGGGTCACAAAGAGTTGGACACGACTGAGCAACTGAACTGACTGACTGACTGACTGACCAACAAAATCAAGTTCAGGGGTCCCTAAGATACCACCAGGCAAGTTCTGAGACAAACTTATCAGGCAAGATATTTCGAGGGCTTAGAGGCTCCCTCCCAGGTGCTGGAGCAAAAGGTCAAATTTTCTTCAGGCAAGGTTAACTCTTTCCGGCACAAGATCTTTCAACTATAACACTCATAATGGACCAGGCTTCCCTGGTGGTCCAGTGGTTAAGGCTCCATGCTCCCAATGCAGGAGGTCCGGGTTCCATTTCTGGTCGGGGAACTAGATCCCGTGTGCTGCAGCTAAGAGTTGGCATGCTGTAACTAAGACCCAGTGTAGCCAAATAAATAGATAAATATTAACAAAAAACAAGCAAACAAAAAAGCTTATAATGCAGTTTGGTGATTGTGTTTGCCTGACTCTGTAATGAAGAGTGGTCCCTGAGGTCAGTCCGGGCCTGAGAAAATCCCTGACCTTCTTCTAACATCCATCCCACTCCAGTCCTATTAGATAGTAATATAACTGACTACAGCTTGAATGTCTGCTTCCCCACTGCAACTGCGAGATAGAGGGTGGCATCTTCTTTGTTCCTCACTGAATATCCAGCGCCTGGCACCAGGAGAGCAGGTCCTTAAGGCAGTACTGGAGTCAGAAGGACCTAGCATAAATCTT
The DNA here is from genome assembly GCA_006410675.1 of Oreotragus oreotragus. Taxonomy (NCBI): domain Eukaryota; kingdom Metazoa; phylum Chordata; class Mammalia; order Artiodactyla; family Bovidae; genus Oreotragus; species Oreotragus oreotragus. Next base: position 152,908 of record SJYX01006307.1, on the reverse strand, counting down.
GGCCCTAGCAATGATTAAATGCTGGGCTTGGGGACATTCACTTAGCTTCAATTTCTCCACCTGATGTGTGTGTGCTTAGCCGCTCAGTTGTGTCCGACTCTTTGAGACCCAATGGACTGCAACCCACCAGGCTCCTCTGTCCATGGGGACTCTCCAGGCTAGAGTACTGGAGTAAGTTGCCATGCCCTCCTCCAGGGGATCTTCCCAACCCAGGGATCAACCCCAGGTCTCCCTCAATGCAGGCGGATTCTTTACCATCTGAGCCACCAGGGAAGCCTGATTTTATTGCCACAGCCCTCATTTATCTCCACCTGATAAATGAGGATAAGAGTGTCTCCCAAGTAGATTGTTGTGAGCAATCTAGAAGACTGGCAACCAATTACCAAGTGTCAGGCATTAATACTCTCAAGCAGTGAATGAATGAATGAATGAGGGCCCAGCCAATGTTTTCAATGAATAGATGAAAAGACTGAACGTTCAGTTTCCAAGTTCACTTGTGGACCCTTCTTGCTCTCTTCTAGCTCTTTATCCCTTAAAAGATGTTTCAGTTATTTATTTTTATGTGGCTGTGTCAGATCTCAGTTTCAGTGTGTGGATCTTTGAACTTCCATGGGGCATGTGGGATGTTTAGTGGTGGCTCGTGGGATCTTAGTTTCCTGACCAGGGTCCCCTGCACTGAGTGGGCGGAGGCTTAGCCACCGGCCCACCAGGGAAGTCCCCAGACCCTGTCATCCTAATACGATGCCCTTCTTTCCCCTCCACGCAGGGTTACCAGGATGAGTGTCCTCCAGGCAGCCCCCTGGCCCACCCGGCCCTAGCCGTGGCTGCCCCCCTCTCAGGGGAGGATCAGGAGCTTCATTACGCCTCTCTCAGTTTCCTCAAGCTGAGGCCCTGGGAGCCTCGGAACCTGGCCGCCACCAGCACCACCGAATATGCAGAGGTCAAGATCCTTAAATGACGATCCCACCTCCCGCAACCTTCTGCAACCTGCGGCTGGGGGACCTGGGGCTTCTCAGGGAAGAGAGACATCAGGGACGATGCCCGAGAGAACAGTTTTCCATGCACATGGGCTACCAGCTTGCATATTCGAGTCCCGCTGGTGGGGTGATGGGCAGAACTGGGCTTACATTTCAGACCCGTCACCAAACACGCGTGTGAGTTTGAGCGAATCACCTTCTCCCTTCTCAGTCTCCCGCTCTGTAAAATGGACACCACAAATCTAACTCACAGGGTTGTCATGGGGCATCGAGGCAGTAATTAACGTATAGTGTCCCCCGGGGGTGAATTTGCAAAGGGCATCTCGCCCACGCTTAAACCTCTTCCCAGGACAACCTGCTGGGATAAAGGTCTGGCGTGCTGGGCCAAATGGGGACCACTCTGCAGGGATATCTAGCTCCAGAGGTGCCTCCCCTCACTCACAAGGCTGAACAGAGGTTGTCATTAGGCAGGATCACATCCCTAGGCCCCACGTAGCCCGCCCCTCCCTTCCCTTCTACTGCGACTCACCCCTGGGGCACTTCCTGCCCAACACACTGCAAACTGGTCTTTCTCTGAGCCTGCTTCCTGGAAACCCAACTTGTCTATTTTCTCAGACACAAAAATCATTCACTGATTATCTGAAATAAATGACAAGGGTTCTTTTTAATTCTGTGTCCTTGATATTTTGGTTCTTAAAGAGTTTTTTTTTTTTTTTGCAGAATCTGCTTATAAAATTCCTTGCAGTTCCATTCTGTGTCCATTTACATTGTAATATAGTTTTTATAAGGGTCGTAGCCAACTGCTTTAGTTCTTTTTCCCATTGAGCATCCGTTTAACTTTTTCCATTGTTTCCATTCATGCGGGAACATGCCCAACAGTAGAGTTATGAGCCAATATAGGAATATGTTTTAGCATAAAGTTAATAACTTCAGGCTGTAACTGCTCTACAAACTAGAGGTGTTGAAGGATGTAATTCCATCTTTCATGGCACATTTTGCCTTGCCATTTTTCAGGCTTATGTTGCAACTCTTGATCAATGACCTTTAGAAATGGCATCTGGACTTCCCTGGTGATCCAGTGGTTACAAATCTGCCTGCCAACACAGAGGATACAGGTTTGATCACTGCTCCGAGAACTAAGATCATTAACGCTGAGAACAACACCCTCCTCTTTCAGAAGTTGGGATGAACTGTCAAAACCTGGGCTCTGGAGACAGATAAAGGCTGCTTGAGAGGCAGGGAGGGAGACTGTCCACTGCCCACACTCTTGCTGCTCTGCCTGGATGTGGGCTTCTCCCGTTGTTTGGACAGTGCTGGTCCTGCTGGCTTGGCTTGCTCAGAGAGGGGAGGGGAGGACCAGGGTGGGGAGGGTAGCTGGACCTTGGTCAAGCGCACCGAGGGCAGGAGGGTGGCTGGGTTGGGGGGCAGGCGTTGACTGTGACCATCCCTCCTTGCCTGATCTGGGATTCCCAAGGGTGGCTGACGTCCCTCTTCCCTTGTGGACTCGTGAACACAGAGGGGCTGCCAGTGGGAGATTTTCTGATGGGTTTTCTCTCTCACTGAGGAATACGTCCTTCTGCAAAGGGTTATACACCTTTCCTTTCAGCCAGGAAAGTCATCAGTCCACTCATTCTTCTTTCCTCTACAGAGAAGGGGGAGAATCGAGGCTTCTCTGAGCAGTTTATCCCTGCTTTCAGCCTCTGATTCTTCCCATCCCAAAGCAGGGCGCATAATTTAAAATATCCAAAGCGAATTCAAGGAGACATGTTTGTCTCCTCCTCCATTTCTTTTCATTTTTAATTGAAGCTCCTCCTCCTTCTCAGTCCCTCCCAGCCTAATTATTTACACATGCTGCTGGCCAGCCTGCCTTTGAAATCTTTCCCCAGGCTCTCTCCTTCTCTGTCCTGGGGCCTCCTCCCTGGTCTCTCTGTGTCCAGGCTCCCCCAAGTCTGGAGGACCCTCATTCTCCGTCACAACGCGTGCTTTGTCTTCAGAGTGCCGATCACAGCCCGAGGTCGTGCCCTTCTGCTTGACTGTAGACTCCATCAGCTCAAGGACCTTGGTGCGTAGGTCTGGTTCATTGGGATCCTCTGGGCAGCACGATGGGTGTCGTATAGCATGAACTCAAGACATGTCTGCTGAGTTTTTGTTGAATAAGAGGAAGGGTGAATGTGTGGAAGAGAAGAAGGGTAAGTGGATGAGAGAATGAGCAGTAAATGAGTGGACGGATGAAAGGGTGAATGGATGGACGGACAAGCATATGGACAGGTGCATGGAGAGATAGATGGATGGATGGATGATGGATGAATAAGTGAAAGAATGGATGAATGAGTGTCTGCCTGAAAATGTGGACAGATATATGGAAGAGTGGAGGGAACTCCCTGGTGGTCCAGTGGTTAAGAATCTGCCTTCCAACACAGGGGACGTGGGTTCAATCCCTGATCAGGGAACTAAGATCCCACATGCTCTGGGGCAACTAAGCCCTCTCACAGCAACTAAGATCCGACACAGCCAAATAAATAAATACTAAAAAAAAAAAAAAAAAAAAAAAAAAGGGGAGGGGTGGAGGAAAGGTTGAGGGGAGGGATGGATGGGGAAGAAAAATGAGCTAAATTTTTCCAAAAGGAACTTCTTTTGCAGACAGTCAACTCTCCAAGTTCCAATGAAACAATTTATTGTCAAAGCGTACTGGTGCTGACGGCAGTGTCCCCACTGAGGGGAACAGCCCAACCCCCATCTGTGAACTGGGGGGTCTTCTCCACCCAAAACCCCAGGGCCTGGTGGAAGACAACAGCTGAAGAGAGGGACAGTCGAAAGGAGGGAGTTCACAGTATCTGGGACCTAACTTCTGGGTTCCCTGAGGCTGATCTAGACCAAGGATGAACAGTTTCACCTGCAGTGGCAGGAATGCACATTCGAGGGATCTTTTGAGAAGCTTATCTGTGATTCTACAGCAGGCCTTGAGTCACACAGCTCCTTTTTTTTTTTTTTTTCCTATTTCAAACTCCAGGCTGAAAGTTCTAGAAGACAATAGAAATGGCTGTCAGTGTCATTCATTCAAAGGGTACCCTTTAAGCCCCTACTGTGTGGCAACAGCTTTCCATCAATACTTTCTAGGGATGGGCAACACCACCACAAACAAGAGGACCAAGGAGGCTTTGATGGGTTTATAATCTGGAGGAGAGTTGTGGAGACGACAGATTAAACACACGCTTCCCCCCAGGAGGGGACAAGGGGTGTGCAGAAAACAGGAGACGTGATAAGGGAGGGGGTCGGGAGGCACCTCACTGGGGTGATCTGGGGAGGCCTCAGGATCTGATGGGCAGTGATGAGGAGGAGCTGGTCATGGCAAAAACAAAGGGGACAATGGTCACAGGCCGTGGGGATGGCGCATGCCGAGGTCCTGAGGTGGGACTGATCTCTGCCTGGGCTGGAATCTGAGGGGAGGACGGGCAGTCGGGCCGAGGCAGAGGCAAGAGGATCCCCAAGTTACTCCAAGGTCCCCGGGCTCCTTAAGGAGCATCTCCTCACTAACTTCCTAACCAAGGGACAAACCTGCTGCTGAGTGAGTGGTCCTCGGAGAGTGAACAGATCGGAAACTATGGTCCTGAAAGGGGCCGTTAGATTTGCTTTTAAATTTCCACCATATGGGCTGGACGGGAGGCACTGTAAGACAGGCCAGCATCGACGGGAAGGCCGGATGGCCCACTCGGTAAATATGGGTGGGGCATCTGTGAGCCAGGCCAGCGACGTGAGCGAGGAAGACAGAGATGCAGAGACAGACTCGACCTGGCCCTCACGGAGCTCATCGCCAGCAGGTGACTATCACAAGTGCCCATGCTCCAGGGGATCCCGGACAGAGGATGGAGGCAGAGCCCTGGAGGAGGTGGACTAGAAGGAACTTAGCAACTGAGCGGAGGGGGAGAGAGGGGTGTGGGAGGAGCCAGAGGTCTCTCAGACAGCTGTGGGGGTGGGGACAGAGACTGGAATGGG
>SJYX01006307.1:129633-147782 GCA_006410675.1 Oreotragus oreotragus | reverse complement strand
AGACTGGGATGGGGCGGGGGCGGGGCAAGTGGGTGGAGGAGGTCATGCTTTCATGCTTGGAGAGTGTCTGTGGTTCAGGTGGGGAGTGTGCTAGGTTTCTGAACAAACAAACCACCTGGCATTTCTGGAGTGCTCTGCACCCAGGAAGGGCGCAGAAACATCAAACGGCATCAGTGGAGACGGCAGTGGGGGCCAGGGACAGGGTCGAGACCCCCGGGTTCCTCCTGCTGGAACCCACCTAGGGTACCACCTGGAGGTCCAAGGGGTCATAGGCGGATGCCCGCAGGTCCTGCAGCAGGGCTTCCAGCTCGTTCCTCAGTGTGGAGTAGGGCGGCTTCTCCTCGTACTGGAGGGCCATCACCACCTTCAGATACTCCTGCAGAGTCTCTGCAGCCAAGACACGGGGGAGGCCTGAGGGGGGCTGTGCCCAGAGGGTCTCAGCCACGGTGCTCCTTTGCTCAGTGCTTCCTCTGTGCCCGGCACTGCTGCAGCCACTTAGATTTTAGTTTTTTTAAAACATTAAACATAAACACCGGGAAAGTGGTACCAAGAGCAGCAATGTGCCAGTCGCCTAGCGTCACAGATAGGGACAGAATAGGACAGTGTAGGGAAACAAGAGCCAGCTGAGACGGCGGTGGTCAGGCTCTCTCGCCCGGCTCCCTCTCACTGCCGTCCCACGGTCCACTTGCTCTGGTCCACCCTGTGTCAACAGTGACTCTGCGTGGTTATGGAACAGCTGAGATCGTTTATAGCACTGAGCAGGAGAATCATGCCCACAGAAGCACTGCCTGAAAAGCCCTTGCCGCGCGGTGGGGTGATGTCAACCATTAGAGAAGAATAAAGCCTGTCTGCCTTGCTGCTGCGAACAAAGCGTGTCTGCAGTTCCTTGCATCTTCTTCTACCTTCTTCCCCTCTGCTGCCTGGCTTGCAGCTGGCCTACTCTGGGCTCAACTATAGCAAGACAGATAGTTACTCAGGACGTTGTGGAAGCCCCAGTAGGGGACTGTAGAGAGAGGATATCTAGGCAAATTTTGGAGACCACTTTAAGTTGATGCTGCCTCAAGAAAGCTATTGGGGCTTCTCAGTGGCCAGGTGGTAAAAGAATCCGCCTGCCAACGCGGAGGCATAGGAGATGTGAGTTCGATCCCTGGGTTAGGAAGATCCCCTGGAGGAGGAAATGGCAAACCACTCCAGTACTCTCGCCTGAGAAATCCCATGGACAGAGGAGCCTGGCAGGCTACAGTCCGTGGGGTCGCAAAGAGTCGGACACAACTAAGCAGGCATACACACAACACACACACAGCCCGCTTAATTCTGGGGCAGAGCCCACTTGCCTGCTGGGCTTGCACCTCTCACAAGCATCCTGTATTAATAAATCTACATCGTGCCTATCATTTTGCCTCTTGCTGAATTCCTTCTGAGCTGAGACAAAAAGAATCTGAGCCTCGGTAAGTCCAGGCATCAGGTGAGTGATCCCAATTAAAAGATTGTGGGGTCAAGTCCTAATCTGAGGTGCACGGATTTATCATCAGCTATCAACTCACAACAACCCTGTTTCATCAAAACCTCTACTGCTTCCCCCTCCTGTATTGTTTTAAAGCAAGTCCCAGCTGATTATATGATTTTATCTCTAACTATTTGGGGTGTATCTCTGAAATGGGGGCCAACAAGCTTTTACTGTGAAGTGCCTGAGAGTAAATATTTTTGGCTCAGCACGCAGGGAACCTGTGAGGGGAGGACCAAACTCGGCTGTTCTCCCACAAATGGCCCAAGGAGGGAGGCCAGGAAGCCAACACACCAAGACTGGTTTACTGACGGACGCTGCAGCTTGAATCTCACAGGTTTCATGTGTCACGGAACGACGTTCTTTTGACATTTTTTCAAAAGACACAAATGAAATTATAAACAAAACAGAAACAGATGTATAATTAGAAAGGCGTTTTGTCATATGAAATATGTATCTCTAATNAAATGGCCCAAGGAGGGAGGCCAGGAAGCCAACACACCAAGACTGGTTTACTGACGGACGCTGCAGCTTGAATCTCACAGGTTTCATGTGTCACGGAACGACGTTCTTTTGACATTTTTTCAAAAGACACAAATGAAATTATAAACAAAACAGAAACAGATGTATAATTAGAAAGGCGTTTTGTCATATGAAATATGTATCTCTAATGATAACCCGTTACTCACATACATATATATGACTATAAATATGTATCACTGAAGCTAGTATCTCATTAAGCATTTCCTTGGGCAAGGCATCCGTACTTTTCCTGTCTTTTAAGTTTTGCTCACCCGTGTGTTTATTTCTGACTGCCTTGGGTCTCCTTTGCTGTACTCGGGCTTTCTCTAGCTGCGGCAAGTGGGAGACTGCTCTCTAGTTGTGGCGCCTGGCCGTCTCACTGCAGCGGCTCCTCTTGCTGCAGAGCTCAAGCTCTAGGGTGAGCTCAGCAGCTAGGGCTCCCAGGCTCTAGAACGCAGTGCGGCACACGGGCTTCGGTGCCCCTTGGCACGTGGAATCTTCTCAGCTCGGGGATCGAACCCATGTCTCCTGCACTGAGGTGGATTCTTAACTACTGGACCACCAGGGAAGTCCTTTAATTGTTTTTAAAACACCACCTGATGGAATCCCTGAGAGAATTGCTGTTGACACTGGCTGCACATCCTCTGCAATGCTTTCTTCTCAGATTTTCTTCTCTGATGAGATCTTTTAATAATGAAAATGGGACCTGACCATGTGTGGTTTATATATATATATATATGTATGTATGTATGTATTTGGCTGCAAGGGGTCCCACAGTTGTGGCACGTGGGATCTTTGATCTTCGCTGCGGCATGCAGAATCTTTAGTTTCAGCATGTGGGATCCAGTTCCCTGACGAGGGATCGGAACTGGATCCTCTGCATTGGGAGCCCAGAGTCTTAAACACTGGACCACCAGGGAAGTCCCTGTCTTTTTCACTTTAAAAATCCCCATTAAATGGATTTCATGACTGACTAAGGAGTCACAACTGCAGTTTCAGCTGACGTTAAGTGTATTTTACCACAGTTTAAAAAATATCCATAAAATTCTATAAGTATTGACACAGAAAATCTCCAAGGAATCTTCTTAGATGAAAAAGTAAGTCAGAGACAAATATAGGTGATATGACTGTTAAAAAACCCCACACATTATGTGTATGTGGTTACGTGTGTGTGTGTGTGCTGCTGGTGTTATTGTTCAGACACACTTCTGAATCTCGGGGGCGGGGGCAGAGATTTTTGTTTCTACGAGGGGCACAGATACACATGTGATTTGGAAAACTCGAGGGAAATAGAGGGGTGTGAGGACGGGCATCCCCCGGATGGGCCCGAGTCCTGGTCCCTCCGTGGCCCCCACCTGCTCCCTCCCTTGGGACATACCTGAGGGGGTGATCCAGCGACTGCACTGTCCCACGAGGCCCTCCGGGTTGTCAAGAAACCTGACAGGACAGAGGCACGTGTGAAAGGCCTTTCGGGGAAGGACAGTCACCTTTTGAAACAGGATATCTGGTAGATGTGCCCTAGTTTTCCTTATCCTCATTAGTTGTGATCTAGAACAGGGGTCCCCAAACTTCGGGACCTAATGCCTGATGATCCAAGGTGGAGGCGATGTCATAATCATAGAAATAAAATGCACAATAAACGTAAGGTGCTTGAGTCATCCTGAAACCATCCTCCGGCCCTCCACCAGTCTGTGAAAAACTGCCTTCTACGAAACCAGTCCCTGGTACCTGAAAGGCTGGAGACCGCGGCTCGAGAGAGTCACCGTGGACACTGGATGAGTGAATTCTGAACGAGGCGTTTAGGGGAAGCACAGCGTTAAGTACTTGCAGGCTTCCTACTGCAACATTTAACTTATCAATACATTACCTGATTTCACCTGTGTGTGTGCCTGTGTGCACGCTCAGTCGCTTCAGTCGTATCCGACTCTTTGTGACCCCACGGACCATAGCCCACCAGGCTCCTCTGTCCATGACATTCTCCAGGCAAGAATACTGGAGTGGGTTGCTATGCCCTCCTCCAGGGGATCGTCCCCACACAGGGATCAAACCCATGTTTCTTAGGTCTCCTGCATTGTCATGCGGGTTCTTCACCGCTAGAGTCACCTGGGATGCCCATTTGTATAAATATACATATATAAATACACACCCACACACACCCACACACACACACACACCCTTCTTGGACATGAAAGAAAAATGAAAAGTTAGGGAGGAGGGATAAATTAGGAGGTTGGGATTAACATATATATACTGGTACATATAAAATAGATAACCAGTAAGGATCTACTGTATAACATAAGGAACTCAGTATTTTGTAATATACTCCATGCAAAAAGAATCTTAAAAAATATATACATGCATATATATACAAACATAACTGAATCACTGGCCTAGACCACCGGGTTGGCTCCCCACTGTCCACCGAGTCATGGGGTGCTGTCATCCCCTTCCCCTGCTCCACAGCCCAGAATCCCTAAAAAGCCCCAGCCTCTTGCTCCCCAACCCTTTCTGTTCCACCCGCTCCCATGGCTCTGGGCCCAGCTCCGGCCTCACTTTCTCCCTGGGCCCAGCCTCCTCCCCAGCTTTCCATTCAACCCCCACGGAGCCCCGGAGAGTTTGTCTGTGCCCAGAGTGGACCCTGCCCCTCCCTGCTCACAGCCGTCCCAGGGTCTCCCAGTGTCCTGGTTCAGGAGGAACCTCTGGCACTAAAGCCACCAGCCCCTGTGGCCTTGTCTCCCTGACTTTCTCCCTCCCATCACGCTCCAGTCACACCAGCCTCCTGCTAATCCCCTAACCAGCTCAGGCGTCCACGAACAGCTCCGGGCCTCTGCATCTGCCATTCCTCTGCCCTTGGCTGCCTTTCTCTATCCTGATGCCCGGTGAGTGGCCACTCTCCCTTCTGGACATGGCTCAAGGGCCCGTTCCCTGGAGGCTTCCCCTGGACGCCCCCAGGCAGAGGAAATGGGTCCCTCCCGAGTGCCTGCACACAGCTCCATGGATGCCTTACAGCAACTGTCATGTGTGTACAAGAAGGGCCGGGTCTGACGTGTGTCTCTCGGGATATATGAGGCAAGTGACTCAGCAACAGAGTGATGGCATAGAAGGGCTGTGCCAGCCTCAGGACCGCATAAACTGTGTGCGCACTTCCCCCACACAGGCCCTCACTGCCGGAATCGGGACCTCTCTGCCCAGCCGCAGGCTTAAGAGCAGAGACCAGCTCCAAGCGGAGTCTGTGCTTCCCTAGCTGGGGGCCTCGCGAGCCAGAGAGCCTGGGGGATCAGACTGCCTCTCATCTTTCTTTGTTATTCATTCATCTGTCATGAACTAGAATTTACCAAAAAAAAAAAAAAAAAAACAGGCTAAGATCCCTCCTCACGTTTTTTTGTAAAAGGGCTTTTTAAATTAATGATAAAAAAAGTTTCAATCATACTTTTTAAAGGAAAAGTTTGGTTTGCTTTCCATTTTGTGTATTACAAATGTGATAATTATAAAATAGTTTCCTGGGAAGAAGTAATCAAAAAATTGACAGCCAAAAATCATAGAGGTGTGCTAGGAGGTTATGTGAGAATTTTTTCTGGACTTTTTATGTTTATAAGATTTTAAAATTTTATAACTTGTAATTTATTTTTATTCTCAGCAAATATTTACTCCTATGCCTAATTTTGTGTTTCTAATGTTGAGTTGTATGGATTTCAGGCCCCACACCCCCTGGGTTCATCACGCTAATCCAATACACTGCCACCACTTTTTACCTATAATTTGAGGTTACTTGTTATGCATAGTTTTGGAGTCCTTGAAATATTCTTAAAGTTTTCGCTTATGTTAGAGCAAAAGTATCTATATAGAGAGTGTGTCTGACTCTGTGACTGATGCTTATTTTAAACAAGTGATAATTGAAGGGAATGTAGGTTGACAGTCAATCTGAAGCAAGTATCAAAAACACATTACAATCCCACATATTATGTCCTTTTCAGTAACAATGTCACCTCCAGAAAATTATTTCTGCCTGAAGGAAATGGCAACCCACTCCAGTATTCCTGCCTGGAAAATCCCACGAACAGATCAACTTGGTAGGCTATAGTCCATGGAGTCTCAAAGAGTCGGACACAACTGAATGACTTCACTTTCACTTTCATACATTTTTTCGTAACTGGATTGGCTTTCTAGGAAAGTAGGCAAGCAGAGAAGGGAAACTTGAACATGGTTACTCAAGTTTTCTAAAGCAAAATTGATCATTGTCCTTCTTTAGTCAATGGCTAGGTTTGATTTATTATTACACCTGTTATATCCACCCTGTAGGATTTCTGGTATATTTTTCAGAATTTGTTCTGAGAATATTGTAAGTGTGCAGCCTCTAGGAGTTACAGAGGTTAATGTTCTGCAGAAGATTATTTTTTTAAATCATACACTATAAATTTTTAATATTCTAAATTAAATAATATAATAGATTTATTTACCTATAATCATTCTGAAGGTATCTATTATAACTATTGAAGGTTCTCTACTGGAAATATTCTGTGTTTAATTAACAGGCAAAGCTCAAAACTATGCTGCATCCTGAAAACTTTTTAAAAGATTTATTATATTTGATAAACTTTTATTGTGCAAGTGTGCTTTGAATATCTATCCCATAATAATATTACTTTGATTTACATAGTGCATTTTCTTTCAAAATCTTAGACACTAAACCGTCTTTGAAACATCAAAGCACTGTGTCCTCAATTCAAGTCTAAAATCAAATCAAATTTACTAGCTCCCTTATCAGCATAAGGTATAAAAGACAGGACAGATGGATAGAATATATTTCTTCAACTACTTCACTTATTTCTTTGATTAGAATGTGAATTTGTTGCTATTTATGGATATTTGTTTTGTCTAATACTTTATGTAGATTCATCATCCTATACTTAATATTTCTAAATCTGATTATCATATCTAAAAATAAAGATGTAAAAATAATATTTATTCCAAAAGTCATTTGGTCAAAAAATCTAATCTTTATTTATCATAAGCACCATTGGTGCTTCTGTGCTCCCAATAGTCAGATGTAACTTTGTTTGCTGACATATTTTTGCATTTTTGATAATAAGCTATTTGATGTTTGTTATTCTTTAACATTTTATTTTGCCTTCATAGTAGCTTTAATTTAACTGTAAAAATACTTTTAGAATAAGTTCTACTACTCTGGTGACAGTTAACATCAGAAAAGAATGAGTGATGTGATGATCAGCGTTTATTACATGTATTATGGACTTCCCTGGTGGCTCAGACGGTAAAAGCGTCTGTCTACAATGCTAGAGACCCGGGTTCGATCCCTGGGTAGGGAAGATCCACTGGAGAAGGAAATGGCAATCCACTCCAGTTCTATTGCCTGGAAAATTCCATGGACAGAGGAGCCTGGTAGGCTATAGTCTATGGGGTCGCAAAGAGTCAGACACGACTGAGCGACTTCACTTTACATTTATTCTGGGACGGTGAAGAGCAAGAAATAGGAAACAAAATAATGCATCACATGGGATAGAAGATTGAAGAGATGACTATGTGTTGTATTGACAAAATTGTAGACAAATGCCTATTTTCACATATTGCACTGATAATGTCATATTAAGCTGTTCAGTGTTTATCCAGCTGATAGGTGATAAATGATATCACATCAATTGTACTTTGCATTTTTCTCATTATGAACTGCAGTTGATAATCTTTGCACTTATAATTCCTGTATTGTGATTGCCTTCTTTGATCATTTTCCTGTTGGTGTGTATCGCTACTATAATCACATGTATTAAAAAGATTACCATTTGTCATGGCGAGTACATGTTTCTCACTTGTCTTAAATTTCTTGATCCATTTTGTATGAGTTTTTGCCTTACAAAAGCTTTTGATTTTTATGTTGTTGAATTTTAATTGACCAGGTTTATTTCTCAATTTATAATTTTATGTTAGAGTTAGAAAAGTCTTCCTAATTCAGAGATTAAATAGACTTCTTTTTTTCAATTGAATATTATTTATATATTTATTTTACCTATACATTTTGAGAATGCCTTTAAAAAAAAACACTTTATTTTGTGTCAGGATATAGCTGATTAACAATGCTGTGGTAGTTTCAGGTGAACAGCCAAGGGACTCAGTCTTACATATACATATATCCTTTATCTCCCAGATTCCCTGATGGCTCAGATGGTAAAGAATCTGCCTACAATGCAGGAGACCTGATTTCTATCTCTGGGTCAGGAAGATCTCCTGGAGAAGGGAATAGCAACCCACCACTTCAGTATTCTTGCCTGGAGAATTCCATGAACAGAGGAGGCTGGCCGACTACAGTTCAGTGAAATGATTTAGTTACAGGTACGGCAGAGTGATTTGGTTACATATATGTAAGTATCTATTATTTTCAAATCGTTTTCCCATTTATATTTTTACAGAATATTGAGCAGAGTTCCCTGTTCTATATAGCAGATTTGTTAATTATTCTAAATACAGTAATGTGTACAAGTTACCCCAAATTCCCAGTCTATACCTCCTCCACCCACATTTTTCCTCTGCCAGCCATAAAATCATTCTTTAAGTCTATATTTCTGTTTTGTAAGTAAGTTAATTTGTATCAATTTTTATAATTCTGCATACAAGTGATATCATATAATATTTGTCTTTTCTTTGTCTGACTTAGTATAGTAATCTCAGGTCCATCCATGTTGCTGCAAGTGACATTAATTCATCATTTTAATGACTGAATAACAGTCCATTGTAAATATGTACCACATTCTTTATCCACCTTCTCTTCATAGACAGTTAGGTTGCTTTTATATCTTGGCTACTGTAAATAGTGCTGAAGTGAACATTGGGGTGCAAGTGTCCTTTGTAATTATGGTTTTCCCTGGCTACCTGCCCAGGAGTGGGATTGCTAGATGAATGGTAGTTCTATTTTTACTTTTTTAAATATAAATTTATTTATTTTAATTGGAGGCTAATTACTTTACAATATTGTATTGGTTTTGCCATACATCAACATGAAGGAACTTCCATACTGTTCTACATAGTGGTTGTACAAATTTACATTCCCAACAACAGTGTAGTAGAATTCCCTTTGTCCCACACCATCTCTAACATTTGTTGTTTATAGACTTTTTGATGATGGTCATTCTGCCTGTTGTAAATGATAACTCATTATAGTTTTGATTTGCATCTTTCTGATAATTAACAATGATGAGACTTTTTCAAGAGTCTCTTGGCCATTTGTATGCCTTCTTTGGAGAAATGTCTATGCAGGTCTTCTACTCATTTTTTATTGCATCATATGTTTATTTATTTATATTGAGACACATGATCTATTTTTTTTTTTTTTGATTTTTTTTGTATTTATTTATTTTTTTACACGAACTCCCAAACATGAACCCCCCTCCCACAATTTAGAAGATTAATCTCTAGTCAGTTGCTTCATTTGCAAATATTTTCTACCATTCTATGTGTTGTTTTCATTTTGCTTATGGTTTTCTTTGCTTACAAAACATTTGAGTTTAATTAGGTTCCATTTGTTTAATTTTGTTTTTATTTCCATTACTCTAGGAGATGACTTAAAAATATTTTGCTGCAATTTATGCCAGAGTCTTCTGTCTGTGTTTTCCTTGAAGAGTTTTAAATGGTTTTACATATAAGTCATTAGTCCATTTAGAGTTACATTTAAGCCTTTAATCCATTTTTTTGATGGTATTAAAAAATGTTCAACTTTTATCTTTTTTTTTTATTTCCATTACTTTAGGAGATGACTTAAAAATATTTTGCTGCAATTTATGCCAGAGTCTTCTGTCTGTGTTTTCCTTGAAGAGTTTTAAATGGTTTTACATATAAGTCATTAGTCCATTTAGAGTTACATTTAAGCCTTTAATCCATTTTTTGTATGGTATTAAAAAATGTTCAACTTTTATCTTTTTTTATGTACAGTTGTCTAGCTTTCCCAGAATTATTTATTGAAGAGATTCTCCTTTTTTCTATTATATGGGCTTGCTTTCTTTGTCAGATATTAATTGCCAAAAGGTATTGCATTTATTTCTGGGCTTTCAATCCTGTCCTGTTGATTTACATTGCTGTTTTTGTGCCAGTACCACACTGTTTTGATGGCTGTAGCTTTGTAGTTAGTATAGTCTGAATCAAAGAGCCTGATTTGTCCAGCTCCATTTTTTTTCTTTCAAGACTATTTTGGCTAATAGAAGTCTTTTGTGTTTCCATACAAATTTGAAAAATTTTGGTCCTAGTTCTGTAAAAATGCCATTGATAGTTTGATAGGTATTTCTTTGAGTATGTAGATTGCTTTGGGTAGTATAGTCATTTTCACACTATCAATACTTTCCTTTTTTAAATATAATTTTATTTATTTTAATTGGAGGCTAATTACTTTATAATATTTTATTGGTTTTGTCATACATCAACATGAATCCACCATAGGTGTACATGTGTTCTCCATCCTGAGCCCCCCTCCCACCTCCCTCCCCATACCATCCCTGAGTCATCCCAGTGCACTGCCCTGAGCATCCTGTATCATGCATTGAACCTGGACTGGCAATTCATTTCACATATGATATTATACATGTTTCAATGTCATTCTCCAGTTTTTTCATCTGTCTCCAATAGCTTTCAATATACAGGTATTTTGGCTCCTTAGGTGAATTTATTACTAGATATTTTAATCTTGTGTATATAATGGAAAACAGGATTTTGATTTCATTTTCTGATCTTTACCTGTTAGTGTATATCAGTTCAAGAGACTTCAGTGTATTAATTTTGTTTCCTACAATTTTATCAAATTAATTAAAGAACTCTAATAATTTTATACTACTACTAAATTAAAGTGCTGCTCTCATTATGCCAGCAAATTTGGAAAACTCAGCAGAAGCCACAGGACTGGAATAGATCAGTTTTCATTCCAATTGCAAAGAAAAGCAATGCCAAAGAATGTTTAGTTTACTGTACAATTGCACTCATTTCACAAGCCAGCAAGATTTAGCTCAAAATCCAAGTTAGGCTTCAGTAGTACATGAACTGATAACTTCCAGGTGTAAAAGCTGGATTTAGAAAAGGCACAGGAACCAGCAATCAAATTGCCTACTTATGCTGGATCACAGGAAAAGCAAGGGAATTAAACAAAAAATCTACTTCTCCTTCATTGACTATGCTAAAGTCTTTGACTGTGTGGATCATAGCAAACTGTGGAATATTCTTCAAGAGATGGGAATGCCAGACCACAATACCTGCCTCCTGAGAAACTGGTACACAGGACAAGAACCAACACCTAGAACTTACATGGAAGAACAGACTGATTCCAAATTGGGAAAGAAGTACATCAAGGCTATTTATTGTACCTTGCTTATTTAACTTAAATACAGAGATAATCATGTGAAACACCAGGCTAGATGAATCACAAGCTGGAGTCAAGATTGATGGGAGAAATATCAACAACCTCAGATATACAGATGATACCATTATAATGGCAGAAAGTGAAGAGGAACTAAAGAGCCTCTTAATGAAGGTGAAAGAGAAGGGTGAAAAAGCTGGCTTAAAACTCAACATAAAAAAAGAAAGAAAGAAAGAAAGAAACTAAGATCATGGCATCCAGTCCCATCACTTTATGGCAAATAGAAGGGGAAATTTTAGAAACAGTGTCAGATTTCATTTTCTTGGATTCCAAAATCAATGCAGATGGTGAGCACAGCCACAAAATTAAAAGATTTTTTGCTCCTTGGAAGAATAGCTATGTCAAACCTAAACTGTTTTAAAAAGCAGAGGCATTACTTTGCCAACAAAGGTACACATAGCCAAAGCTATGGTTTTTCTGCTAGTTATGTATGAACGTGAGAGCTGGACCATAAAGAAGACTGAGCACCAAAGAATTGATGCTTTTGAGTTGTGTTACTGTAGAAAACACTTAAGAATACCACGGACACCATGGAGTTCAAATAAGTCAATCCTAAAGGAAATCAGCCCTGAAGTACTGATGCTGAAAATCCAATACCTTGGCCACCTGATGTGAAAAGTTGGCTCATTGGGAAAGGCTCTATTGCTGGGGAAAACTGAGGGCAAGAGAAGGGGCAACAGTAGATAAGATGGTTGGATGACATCACTGACTCAATGGACATGAGTTTGAACAAAATTAGGGAGATAATGATGGACAGAGAAGCCTGGCATGCTGCAGTTCATGGAATCACAAAGAGTTGAAGATGGTTTACTTACTGAACTACAACAAGTAGTTTTCTGATAGCATCTTTAGTATTTTCTGTGCATAATATTGAGCTTCTGAGGTGGTGTTAGTGATAAAGAACACAACTACCCATGCATAAAACATAAGAAATGTAGGTTCAGTTCCTGGATTGGGAAGATCCCCTGGAAGAGGGCATAATAACCCACTCCAGTATTCTTTCCTGGAGAATCCCCATGAATAGAGGATCCTGGCATGTTATAGTTCATAGAATTGCAAAGAGTTAGACATGACTGAAGAAACTTAGAACATATGCAGAACACATGAATAATATCATGTCATCTGCAAACAGTGACAGTTGTACTTCTTTTCCAATATGGATTCATTTTCTTTTTCTTCTCTGATTTCCATGGATAGGACTTCCAAAACTATGTTGAATAGAAGTGGCAAGAATGGACATCCTTGTCTTATTTCTATTCTTCTAGAAAATTCTTTTTGTTTTTCACACTTAAGTATGATATTTGTGATATTTGTTGTTGGTTTGTCATAAAATGAAAATAAAGTCACTCAGTTGTATCCAACGCTTTGTGATTTCATGGACTGTAGCCTACCAGGCTGCTCCGTCTACAGGATTTTCCAGGCATGAATACTGGAGTGGNCTTTTCTTCTCTGATTTCCATGGGTAGGACTTCCAAAACTATGTTGAATAGAAGTGGCAAGAATGGACATCCTTGTCTTATTTCTATTCTTCTAGAAAATTCTTTTTGTTTTTCACACTTAAGTATGATATTTGTAATATTTGTTGTTGGTTTGTCATAAAATGAAAATAAAGTCACTCAGTTGTATCCAACGCTTTGTGACTCCATGGACTGTAGCCTACCAGGCTGCTCCGTCTACAGGATTTTCCAGGCACAAATACTGGAGTGGGCTGCCATTTCCTTCTCCAGGAGATCTTCCTGACTCAGGGATTAAACCCACGTCCCCAGTATTGTAGGCAGATGCTTTACTGTCTGAGCCACCAGGGAAGTCCAATATTGAAGAATGTTCTCTCTGTGCCTGATTACTGGGAAGTTTTTATCATAAATCGGTCTTGAATTTTACCAAAAGCTCTTTCTGGGTCTATCGAGATTATCATATATATATTTTTAATTCTTCAATTTGTTGATATATTTTATCAAATGGATTGATTTATACATATTGAAAAACTTATGCATCCCTAAGATAAATCCCACTTCATCATGGTATATGATCTTTTTCATTTATTGTTGGATTCAAATCTATAATGCTTTGTTGACAATTTTTTTGCTTATATTCACCAGTGATATGAAACTGTACTTTTTTTTTCTGATATATCTGTCTGGTTTTGGTATCAAAGTGGTGGTAGCCTCATGGAATGAGTTTGGAAGTGTAATTTATTGGAACTTTTTCAGAAGGAAAAGTGTTAACTCTTTTGCAAATGTTGATGGAATTTGTCTGTGAAGCCATCTGGTTCTGGACATTTATTTGTTGGGAATTTTTAAAGTCACAGTTTCAAGTTCAGTACTTGTGATTGGCTTGTTCTTATTTTCTATTTCTGTCTGGTGTAGTGTTGGAATGTTATATCTTTATAAGAATTTGTCCATTTCTTCTAGGTTGTCCATTTATAAAGTTGCTTATAGTAGTCTCTTATGATCCTTTGTATTTCTGTGATGTCCATTGTAATTTCTCCTTTTTAGATTCTAATTTTGTTGATTTCAGTTCACTCTTTTTTTTTCCCCTCTTAGTAGAAAGGCTCACTTTGTGGCCCAGCATGCGATCAATTTTGTAAAATGTTCTACACACATTTGAAAAGAATGTGTAACCTATGTTTGCTGCTTTGATTGGAATGCTTTATAAATAACAGTTAAGTGTATCTGATCTAACATGTCATTGAAGGCCTGTTTTCCTTTATTGGTTTTCTGTCTGGATGATCTGTCTATTGATGAAAGTAGGGTTTTAAAGTACACCACTATTATTGTATTACTGTTGATTTCTTCTCTTATTACTGTTAGTATTCACCTTATATATTGAGGTGCTCAAATGTTGGGTGCATCATATTTACAATTGTTATGTCTTTTTCTTTGACTGATCCCTTGATCATTAAGTAGTGTAATTTTTCTCCTGTAATTATATTTATATTAAAATCTATCGTGAGTATTGCTAGTCCAGCTTTCTTTTGATTTGCATTTGCACAGAATATCAGTTTCCATCCCCTCACTTTCAGTCTGTGTCCATAGATCTGAATTGGGTCTCTTATAGACAGTATATATATGAATTTTGATTTTGTAAACATTTAGGCAGTCTATGTCTTTTGGTTGGAGCATTTAATCCATTTACATATATGATAATTATCACTATGTTCTTAATGCCACTTTGTTAATTGTTTTGGATTTATTTTTTAAGTTTTTTTTCTTCCTTTCCTCTTTTTCTTACTTCACTTGTGACTGTCAGTAACTTCATTATCAAGTTCAGATTCTGTTTTCTTTTATGATGTATATATCTATTGTACATTTTTGGTTTGTGGTTATGATGATATTTTTGATATGGCATTCTATAAACAAACAAGATATTTTTAAGTTGCTGGCCTTTTAATTCCAAATGCATTTCCATTATCCTACACTTGTGCTCTCCTCGTCTCACAATTGCTAGTTTTGATATTATACTTTTGTTCAGATGAATTCCTATCTTTATTGTGTGTTTGCCTGTACCAAAGAAGTTTTCCATTTACAGTTATCTTGGTTCTATATTTGGTCTTTTCCCTTATAGAATTAAGCATCTGTTACAAAGCTGATCTAGTGGTGTTGAATTATATTTTGTTTTTCTGTAAAGTTTTTTGTTTTCCCATCAAATCTGAATGACAGTTTTTCTGGTTAGAGTAATTTCGGTTATAGGTTCTTGCATAACATCACTTTAAATATATCATACCATTCCCCACTAGCTTGCAGTGTTTCTGCTGAGAAATCAGCTGATAACCTTATGGGAGTTCCCTTTTATATTATCTGTAGCTTTTAGTCTTTAATTTTTGTCAGTTTGATTATTGTGTGTCTTGGTATGTTCTTCCATGGTTTTAGACTGTGAGGAACTCTTTGTGCTTCTTGAATTAATGTGGCTGTTTCCTGTCCTATGTTAAGGGATTTTTCAGCTATTTTGTCTTCAAATATTTTCTCAGGTCCTTTCTTTCATTCTTTTCCTTCTGGAACAGCCTATAATACAAATGTGATTGCATTTAATGATCTCCCAGAGGTTACTTAGATTTTGTGATATTCTTTTTATTCTTTCTTTTCCTTTATTCTGTTCCCCAGTAGTGATTTCTATCACTCTATTCTCTAATTCACTTATCAGTTTTTCTGCCTCAGTTATTCTCATTTTGAGTATTTTTACTTCCAGAGTATTTTTCATTTCAGTTCTTGTATTGTTCATCTCTGTTCTTTTTTGCAGTTCAGTTCTTCTAGGTCTTTGTTACACACTTCTTGTATCTTCTCAATCCTTACCTCCATTCTTTATTGCAAGA
The DNA here is from genome assembly GCA_006410675.1 of Oreotragus oreotragus. Lineage (NCBI taxonomy): Eukaryota > Metazoa > Chordata > Mammalia > Artiodactyla > Bovidae > Oreotragus > Oreotragus oreotragus. The sequence goes on along the minus strand of SJYX01006307.1, from coordinate 132,041 downwards.
TCTTGGATCATCTTTACTATCATTACTCTGAACCCTTTTTGGGTACGTTACCTATATGTAATTCAGTCAGTTTTTCTTCTCGGGTTTTATCTTATTCTTTCACTTAAGACATATTCCTCTGTCATCTCATTTTGTATAACTTTCTGTGATTGCAGTTTCTGTTCTACAGGATGCAGTATTGTAGTTTTTCTTGCTCTGCTATCTGTCCTCTGGAAAGGCTTCATAAGATGCTATGCAGAATTTCTGATAGGAAGGACTGCTTTACATCCACTGGTGGGTAGAAATAGGTCTTGTTCCTTTATTGGGTAGTGTTGTGTCAAGGACAGTGGAGAGAGAGCTGTGGGCTCAGAAAGGCTTTAAGAAGCCTGTCTGCTGTTTGGTAGGACTGTGTTCCTCTCTTACTGGTTGACTGGCCTTTGGCATCTCAGAATGGAAGACTGCAGGATGTTTGGTGAGCTAAGTCTTAAGAAAATAGCAGCTGCAAGTGTCCTCACAATGAGCCATAGCTGACCCTGTTTATGCTTGATTCTCCAATACTAGCAGATAGGTCCAGCCAGGTCTTTTATGAGGTCCCTGTTTTTTTCCCCATGTCATGGTGCACACAGGACATTATGTGCTCTGTCTAAGAGCAGAATTTCCATTTCCTCTAATCCTGTGAAATTCCTGTGAATAAATCCCTCTGGACTCAAAGCCAAAACTTGGGGAACTTCTCCTCTTATTGCCCAAACCTCAAGATGAAGACCCTGATGTGGGTCTCAGAACTTTCTCTCTTATGGGCGAACTATTGCAGTATAAGTATTTTCCAGGTTTGGGTCACCCTCCTGGTGGATATGGGATTTAATTTTATTGTTATTATGCTTGTCCTTAAACTTGGGGAACTTCTCCTCTTATTGCCCAAACCTCAAGATGAAGACCCTGATGTGGGTCTCAGAACTTTCTCTCTTATGGGCGAACTATTGCAGTATAAGTATTTTCCAGGTTTGGGTCACCCTCCTGGTGGATATGGGATTTAATTTTATTGTTATTATGCTTGTCCTGTCATTTCATTGTGGCTTTTTACTTAACTTTTAATCTAAGGGATATTTTTTTGGTAGCTTTCAGTATTTTTTGTCCTTGATTATTCAGTTAGTTATTATTATGGTGTGTCTGTAAAAAGAGGTGAGCTCACATCCTTATACTCTGCCATTTTGTCTCTGTCTCCCTTGATATATGTTAGTAAATACTAGTCAAAGAATATTTGAAAGTAACTAGAACACTTTCATCTTCTAGTAGCAGAATATGAGGATTCTGAATATTCTGCTAACTTTCATATTGTCTCTGATTTTACTTTTAGTCAGTTACTGAGGTTTCCCTATTGTAGTTTTAGTCAATGTCCCCTCAGTTACCAATAATATTGAGAATCTTATCACACATTTATTGTATATACATACATACGACAAGAATGTATTTTGTCGTTGTGCTTANGACTCAAAGCCAAAACTTGGGGAGCTTCTCCTCTTATTGCTCAAACCTCAAGATGAAGACCCTGATGTGGGTCTCAGAACTTTCTCTCTTATGGGTGAACTATTGCAGTATAAGTATTTTCCAGGTTTGGGTCACCCTCCTGGTGGATATGGGATTTAATTTTATTGTTATTATGCTTGTCCAGTCATTTCATTGTGGCTTTTTACTTAACTTTTAATCTAAGGGATATTTTTTTGGTAGCTTTCAGTATTTTTTGTCCTTGATTATTCAGTTAGTTATTATTATGGTGTGTCTGTAAAAAGAGGTGAGCTCACATCCTTATACTCTGCCATTTTGTCTCTGTCTCCCTTGATGTATGTTAGTAAATACTAGTCAAAGAATATTTGAAAGTTACTAGAACACTTTTATCTTCTAGTAGCAGAATATGAGGATTCTGAATATTCTGCTAACTTTTGTATTGTCTCTGATTTTACTTTTAGTCAGTTACTGAGGTTTCCCTATTGTAATTTTAGTCAATGTCCCCTCAGTTACCAATAATATTGAGAATCTTATCACACATTTATTGTATATACATACATACGACAAGAATGTATTTTGTTGTTGTGCTTACTTAACTTATATGGAAAGTGCATCATGTGAAATACTGGATGACTCAAAAGCTGGTATCAAGATTGCCAAGAGAAATATCAACGATCTCATATATGCAGGTGATACCACCCTAATGGGAGAAATTGAAGAAGAAATAAAGGGAAAGCTGGCTTGAAACTCCACCTTCAAAAAACTAAGATCATGACAACTTGCCCCATCATTTAGTGGCAAATAGAAAGGGAGAAGTGGAGAGAATGGCAGAATTTATTTTCTTGAGCTCCAAAATCACTGTGGATAGTGACTGCAGCACTGAAATTAAAAGACACTGATACGTGGATGGAAAGCTATGACAAAAC
>SJYX01006307.1:105049-120288 GCA_006410675.1 Oreotragus oreotragus | reverse complement strand
AAAAAGCAGAGACATCACTTTGCTGACAAAAGCCCATATAAACAAAGCTGTGATTTTTCCAGTAGTCATGTACAGATGTGAGAGTTGGACTATAAATAAGGTTGAGTGCCAATAAATTGATGCTTTTGAATTGTGGTGCTGGAGATGACTCTTGATAGTCTCTTGGACTGCAAGGGGATCAGACAAGTCAATCCGAAAGGAAATCAGTCCTGAATATTAATTGGAAAGACTGATGCCGAAGCTGTAGCTCCAATACTTTGGCCACCTGATGCGAAAAACTGACTCACTGGAAAGGACCCTGATAATGGGAAAGATTGAAGGTAGGAAGAGAAGGAATAACAGAGGATGACTGAATGGAAATGAACCTGAGAAGACTACAGGAGACATTAAAGGACAGAGAAGCCTGGTATGCTTCAGTCCATGAATTCACAAATAGCTGGACATTACTTAACAATCAAACAACAGCAACAAATATGCTAAGAAGTGCTCTAATATCATTAAGAAACTAATTGGTCAGAATCTCTCTGCCATTATCTTTTTTAGCTAAATTGTTTTCAGAGACTGAAAGTAGATCACTACTAAGTGTAACCAACTAAGTTCTAAGCCTTTCCTTTATTACATTTTTTTTTTTTAAATTAAGGGTAGAAGGTGCTGAGAGGAACAAACCTGAGAATGGTTAAAGTAACAAGAAAACATACCTAAGCATATACATATATAAAATATATATATAAATTGTTGTTTTTGCTCAATCACTCAGTCATGTCCAACTCTTTGTGACCTCATGGACTGAAGCATGCCAGGCTTCTCTGTCCTTCACTAACTCCCAGCGTTTGCTCAGATGCATGTCCATTGAGTTGATGATGCCATCCAACAATCTCTCTGTCACTCCCTTCTCCTGCTGCCCTCAGTTTCCCAGCATCACTTGTTTGTGGTGTGTCTTTCTTATTTCTTATTCGTTTCCATTGGGTTTTTTTTTTTGTAAATCCCTTATGGATTTTAGGAGCTTTTTTAGTTTTTAATTTAGGATGCAAGTCTTTTGTGAGTTATATATGTTACAATTATCTGGTTTACTCTGCAGATTGTCTTTTCACTCATTTTTAATTACAGAAGTTTTAACTGTAATGTAGTTAAATTTATCAAACTAAAGTTATAGACAATGTTTTATTTGTTTTGATTGTTTAAAATGCTCCTATCTAACTCTGATTCATGTCAACAGTCAAATAATTTTCTAAAACTGCTCATTTTTCTTCCATACAAATATTTATAAATTCTTTGGAATTAACTTTTGTGAAAAGTGTAAAGTAAAAGTCAAATTGCACATTTAAGAAAATACGGATAGTTCCATTAACTTAACATTTTAATACAGACATGTTCCCATTTCTGCTTCTTATTTCCACTTTTGTCATAAGTCATGTATCCCTTTAAGACTGGAACTTTACCTGCACTATCAATATTATTCTGTTGTTTATTGATCTATATCATGGTTGGTATTTTTGTACTTTTAAGAATCTTTAATAAATATTAAAATCAGATGGTGGTCAAATACAGGAATATGACCACTGGAATTTTGATTGAAATTGCAATAAAATTATATTTCAATTGTGGGAGCATCTGTGCCTTTATAATATGGCTATTTCAAATATTTTGCATAATATATCCAATTAATAATTTTCTGTAAAATTTCTTAAAATATATTTAAAACTTTCTGTATAGATATCTTAAATATATTCAGCTTATTAGTTGGTATTTTATAGTATCAACTTTATTTTAAATGAGTTTTTTCATCTTTATGTTTTCTGTCTTTTATCTTGAGTATTACAAATATTATGTATGGAGACTGTATGAAACAATCTTCTAAACTAAATTGCTATCCAAATTATTAATCTGTAGAGTCTTCTGGATGTTTCTACAAATATGATAATATTATCTTGAGACATGTTTCTACTTTACAAATTTTATAATGAATAAAATTATGACTCCTTAAAAATATTCATATCTTTCATAAAAAGAAACTCCAGTATGAAATGGTTTTAATGGTGATTGCTACACATAATTAACTCATAAATTTAGAATTTGGGAGACTTCGATTTGTTCTATGAGAACAGCCTAACTTTGATAATAAAACATGACTAGTAGTAGTAGTGTAGTGTTTGTCACTTAGTCATGTCTGACTCGTTGCAACGCCATGGACTGTGGCCCAACAGGCTCCTCTGTTCATGGGATTCTCAGCACGACTGGAAAGTACAAAAAGAAAATCATAGACTAACCTCATAAATATAGACGTAAAAATATTGAAAAAATACAAGCAAACTGAACCAAGAAATTCAGGAAAATAATCATATAATACTACTTAGTTGGGGTTATTCAGGAAATGTAAAGGTTCCCAAGTTGTACTAGCGGTAAAGAAAACACCTGCCAATGCAGTAGATGAAAGAGACACAGGTTGATTTCTGGGTTGGGAAGATCCCCTGGAGAAGTAAATAGCAACCCATTCCAGTATTCCTGCCTGGAGAATCCCATGTACAGAGAAGCCTTGTGGGATAAAGTACATGGATCACGAAGAGTCAGACAGAACTGAAGTGATAACACATAGTACATACAAGGGGATTATTACATTTTAAAATTAATCAACATATTCAACATTATACAGATAATTTTTCCAGTGGATTAAACAGGAAAGAAAAGATGTGTGTGTGTGTGTATTATTGTTGTTCAGTGACTAAGTAATATCCAACTTTTTCTGACCCCATTGAACAGGCTTCCCTGTCCTTCACTATCTCCTGGAGTTTGCTAAAACTCATGTTCATTGAGTGGTGATGCCACCCAATCTCTGATTCTGTTTTTTCCCCTTCTCCTTCCACCTTCAATCTTTCCCAGCATCAGGATCTTTCCTAGTGATTTGGCACTTTGCTTCAGGTGGCCACTTCAGCTTCAGCATCAGTCCTTCCAATGAATATTCAGGGCTGATTACTTTTAGGAGTGACTGATTTGATATCCTTGCTGTGCAAGGGATTCTCAANCCCCTTCTCCTTCCACCTTCAATCTTTCCCAGCATCAGGATCTTTCCTAGTGATTTGGCACTTTGCTTCAGGTGGCCACTTCAGCTTCAGCATCAGTCCTTCCAATGAATATTCAGGGCTGATTACTTTTAGGAGTGACTGATTTGATATCCTTGCTGTGCAAGGGATTCTCAAGAATCTTCTCCAGCACCACAATTGGAAAGAATATGTTCTTCACTGCTCAGCCTTCTTTATGGTCCAACTCACATCCAGACATGACTACTGGAAAACCCATAGCTTTGACTATAGGGATGCACGTTGGTAAAATGATGTCATTGCTTTTTAGTACGATGTCTAGGTTTGTCACATTTTCTTCCAACAAGTAAGTGTCTTCTAATTTAGTGGCTGCAGTCACTGTTTTCAGTCATTTTGGAACTCAAAAATAAAATCTGTCACTCTCTCCACTTTTTCTCCATCAGTTTGCCATGAAGTGATGGGACTGAATGCCATAATCTTAGATTTTTGAATGTTGAGTTTTAAGCCAGTATTTTCACCTTCATCAAAAGCCTCTTTAGTTTCTCCTCTCTTTCTGCTATTAGAGTGGTATCTTCTGGGTATAAGAGGTTGCTGATGTTTCTCCCAGTAAATTTGATTCCAGGCTGTGTGTATACATATATGTATGCATCAGTTCAGTTCAGTTGCTCAGTCATGGACAATTCATTGCAACTCCATGGATGGCACAATGCCAGGCTTCCCTGTCCATCATCAATGTCCATACTCATATCAATCAAGTTGGTGATGCCATCAAACCATCTTATCCTCATACCTATAATCTTTCCCAGCATCAGTCTTTTCCAATGAGTCAGTTCTTTGCATCAGGTTGCCAAAGTATTGGAGCTACAGCATCAGACCTTCCAATGAATATTCAAGGCTGATTTCCCTTAAGATTGACTTGTTTGATCTCCTTGCAGTCCAAGGCACTTCTCAGGAAATATTCTCCAACGCCAAAGTCCAAAAGTACCAATTATTTGGCACTCAGCTTTCTTTATAGTCCAACTCTCACATCCATGTGTGACTACTGAAAAAACCATAGGTTTGACTAGATGGTTTGTTGGGAAAGTAATGTCTGCTTTTTAAATTGCTGTCTAGACTTGTCATAGCTTTTCTTCCAAGGATCAAGTGTCTTTTAATTTCATGGCTGCTGTCACCATCTGCACTGATTTTGGAGCCCAAGAAAATAAAGTTCTTTACTGTTTCCATTCTTTCCCCATCTATTTGCCATGAAGTGATGGGACCGGAGGCCATGATCTTAGTCTTTTGAATGTTGAGTTTTAAGCCAGCTTTTTCAATCTCCTCTTTCAGTTTCATCAAGAAGCTCTTCAGTTCCTCTTCACTTTTTGCTACAAGGGTGGTGTGATCTGCATATCTGATGTTATTTATATATCTGTATGCAATCTTGATTCCAACTTGTGCTTCATTCAGCCCAGCATTTCATTTGATATAATGTACTCTGCATATAAGTTAAATAAGCAGGGTGACAACATACAGCCTGGAGGTACTCCTTTTCTGATTTAGAACCAGTCCATTTTTTCATGTCCGTTTCTAACTGTTGCTTTCTGACCTGCATACAGATTTTTCAGAAGGTAGGTCAGGTGTTCTGGTATTCCTATCTCTTTAAGAATTTTCTACAGTGNTATAAGTTAAATAAGCAGGGTGACAACATACAGCCTGGAGGTACTCCTTTTCTGATTTAGAACCAGTCCATTTTTTCATGTCCGTTTCTAACTGTTGCTTTCTGACCTGCATACAGATTTTTCAGAAGGTAGGTCAGGTGTTCTGGTATTCCTATCTCTTTAAGAATTTTCTACAGTGTGTTGTGATCCACACAGTCAAAGTCTTTGGCATAGTCAATAAAGCAGAAGTAGATGTTTTTCTGGAATTCTGTTGCTTTTTCTATATCCAATGGATGTTGGCAATTTGATCTCTGTTTCCTCTGCCTTTTCTCAATCCAGCTAGAACATGTGGAAATTCTTGGTTCACATACTGTTGAAGTCTCACTTGGAGAATTTCGAGCATTGCTGAGAAAGTCAATTCATAGGCAGGTTGATAAAAAGTGGAGTCCCCAAGGAGGAGAAAAGGGTCTGGGGCTCTTAAGGAGGAAATAGAGTCTGGAACTCTCAAGGAGGAAAGGACAAATTTTCTGTCTACATTCCTTAGTAAGGATTATTATAATAATGTAACCTGCTTGAGGACATATTCTTCCTGGAAACATTTTGACTAATTTTGTTATCTCTGAAATGTTTATTGTGGGAGTGGGTCCAGTAATATCTTTACAACCTTGACACATTTTTAAAATTTATTTTAATAACCAATTTAAAAAGTATATAACTCTATTGCTAACACTAGCAAGGGGGGACATTTTCCATCCTCCTTCCATTGTCTACGTCAGAAGCTTTATCTGTCCCTTGTCATACTTTAGTAAAATTCTGCTACAGAAAATCTCTTGAGTGATCAAGACTGGTCCCTGGTCCCAAAGATAAATCTTCTTCTTTGAAAATCACGAATCCAATACCATTCACCTGTAAGCTAGTGTGTCAGATTTGTGAAATTGTACGGTAGTTTGAACATTCTTTGGCATTGCCCTTCTTTGGGATTGAAATGAAAACTGACCTTTTACAGCCCCATGGCCACTGCTGAACTTTCCAAATTTGCTGGCATATTGAGTGCAGCACTTTATCAGCAGCATCTTTTAGGATTTTAAATAGCTCACCTGGAATTCCATCACCTCCACTAGCTTTGCTTGTAGTGATGGTTCTTAAGGCCCACTTGACTTCACAATCCAGGATATCTGGCTCTAGGTGAGTGATCACATCATCGTGGTTATTTGGGTCATGAAGACCTCTTTGGTATAGTTCTTTTGTGTATTGTTGCCACTTTTTAATATCTTCTGGTTTTGTTAGGTTCATAACATTTCTGTCATTTATTTTGCACATCTTTGCATGAAATGTTCCCTTGTTATCTCTATTTTTCTAGAAGTCTTTTCTCTAGTCTTTCCCATTCTATCATTTTCCTCTGTTTCTTTACATTGATCACTGAGGAAGGCTTTCTTATCTCTCCTTGTTATACTTTGGAACACTGGATTCAGATAGGTATTATATTTCCTTTCCTCTTTGGCTTTTAGCTTCTTTACTCAGCTATTTGAAAGACCGCCTCAGAAAACCATTTTGCCTTTTTGCATTTATTTTTATTAGGGATGTCTTGATCACTGCCTCCTTTACAATGTCATGAACCTCTATCCACAGTTTTTCAGGCACTCTGGCTATCAGACCTAATCCTTTGAATCTGTTTGTCATTTCCACTGTATAATCGTAAGGGATTTGATTTAGGTAATTCCTGAATGTGATTTTCCCTACTTTCTTCAATTTAAGTCTGAATTTGGCAATAAGCATTTCATAATCTGAGCCACAGTCAGCTCCTGGTCTTGTTTCTGGTGACTTTACAGAGCGTCTCCATCTTCAGGTACAAAGAATATAATCAATTTGAACTTTAATGTTGACCATCTGGTGATGTCCATGTGTAGAGTCGTCTTTTTTGTTTTTGGAAAAGGGTATTTGCTATGACCAAAGCGTTCTCTTAGCAAAACTCTATTAGCCTTTGCCCTGCTTCATTTTGTACTCCAAGGACAAACTTGTCTGTTACTCCAGGTAGCTCTTGACTTCCTACTTTTGCATTCCAGTCCCTTATGATGAAAAGGACAGCTTTTTTTTTTTTTTGGCGGGGGGTAGTTCTTGAAGATTTTGGAAATCATCACAGAACTGTTCAACTTCAGCTTCTTCAGCATTAGTTGTTGGGGCACAGACTTGGATTACTGTGATATTAAGTGATTTGCCTTGGAAAGGAACAGAGATTATTCTGTAATTTTTGATATTGCACCCAAGTACTGCATTTCGGATTCCTTTGTTAGCTCTGAGGATTACTCCATTTCTTCTAGCAAATTCTTGCCCACAATAGTAGACATAATGGTCATTTGAATTAAATTCACCCATTCCAGTCCATTTTATTTCACTGATTCCTTAAATGTCGACATTCACTGTTGCCATCTCCTGTTTGACCACTTACAATTTACCTTGAGTCATGGACCTAACATTCCAGGTTTCTATGAAATATTGTTCTTTACAGCATCAGAATTTATGTCCATCACCAGTCACATCGACACCTGAGCATTATTTTTGCTCTGGCTCCATCTCTTCATTCTTTCTGGAGTTATTGCTCCATTCTTCTCAGTAGCACACTGGGCACCTACAGACCTGGGTAGTTCATCTTCAGTGTCATATCTTTTTATCTGTTCATACTGTTCATGGGTTTCTCAAGGCAAGCATACTGAAGTGGTTTTCCATTCCCTTCTCCAGTGGACTATGTTTTGTCAGAGCTCTCCACCATCTTGGGTGGCACTACATGGCATGTCTCATAGTTTCATTGAGTTAGACAAGGCTGTGGTTCATGTGATCAATTTAGTTAGTTTTCTTTGATTGTAGTTTTTATCAGTCTGCATCCTGATGAATAAGGATAAGAGGATTATGGAAGCTTCCTAATGGGAGAGGCTAATTGTGGGGGATACTAGGTCTTGTTCTGATGGACAGAGACATGTTTAGTAATTCTTTGATCCAAATTTCTGTTGATGGTCAGGGCTGCATTCCTTCCCTGTTGTTTGACCTGAGGCCAAACTGTCGACCCATGCCTCCACTGGAGAACCCTGGACACTCACAGGCAAATCTTGCTCAGTCTCCTGTTGGCCTCCAAAGTCAAATTCCCTGGGGGTTCTTTTTCCCTTTGCCGGATCCCCAGTGGGGATCTTCAGATGCCCTGTGCTGGATCTGTTGTGAATCCTAGAAGTTTCTTAACAGTGTGAGGACTTCTTTGGTGTAATTTTTTCTGCAGCTTGTGGGTCATCTCCCCAGCAGCTCTATGGTGGGGTTAATGGCAATTTCCTCCAAGAGGGCTTATGCCACATGATGCGTGACCCAGGTCTGCTGCATCCAGTGCCCCTGTCCCTATGGCAGGCCACTGCTGACCCGTGACTCCACAGGAGATACTCAAACATTCAAAAGTATGTCTTCTTAGTCTCTGTGGGGCCTCTGCATCCAGATGCATACATATCTATACATATGTGTGAAAAGTGAAAGTGAAGTCGCTCAGTCGTGTCCGACCCTTTGCGACCCCATGGACTGTAGCCTACCAGACTCCTCCCTCCATGGGATTCTCCAGGCAAGAGTACTGGAGTGGGTTGCCATTTCCTTCTCCAGGGGATCTTCCTGACCCAGGAATCAAACCCGGGTCTCCAGCATTCCAGGCAGATGCTTTAACCTCTGAGCCACCAGGGAAGCCCACATATGTGTATATATGTGTGTGTGCATATATATAAACATAAGCTTGCATACACATGTATATGTGTGTGTATATATGTATATATTCCCAGGGATGGGGGAGCCTGGTGGGCTGCCGTCTATGGGGTCACACAGAGTCGGACACGACTGAAGTGACTTAGCAGCAGCAGCATATATGTATATAATTCATTTAACAACTGTTTTATGTTTATGTCTCATGATATTTGGACATTTTAACAAAAAACTAGTAGTAAACATGTGTACAGAATGCTATATATTGTTTCACATAAAAATATTTTTTTTAATATCTGAACTGTACAAAATTCCCTTTACTAGCTGTGTGGTAAAATATATAGATGAAGTAGACTTCACTCTTACCTTAAAGAAACATACAAACTAATCTTGAGGATGAACAATGGGTTATTTAAAATACAATGCAATGCAATATGTCACCTCTTTCCTGGTAAATAACAAAAGATGTATATCCTTGATTTAATCTATTCAGTTTAGAGGCTCAAAACACAAAGGATAATCCACATGTTTTGTATACTCTAGACTATGACCCTTTCTGAGAATATTCTTTCCCATATTTTCTAATATTTTTTTCAATTTGCTTTTTTTATTTTTTAATATAAATTCATTTATTTTAATTTGAGGTTAATTACTTTACAATATTGTATTTATTTTTTGAAGGGGAAAATATTTATATGCTCTTTGGTTTGTTGAAATCTAATGAAATAACTCTTTTTTATTTTTTAGTTTTTAAATACATTTTTTTCAGTTTTATTTATTTATGTATTTTAGTTTACAATATTGTATTGGTTTTGCCATACATTGACATGAATCTGCCACGGGTGTACATGTGTTCCCCATCCTGAACCCCCCCACCAGTACCCTTCCCATTCCATCCCTCTGGGTCATCCCAGCCACGAGCACCCTGTATCATGCATCAAATATTTTTAAATAAAATTTCAAAGATTAACTCCATTTACAGTTATTACAAAATATTTGCCATATTCAGTTTATTTTGTTTGTTAAAATTTTGCTGGTTAAAGCTTTCAGAGTGGCTTAAACACACAATTAGCCATTCAAGATTTAGTGCAAATTTCTTCAATCATATTACTATCTTCTAGTAACTAATTAATCCACCTGCTCTAAAGGGAGATTAACATGTTCTGTGGAAGTACATGTAAATGGCTTTGTGGAGAATATAGTCCCTTAGTGTAAGCAAGTACAGAACACTCTTACATAAATAGCAAGTCTGACTGTTACGTATATCTTCATGAACAGGAACTCTTTTGGTACATAAAAAACACTCAATACTTCATTACTTAAAACCACAGAATCTTTTTTTTTTTTTTTTTTTTAATTATCCTGACATTTGTGCAGGCGTTGGTATGAGGATTTCATCACTGGCTCCTTTACTCCAGCTTGACTGAAGCCCAAAGATGGTTTTTGAAGATGAGCTCATTCATATGGCTGGAAAATTGGCATTGGCTGTCAACTGGGACCTCAGCTTGGACTATAACATACTTTAGTTCCTTCCTACAAGAATCTTTCTTAAAGACTAGTTAAGCTTCCTCAGAGCATGACAGCTGGGAACCAAGATGAGTATTCAATAGACAAGCAGTAGAAGCAACTTAAATTTCTTAAATCTACGTATGGAAACTAGTGACATCCTTTTCACAGTATTCTGTTGGGCATGTAGTCTACAACCTTTGCCTGGATTCAAGGTGAGAGAACTAGACCCCACCTAGAGGGCTTCCCTGGTGCCTTAGAGGGTAAGGAATCCACCTGTACTGCAGGAGACCTGGGCTCCATTCCTGGGTGGGAAGATCCCCTGGAGGAGGGCATGGCAACCCACTCCAGTATTCTTGCCTGGAGAATCCCCATGGACAGAGGAACATGGTAGGCTATAGCCCATGGGATCACAAAGAGTCTGACATGACTGGGCAATTAAGCAAAGCATAGAACATTAGTGGGATGAGTGTAAAACAATTTAATGTATTACTGTAAGTGAAACCTCTGTCCCATAGATAAAGGACTCTTAGGAAAAAGGAAAGTAAATATGTAAAAAAACATGACAAACTACTGCTATGGTAATTGCACTGTCATTTCTAAAACTAAGAATTGGGAAGAAAACAAATTCATTCTTTACAATGTCTCTCCCATTTGCTTATGTGCTTTTCCCTTTCTACAGAAAATGTCTTTACCTTTAGGATTGAACTCTCACAATTGACTCTTACTAATATTATACTTAAACTGTACTATGAGTTATTATTATTATTATTATCAGGTAGGATAAGGAAAGAAGCTACTACCATTTATCACTTCTTTTTCTTTAAGAATATTTACAAATTTTTATAACATAACATGTTTGCAAACATTAAAAATAATGCAAAAATGCAAATATACCTGTAGGCTATATATAGACTGACATCAGCAGAAATATAGTGATTAACTTCAGACAGCAATGTCTGTGCCAAGATCATTTACTGTTGATGATATATTGACAGATACACATTAATATTTTCTGGAACAGCAGAGCTAGGAGAGTGAAAGGTCATGAGCTTTACAAGGGTCACAAAACCATGTCAGCAGCAATATCCTGGCCCAGGTGTAGTAGCTGGGGAATGAGGCAATAATAATGGACTTTTATGAGGTGCAAATGATTCAAAGGACCCTGCTAAGAAAAGATGTCTTGTAGAAAATTCATAAAATCTAAATAAAAACTAAAAGAATAGAAGATAGCAAATTGATTCATATTTCAGAAAACTCAAAAATAAGCAAAAAAAAGTCAGCTTTTAAGTGATCTCTGAGAGTTGAAGTGAACTTATCAAGCCATATTTTTTTTGAAAGTAGCTGAGTTCCTTCCAAAAGTGATACCCAAATTTCCCTAGTTAAAAAAAAAAAATTTTATGCTACTCTTTTTGAAAGCCTAAGGATACTGTATAAAAATTTGTTTTTCTGTCTTCAATAAATTATAGGTGATATTTCATGGAGAAAATAATGAATAAATAAATTTATATTTAAAAAATGATGAAAAGGTTCTGTATTGTCATGTCACTTTGAAGAAGGTAGTGAATCATGCAGCTTACTGTATTCAATACTAAGCCAGATATAATAGCAAGACAACCCCTGGGAGCGAGCTTTGTGTGTGTTAGCAGGGATAATAAGAAAGAACAAACTGCCTATCATTGAAAGGACCTAACTTCTAGTCCCAGCTCCATTCTGCCAATGATTTTGCTTCTCTGTATGCAATTTTGTCATCTGCAACTTGAAGTGGCAGGACCCAGTCCTCTTTGCAATCTTCTTTGATTTTAATGTCTAGGAACTTATTCATTTAATTTTTGCTTGGGGAAGGAAATAGTTTTTGAAATGTATGCTTACTGATATGGATTCTTAGGGTTACTTCACCTTAACTTAGGTGAACACCTGAGATTGAGCCCTGGCCTTTATGTGGACCCTTAAAGGTCTGATCTCCTTCAGTACCAATGCACTCGCTTTTCCCTAAACTCAGGCAGCACCACTATCATATTATCAGATGCCTACAGGGCTCCATTACCTTTTGGAGGTCTTTATTCAAATGTCAGAGAGAGACTGTTTCCTGACATAAAACTCAGTATTTCCTAACTGCTAACACAATTATTTTTCTTCATATATGTTAATATTTCTGATACTGTAATTATTCATTTATTACATCCATTTTCTCATTACAATGTACCATTCATAAGGGCAAGAAATATGCTCTAATTCTTTGTTGTATGTAAGAATGCCTGGCACATTACTAATTATTTCAACTCATATCTGATCTTGGTGTTTATATTTTTCATGATTTTCTTCTATTCTTTTAAATTGGTTTCAACTTGCAAGCTTATTCTCAATGCTTATATGACTTTTCATCAAATATTCTACCAAATTCCCACTGCTCTAATTCTTTGTTGTATGTAAGAATGCCTGGCACATTACTAATTATTTCAACTCATATCTGATCTTGGTGTTTATATTTTTCATGATTTTCTTCTATTCTTTTAAATTGGTTTCAACTTGCAAGCTTATTCTCAATGCTTATATGACTTTTCATCAAATATTCTACCAAATTTCCACTGAGAGATCTTTCCCCACAAATCAATATTTAAACTGAGCACCAAAGAACTCTGAGCACTTTGGTTACTTCCTTTTCCATTTTTTACTAATGTATTTGCCCCTTTAGATGACTTGTTTATAAATTGATTTCACTTTTCAGACTTTGTACTTTATCTGATTAATGTTTTAATCTGTGTATCTCTAGTAACTAGCAGAGATTTTTTTTTCACACAGAGGCAGTTAATAACTCTTTTTAATTAAATAGGTATTTTAAAAAGGTGCCAGAATTAAAGTTTTCCATTCTTATAAAATGTATATATTGGCTTAAGTTTTAGGTTGAATATAGCAAATAAGAGATAATATACATTTTATTAGGTAGAGTAAATTACCCAGGAAGCAACAGTTAGAACTGGGCATGGAACAACAGACTGGTTCTCAATAAGGAAAGGAGTATGTCAAGGCTGTATATTGTCAGCTTGATTATTTAACTTATATGAAGAGTGCATTAGGCGAGATACTGGAATGGGTGAAGCACAAGCTGAAATCAAGATTGCCGTGAGAAATATCAATAACCTCAGATATGCAGATGACTCCACACTTATGGCAGAAAGCGAAGAACTGAAGAGCCTCTTGATGAAAGTGAAAGAGGAGAGTGAAAAAGTTGGCTTTAAGCTCAACATTCAGAAAACTAGGACCATGGCATCCGGTCCCATTACTTCATGACAAATACATGCAGAAGCAGCGGAAATAGTTTGAGACTTTATTTTGGGGCTCCAAAATCACTGCAGATGGGGACTGCAGCCATGAAATTAAAAGACACTTGCTCCTTGGAACAAAAGCTATGACTAACCTATACAGCATATTAAAAAGCAGAGACATTACTTTGCCAACAAAGGTCCATCTAGTCAAAGCTACGGTTTTTCCAGTAGTCATGTATGGATTTGAGAGTTGGACTATAAAGAAAGCTGAGTGCCAAAGAATTGATGCTATTGAACTGTGGTGTTAGAGAAGACTCTTGAGAATCCCTTGGACTGTCAGGAGATTCAACCAGTCCATCCTAAAGGAAATCCTGAATATTCATTGGAAAGACTGATGCTGAAGCTGAAACGCCAATATTTTGGCCACTTGGTGCAAAGAACTGACTCATTTTAAAAGACCCTGATGCTGGGAAAGATTGAAGGTGGGAGGAAAAAGGGATGACAGAAGATGGGATGAATGTATGGCATCACTGACTTGATGGACATGAGTTTGAGTAAACTCCAGGAGCTGGTGATGGACAGGGAGGCCTGGCATGCTGCAGGCCATGGGGTTGCAAAGTCAGAAACAACTGAGCAACTAAACTGACTGAACTGAAATTACCCAATAAACTATTTTTTAATAATGGTATATTTGTACAGATAGAGAGATTTTGGAAATAATTCTTTCTGTGGTTAGTGTTTATTGTTTTTCTATCACTTGGGAAAGTGCTTATTATTTTGGCCATGAAACTTTCAAGCCTTGGCACTTGGCTACTCATTTCTAGGCCCATGTTTTCCAGTTTCATTAAAAGACACAATTCATGCCTTTCAGTTTCTGTAAGACACCGTGTGCTTAGTCTCTCAGTTGTACTGAATCCCTCCGGGCTACTCTGTCCATGGGATTTTTCAGGTAAGAATACTGGAGTGGGTTGTCATTTCTTCCTCCAGATCTTCCCAACCCAGGGATTGAATCCTTGTCTCCTGTGTCTCCTGCATTGCAGGCAGATTCTCTACTCACTGAACCATCAGAGGAACTCAGATAATGCACCATTGTCTCCATCAATCTTACATCTTCTCTGATGCTATACTTCAGTCTGAAACACACTTTGTCTCCCCTGTCCAAATATTAACCTTTGCTTGACTAATATCTATTCATTTCTCAAGCCAACATTGATCTCTGGTCTATGTGATAACTCCATGCTAAGCCTGCTATTTGCTTTTGGACCCATTACTACTGTTGTACATCTTAAAGAGGTCTGTGATCATTTCCTTTAATTCCATCTGCTAAATGGCATATTCATGTGTTTACTGTTGCTGTTTCCTAAGCACCTCCATTCTATGCTTTACTACTTGAAGCTTTGATTTGCCATAAGTATAAAGCATTTCACAGTTATGTGTGATGTTATCTTACAGACCAATTCCAGGTGTTCCCCCCAAGTTCAATTCAGTTCAGTCACTTAGTCGTGTCCGACTCTTTGTGAACCCATGAATCGCAACACGCCAGGCATCCTTGTCCATCACCAACTCCTGGAGTTCACTCAGACTTGCGTCCATCAAGTCAGTGATGCCATCTAAACATCTCATCATCTGTCGTCCCCTTCTCCTCCTGCCCCCAATCCCTCCCAGCATCAGAGTCTTTTCCAATGAGTCAACTCTTCACATGAGGTGGCCAAAGTACTGGAGTTTCAGCTTTACCATCATTCCTTCCAAAGAAATCCCAGGGTTGATCTCCTTCATAATGGACAGGTTCTGCCTCCTTGCAGTCCAAGGGACTCTCAAGAGTCTTCTTGAACCTCACAGTTCAAAAGCATCAATTCTTTGGCGCTCAGCCTTCTTCACAATCCAACTCTCACATCCATACATGACCACAGGAAAAACCATAGCCTTGACTAGACGGATCTTAGTCGGCAAAGTAATGTCTCTGTTTTTGAATATGCTATCTAGGTTGATCATACCTTTCCTTCCAAGGGGTAAGCATCTTTTAATTTCATGGCTGCAGTCACCATGTGCAGTGATTTTGGAGCCCCCCCCCC
>SJYX01006307.1:77568-103103 GCA_006410675.1 Oreotragus oreotragus | reverse complement strand
GTTTCCTAGAATGCCATTCATCAGATATGCACATTTTTAGAGGTCAGAGACATACTGAGATCAGTCATCACAGAATTAGTTCTTCTGCCAGGAGCTGAGAATAACATTTGCACCTTGATGTCCCTGGAGATCATCAAAGGAAATTGTCCATGACATGAAAGACTCTTCGGTATGTACCTAATGTTATGAATATAGCATTTCAAATTTCTGGTGACCTAACACAATGTTGAGCAGAATAGTAGAATATTTAGTTAACTGAACAAAATAATAAAACATAATATTAAATATTTTCATTTATATATATATATATATATATATATATAGTGACTGAGGACCAAAGTGACTTAGGTTAAATAGGTAGTAAAGGATTAGTTAGACTCAATTCTTAAAGTTTTGCTGCATTGTTGTGAATATGTGGCAAGAACATAGATGCTGGTTTGGAGGCTACATCAAACAGAAAATCAAAACAGCATGATTTTGGGACAAGAGGAATATGCCAATTTCAGACATGGTTGGTTGATCATTGGTTCAAACAATGTTAAAGTAATATGGTTTGTCTCTCTCTGTCTCATTTTTTTTTTTCATTCTTAGTTTTATTATCAAAGAGTTCCTCTTTGTCACATGAGGATTTTGCTGCTCTAGAATTTTACTCTCAAAACTCCACATTCAGCTTATTGATTCTGATTTGTCTGACTTAAGTCATGGACCCATTTTTGAAACTTTGTGGTCATATGGAAGAAATCTACCAATTGGCTTAGTCCTCAGTTCATGTCTAGCTCTGGGAATGACTTAAATCATAGAATATAGGCTGCATGATTAGGACCCAAAGCAAAAGGGAAGTTCTGTTACCAGAAGAACATAGAGTGTATTCTAACTGGCAAAAATAAATGTTTTCAGGAAATACCAAATGATCTGATCTCAAATAAATGTTTTACTTCTTATAAAAAAAAGTATATCTAAAACATTTAATGCAGCAGTTACTGCAAATGAATAAACATAGAAAGATAGTTCATTCTGAAGTAATTATGAACTATGATCTTCAAAAATATAATGAATATAAAGGCTAGTGGAAAACTCAGAGCATTTCTCCATCTGCTGAAATTTGTTCAGAAATTTATAACAGAATTTGCCTTAATAATTATGAAAAAATTGAATTAGGTAAGATAAACATGCATATAAAACATATATAAAACCTTTTATCATTCATTAGAATGTTAAGTTGGACACTAAAAATATTCATTATAACAGTCAGTGAACAATTTTTATTTTCAATACAGGCTTGACTAAGAAAATATATGACTATTTGGAATTTAATGCAAAAATTTTTCCAACTTCCAGCAAGCTAAGAAGTCTCCACTAGCTAGCTCCAGCCAATTACTGCGGCAGTATGGGAACCGTAGTATCTAATCTAAATACATTGACCTTGTTCCCCAAATTAGTCAACCAATATAACATTAGCAACAGAAAAGGAGACTTAATATCCTTAAAGGAAGAGAAGTGCTCAGGTGTATGGGAAAGAGAGGATATTAAATAAATAAAGAGCACAGAAAGAGGAAATGAACTGTTTATAATCAATAATCATATCATTCTTTATTAATACATTCTGCACACCTCTATACTTTATTATCTCTAACTTGAAACTAAATTATTCCATAATTTTTTAAAGTCTTACCATTTGAGTGATAGATAAGTATAGTTGAATAATAATTTAAAAATTATTATGTAGTATTGTAGACATAGAAAATAATAAACAGTCACACATCTGCCCCCAGCCAAGGAAATGAAACATGACCAACAGGAGTGCAAGCTCCTCTGTATTTCTTTCTGACTTTGTTTTCCTCCTTCTTTAAAAATGAAACAAACCAAACAAAAACTTTGTAAATCAATTAGGTAGCTATAAAATATTTGTGAAGAAAACATTTTAGGGATCATGCAAGTGAATTATTTCAAATGATAGATTCACTGTAACTGTAGTCACCCCAACCTGGCATTTATATGTATGTATACAAGTAGACACAAAGGAAAATTGTGATAAATACATGAACATTTAATTTATATATCCTTCACACAGACTCTTCCTTCTAATCATATTTTTGACAGTTGTGAACTTTATGAAGCAAATTAGTTCAATGTTTTTACTAATTTCTTTCTTTTAATCTTGATATCATCTCTATGAGGTAAATATTATTATATCCATTTGAAAGATGAGGGAAATTAAAAATCAGTCAATTCACTTCCAAAATCTATACAGAAAGCATGTGCAAAGTTGAAATTTAACTTTGGCTCTATTGACCCAAAGCAAACATCTCAACCATATTATTTCTGTTTGTTTCTTTGTTAATTTCTCAGTCACAGGTTATTTATTTTAATGTTCCACACAAGCCTTCAACATCACTAAATATTTCCACTATTCTCTTCTTTAAAGATAATTTGTTTTATATGATTGTTTAGACACCAGCTGTCAAGGTTATCACTCTGTAGGAATTGTACATTTTCTCTGGCAGCTTTCACACTTTAAGAAAATAATTTAAAATTCTAAAATTAAAAAAATTAAAGAATATGAAAAATTAAAAATACTTTTAAAAAGAAATCAAACAATAATAAAAGAAACTTTTGTTTTAAGCAGTTTAACTATTATGTACTTATCTACAGTTTTACATACCTGGAAGTTGAGAACAAAAATATCAAAAACTTGTCCAATGGTAAGCTCTTAATCATCAGAATCAAGGTTCTAATCCATGTGTCTGTGATGTACATGTTTGTTTTAGTAACAGTCTCTTCCTTTAGTTTTCCAGACAATCCTTCTACATCCTAGACACTTCCTCTGTATTATTTTTCTTTGCTGTTTGCATTCTAGGAAAAATATTTTTGGTGATAGGTATCTCAGGCAATTGTTTTTCTGTTATCAATGGGCAATTATAAAAAATCTGCCTGTGTGAGAACTTGCTACAACATATTTCTTAGTCTCCTCAACAAAAACAATGACAGTAAAAAAGAGACTGCAGGAGAGACATGTAATTGTGAATTTAAAAAAAAAAAAAAAAAGGAGAGAGATTTAAGCTGCATTTCAACCAGTTGCAATATATGGATTTTATTTGACTTTTCAAATATTACATACATATATATATATGTGATAGTTTTTAAAATGTAAACTGACTACATATTTTATTTTAGAAAGATGGTAATGATAACCCTGTATGCAAGATAGCAAAAGAGACACAGATGTATAGAACAGTCTTTTGGACTCTGTGGGAAAGGAAAGGGAGGGATGATTTGGGAGGACGGCATTGAAACATGTATAATATCATATAAGAAAAGAATCGCCATTCTAGGTTCTATGCAGGATATAGGATGCTTGGGACTGGTGCACTGGGATGACTCAGAGAGATGGTATGGGAAGAGAGATGGGAGGGGGGCTCAGGATTGGGAACATGTCTACAACCATGGTGGATTCATGTTGATGTATGGCAAAACCAATACAGTATTGTAAAGTAAAATAAAGTAAAATATAATAAATAAAGAAAATAAAAATGTAAACTGACTGCATATTTTATTTTAAGAAGAAATCATTTTATGCATAAAATAAATGTAATAATATTATTACCACTATTATACATTATATTACTAATATTCAGCACTTAAAACCAATAATCATCATGCCATGAAATGACATACAAGAAATAAATGAACACCACTAAATAATAGAGACCAATGTGAAAAGGCTACATACAATATAATTATAGCTCTGTCATATTCTGGAAAATGTAAAACTATGGAGACAGTAAAAAGATCAGTGGTTGCCAGGGATTGTGAGGTCGGAGGAATAAATAGGTGAAAACAGGGCAATTTTAGATCAGTGACACTATTCTGTATGACAGCGTAATTATGGTTGGATATCATTATACATTTGTCTAAAGCCATAAAATGTAACAGCACCAAGAGTGAAACACAGTATAAATTCTGAGTGATAATGATATGTCAAGGCAGGTTCATCAATTGTACTAAATGTACCACTCTCGTGGGAAATATTGTGCATGAGTGGGACAGGGAATATATGTGATATCTCTGTACATTGTTTTTGATTATACTGTAAACATAAAATTTCTCTAAAAATAAATCTATTAAAAAGAGAATTTATTTTTATTTACAGGAACATGTTAATATTGTTGTAGTTATATTTATTAAAGCCGTTATATTCTAAAATTATATTCTGAAATATTTATATTTAAAATTTTTAGTTCCTGAGACTCACTTCTGCATAATCAAAGGACAAAGAGTGTGAGTATGGTTAAGAAAAAAAGAAATTGTCATGATGGAATAATTGTTGAGGCTAGAATAGGTATATGACAGATATCTAACACTGTCGTCTCTATTTTTGTAGTAATGTGACTAAAGCTGAGATTTAAAAATAGTTTTTCTTAAGCCTATCAAGATTCCCACTATATTCACTGGAGCTTTAATTTAGGCTCATGCTTACTCTTTGTATCTTTATTTAAATAATAACATTCTAGTCATAGTCCCCTGGAGAATATGAAAATTATGTTGTCTGTTCTTTCCTTCACAGTAAAATTAAGGGGC
Organism: Oreotragus oreotragus; assembly: GCA_006410675.1. Lineage (NCBI taxonomy): Eukaryota > Metazoa > Chordata > Mammalia > Artiodactyla > Bovidae > Oreotragus > Oreotragus oreotragus. Next base: position 98,525 of record SJYX01006307.1, on the reverse strand, counting down.
AAAAATAAAGTACATGGCTGAAATAGTGGAGAAAAACATTTCAGGTACATGAAGAATGGTTCATCTATGATTACANACTGTAACTGTAGTCACCCCAACCTGGCATTTATATGTATGTATACAAGTAGACACAAAGGAAAATTGTGATAAATACATGAACATTTAATTTATATATCCTTCACACAGACTCTTCCTTCTAATCATATTTTTGACAGTTGTGAACTTTATGAAGCAAATTAGTTCAATGTTTTTACTAATTTCTTTCTTTTAATCTTGATATCATCTCTATGAGGTAAATATTATTATATCCATTTGAAAGATGAGGGAAATTAAAAATCAGTCAATTCACTTCCAAAATCTATACAGAAAGCATGTGCAAAGTTGAAATTTAACTTTGGCTCTATTGACCCAAAGCAAACATCTCAACCATATTATTTCTGTTTGTTTCTTTGTTAATTTCTCAGTCACAGGTTATTTATTTTAATGTTCCACACAAGCCTTCAACATCACTAAATATTTCCACTATTCTCTTCTTTAAAGATAATTTGTTTTATATGATTGTTTAGACACCAGCTGTCAAGGTTATCACTCTGTAGGAATTGTACATTTTCTCTGGCAGCTTTCACACTTTAAGAAAATAATTTAAAATTCTAAAATTAAAAAAATTAAAGAATATGAAAAATTAAAAATACTTTTAAAAAGAAATCAAACAATAATAAAAGAAACTTTTGTTTTAAGCAGTTTAACTATTATGTACTTATCTACAGTTTTACATACCTGGAAGTTGAGAACAAAAATATCAAAAACTTGTCCAATGGTAAGCTCTTAATCATCAGAATCAAGGTTCTAATCCATGTGTCTGTGATGTACATGTTTGTTTTAGTAACAGTCTCTTCCTTTAGTTTTCCAGACAATCCTTCTACATCCTAGACACTTCCTCTGTATTATTTTTCTTTGCTGTTTGCATTCTAGGAAAAATATTTTTGGTGATAGGTATCTCAGGCAATTGTTTTTCTGTTATCAATGGGCAATTATAAAAAATCTGCCTGTGTGAGAACTTGCTACAACATATTTCTTAGTCTCCTCAACAAAAACAATGACAGTAAAAAAGAGACTGCAGGAGAGACATGTAATTGTGAATTTAAAAAAAAAAAAAAAAAGGAGAGAGATTTAAGCTGCATTTCAACCAGTTGCAATATATGGATTTTATTTGACTTTTCAAATATTACATACATATATATATATGTGATAGTTTTTAAAATGTAAACTGACTACATATTTTATTTTAGAAAGATGGTAATGATAACCCTGTATGCAAGATAGCAAAAGAGACACAGATGTATAGAACAGTCTTTTGGACTCTGTGGGAAAGGAAAGGGAGGGATGATTTGGGAGGACGGCATTGAAACATGTATAATATCATATAAGAAAAGAATCGCCATTCTAGGTTCTATGCAGGATATAGGATGCTTGGGACTGGTGCACTGGGATGACTCAGAGAGATGGTATGGGAAGAGAGATGGGAGGGGGGCTCAGGATTGGGAACATGTCTACAACCATGGTGGATTCATGTTGATGTATGGCAAAACCAATACAGTATTGTAAAGTAAAATAAAGTAAAATATAATAAATAAAGAAAATAAAAATGTAAACTGACTACATATTTTATTTTAAGAAGAAATCATTTTATGCATAAAATAAATGTAATAATATTATTACCACTATTATACATTATATTACTAATATTCAGCACTTAAAACCAATAATCATCATGCCATGAAATGACATACAAGAAATAAATGAACACCACTAAATAATAGAGACCAATGTGAAAAGGCTACATACAATATAATTATAGCTCTGTCATATTCTGGAAAATGTAAAACTATGGAGACAGTAAAAAGATCAGTGGTTGCCAGGGATTGTGAGGTCGGAGGAATAAATAGGTGAAAACAGGGCAATTTTAGATCAGTGACACTATTCTGTATGACAGCGTAATTATGGTTGGATATCATTATACATTTGTCCAAAGCCATAAAATGTAACAGCACCAAGAGTGAAACACAGTATAAATTCTGAGTGATAATGATATGTCAAGGCAGGTTCATCAATTGTACTAAATGTACCACTCTCGTGGGAAATATTGTGCATGAGTGGGACAGGGAATATATGTGATATCTCTGTACATTGTTTTTGATTATACTGTAAACATAAAATTTCTCTAAAAATAAATCTATTAAAAAGAGAATTTATTTTTATTTACAGGAACATGTTAATATTGTTGTAGTTATATTTATTAAAGCCGTTATATTCTAGAATTATATTCTGAAATATTTATATTTAAAATTTTTAGTTCCTGAGACTCACTTCTGCATAATCAAAGGACAAGGAGTGTGAGTATGGTTAAGAAAAAAAGAAATTGTCATGATGGAATAATTGTTGAGGCTAGAATAAGTATATGACAGATATCTAACACTGTCGTCTCTATTTTTGTAGTAATGTGACTAAAGGTGAGATTTAAAAATAGTTTTTCTTAAGCCTATCAAGATTCCCACTATATTCACTGGAGCTTTAATTTAGGCTCATGCTTACTCTTTGTATCTTTATTTAAATAATAACATTCTAGTCATAGTCCCCTGGAGAATATGAAAATTATGTTGTCTGTTCTTTCCTTCACAGTAAAATTAAGGGGCAAAAATAAAGTACATGGCTGAAATAGTGGAGAAAAACATTTCAGGTACATGAAGAATGGTTCATCTATGATTACAATGATTAACAAGGAATTGTTAAGTGAAATTATACTCTGAGTTTCTTATCATCAATTTTTACCTTCAATTTGGATTTGCCTTTTATATTCCATTATTTTGTAATTTTTTGATGACCCTAATGTGTTACAAATTTAGTTCAGTTTAGTTCAGTTCAGTCGCTCAGTCATTTCTGACTCTTTGTGACCCCATGAATTGGAGCACGCCAGGCCTCCCTGTCCATCATCAACTCCTGGAGTTCACTCAGACTCACGTCCATTGAGTCACTGATGCCATCCAGCCATCTCATTCTCTGTCGTCCCCTTCTCCTCCTGGCCCCAATCCCTTCCTGCATCAGAGTCTTTTCCAACGAGTCAATTTTTCACATGAGGTTGACAAAATACTGGAGTTTCAGCTTTAGCATCATTCCTTCCAAAGAATACCCAGGACTGATCTCCTTTAGAATGGACTGGTTGGATTTCCTTGCAATCCAAGGGACTCTAGTACCCAGTTATTTATATTCTAGATTGGTAAGACTGAAAGGCTTTGACTAATGACTTTCAGAAAATATGGTAAACGTAACCATTGCTACTACTAGGTGAAAAACAAAAGACTTATTAGATTTTCATAAAAATGACAATTAAATCAGACATCCTGTGTGTGTGTGTGTGTGTGTGTGTATAGTGTGAGCATTCTTCTTTGATTCCAAAAGGTATAGAGAGTAAAATCTGAATTTGTGAAGCTTTCCTCTTTTCCATCCCCCATCAAAGGAATGAAATGCTACAGGAGAAGGAAACTCTACCCCACTTTTTTGTATCTGACTCATTTGTAGACTAGGTTGAACAAAGTTGAGAATTGCTTCTTTCAATTTGAGTCTTCTACTGGACTGTAGTAGCATGTAGGCTTGGGTGACAATATAAAATAATTGTTATCATGTGGACTGTAGAATATATTTTTATTTCATTACTAATGTGTATGGCTCAACTTCTCAAACTTCCTGCATTGAAGTTTTAGCCTGCAGTACCTCAAAGCGTGATTCTATTCGGAGATAATGATGACTATTTGGAGAGTGGTGTCCTTATAAGAAGGGGGAATTTGAATAGACACGTATAGAGAGAAGACCACATGAAGACACAAGGGGAAGATGACCATCTATAGGAGTGACATCTCAGAAGCAGCTAGTCCTGCCAAAACCTTGATCTCAGCCTTCTAGCCTCCAGAATTGTGAAAATATGTATTTCTGTTTTTTAAGGCTCATTGTTGGTGACACTTTGTTATTGCAGCCCTAGCTAACATACAAAATTTTAGAAAAAAAAATAATTTTGGGGGGAGGAAATACCTTCATATTTAAAAATAGAGTTTCCATGTGTGTGACCATAAGACAGTGGAAGAATGATATCAACTCTTATGAAGGATTCCTACTGTTACTCACCAGTGGCTGCCAATTCAATGCTTTTGATAGTTGGTCCATTAGACTATGTTGATTGTGGTACTCTTATTTCTCATCAATTGATTCTAATAATTATGTGATAAGCCACCAACCATTAATAGGTACTGTGCATGTAATCACAGTTCCCATGTTTCCCATTGACCACGTAAGCCATTCAGGACTTAGAATGAGTGTTAGTTCAGTTAAGTTCGGTCACTCACTCATGTCTGACTCATGCCAGGCTTCCCTGTCCATCACCAAATCCCACAGTTTGCTCAAATTCATGTCCATCGAGTCAGTGATGCCATCCAACCATCTCATCTTCTGTTGTCCCTTCTCCTCCTGCCTTCAATCTTTCCCAGCATCAGGGTCTTTTCCAATGAGTCAGCTCTTCGCATCAGGTGGCCAAAGTATGGGAGTTTCAGCTTCAACATCAGTCCTTGCAATGAATATTCAGGACTGATTTCCTCTAGGACAGAAAATCTAAAACCTTACTTAATTTTCACCTTTATTAACCTTACCAGGAGATAGAACTGTAAATACTATTTAATATCTAGTGACAGTCTGGTAGTACTAGAGAATCACTAAAAATCAGATAACTTTATCCTCTTGAATTGATTTCATGAATAACAGGCTTACTCTCCAATGTTTTACATTGCATTGAACACACACATGCAAGTAGATACACTATAGAACAGTGTACTATTTAAAATCATAATCTCTAGAGTCAGTGTGTCTGGGGTTATATTTTGACGTCCTAATTTAACAATATTCAAGTTACTAGAAAAACACTCATCATATATTTTTTCCACTTGAAATAGGATTTCAGTTTACCTGATTTAAAAAAAAAAAAAAAAAACTGGAGGAAAACTCAGTTGGATCTAAATACGTAAAGTGCCAAGAACTGCAGTGGAAAGATAGAAGGCAATTAATAAATATTTACTGTTAGTATAGCCAAATGTGAAGAACCATTAGGGCCACCAAATCATTAACCCATCAAACTACTGAAAATATGTATGTATATAATGATATAAATTCATTTCTAGGAATAAATAATCCATATATAAATACGTAAAGTGCCAAGAACTGCAGTGGAAAGATAGAAGGCAATTAATAAATATTTACTGTTAGTATAGCCAAATGTGAAGAACCATTAGGGCCACCAAATCATTAACCCATCAAACTACTGAAAATATGTATGTATATAATGATATAAATTCATTTCTAGGAATAAATAATCCATATTTCATACTTTCTCATGCCTGAAGTATCTCTGTTTTACTAAACCTCATTGATTATACTCACTAAACTCTCATTCTTCCTCCTTATCTATTTTTCTAAGACATTATTATTCTAAGGAAGTTTGCTAACAATTCTGCTCACAACAAAAATTAATAGTAATAACAATAATAGTTGTCAATCATGGAATAATTACTATGTACTAGACACTATAATAAGCTCCATAATTACAAAGAATATTACAAATAATATTCCTATTTTACAGATTTGGAAACTGAATCTAGAGTTCCAGTAACTGTTTGAAATCACCTAGTAAGTGGTAAATGTGGAATCTGAACCCAGACATCCAGACTCCAGAGCAAAAGAAATGTAACTATTTTACCATATGGAATACACTCTATAGCATTTTCTCTCTACCAAGTATTCATTGAAATTTTCATTGCTCTTACAAGCTTGTAAGATGCAGTTACCTCCACATGACTCCATTTTCAAAAGACTTAAATCCTGATATTAAATATAAATTGGATGTGTACAATTATGTAACTTTATAAAACAGAGCAGTCTGCAATAATTCCACGATGGAAATGTATCCTAATAAATATATTTCACAGCATTCAAGTGCATTTATAAAGACATCAATCTCTCATCTAGAAATGCAAGCTTTAATTAGGGATTGTTGAGCAAAATCTTTTTCTAGAGAACATTTTTGGCAATATCTGTTTCTTTAGAAGTATCTGCTATTTTTCTTAGAAATGCTACCTTTCCCATAGGTCTTGTTTGTTCCCTTATTCCTTGGCCACTAATAATTTTTTCCTTTCATTTTGAATTGCAGCAGATACTTTTATTTTATTTTTTAATTTAAATTTATTTATTTTAATGGGAGGCTAATTACTTTACAATATTGTATTGGTTTTGCTATACATCAACATGAATCCGCCACGGGTGTACATCCTTGCAATCCAAGGGACTCTAGTACCCAGTTATTTATATTCTAGATTGGTAAGACTGAAAGGCTTTGACTAATGACTTTCAGAAAATATGGTAAATGTAACCATTGCTACTACTAGGTGAAAAACAAAAGACTTATTAGATTTTCATAAAAATGACAATTAAATCAGACATCCTGTGTGTGTGTGTGTGTGTGTGTGTATAGTGTGAGCATTCTTCTTTGATTCCAAAAGGTATAGAGAGTAAAATCTGAATTTGTGAAGCTTTCCTCTTTTCCATCCCCCATCAAAGGAATGAAATGCTACAGGAGAAGGAAACTCTACCCCACTTTTTTGTATCTGACTCATTTGTAGACTAGGTTGAACAAAGTTGAGAATTGCTTCTTTCAATTTGAGTCTTCTACTGGACTGTAGTAGCATGTAGGCTTGGGTGACAATATAAAATAATTGTTATCATGTGGACTGTAGAATATATTTTTATTTCATTACTAATGTGTATGGCTCAACTTCTCAAACTTCCTGCATTGAAGTTTTAGCCTGCAGTACCTCAAAGCGTGATTCTATTCGGAGATAATGATGACTATTTGGAGAGTGGTGTCCTTATAAGAAGGGGGAATTTGAATAGACACGTATAGAGAGAAGACCNAAATAATTGTTATCATGTGGACTGTAGAATATATTTTTATTTCATTACTAATGTGTATGGCTCAACTTCTCAAACTTCCTGCATTGAAGTTTTAGCCTGCAGTACCTCAAAGCGTGATTCTATTCGGAGATAATGATGACTATTTGGAGAGTGGTGTCCTTATAAGAAGGGGGAATTTGAATAGACATGTATAGAGAGAAGACCACATGAAGACACAAGGGGAAGATGACCATCTATAGGAGTGACATCTCAGAAGCAGCTAGTCCTGCCAAAACCTTGATCTCAGCCTTCTAGCCTCCAGAATTGTGAAAATATGTATTCCTGTTTTTTAAGGCTCATTGTTGGTGACACTTTGTTATTGCAGCCCTAGCTAACATACAAAATTTTAGAAAAAAAAATAATTTTGGGGGGAGGAAATACCTTCATATTTAAAAATAGAGTTTCCATGTGTGTGACCATAAGACAGTGGAAGAATGATATCAACTCTTATGAAGGATTCCTACTGTTACTCACCAGTGGCTGCCAATTCAATGCTTTTGATAGTTGGTCCATTAGACTATGTTGATTGTGGTACTCTTATTTCTCATCAATTGATTCTAATAATTATGTGATAAGCCACCAACCATTAATAGGTACTGTGCATGTAATCACAGTTCCCATGTTTCCCATTGACCACGTAAGCCATTCAGGACTTAGAATGAGTGTTAGTTCAGTTAAGTTCGGTCACTCACTCATGTCTGACTCATGCCAGGCTTCCCTGTCCATCACCAAATCCCACAGTTTGCTCAAATTCATGTCCATCGAGTCAGTGATGCCATCCAACCATCTCATCTTCTGTTGTCCCTTCTCCTCCTGCCTTCAATCTTTCCCAGCATCAGGGTCTTTTCCAATGAGTCAGCTCTTCGCATCAGGTGGCCAAAGTATGGGAGTTTCAGCTTCAGCATCAGTCCTTGCAATGAATATTCAGGACTGATTTCCTCTAGGACAGAAAATCTAAAACCTTACTTAATTTTCACCTTTATTAACCTTACCAGGAGATAGAACTGTAAATACTATTTAATATCTAGTGACAGTCTGGTAGTACTAGAGAATCACTAAAAATCAGATAACTTTATCCTCTTGAATTGATTTCATGAATAACAGGCTTACTCTCCAATGTTTTACATTGCATTGAACACACACATGCAAGTAGATACACTATAGAACAGTGTACTATTTAAAATCATAATCTCTAGAGTCAGTGTGTCTGGGGTTATATTTTGACGTCCTAATTTAACAATATTCAAGTTACTAGAAAAACACTCATCATATATTTTTTCCACTTGAAATAGGATTTCAGTTTACCTGATTTAAAAAAAAAAAAAAAAAACTGGAGGAAAACTCAGTTGGATCTAAATACGTAAAGTGCCAAGAACTGCAGTGGAAAGATAGAAGGCAATTAATAAATATTTACTGTTAGTATAGCCAAATGTGAAGAACCATTAGGGCCACCAAATCATTAACCCATCAAACTACTGAAAATATGTATGTATATAATGATATAAATTCATTTCTAGGAATAAATAATCCATATTTCATACTTTCTCATGCCTGAAGTATCTCTGTTTTACTAAACCTCATTGATTATACTCACTAAACTCTCATTCTTCCTCCTTATCTATTTTTCTAAGACATTATTATTCTAAGGAAGTTTGCTAACAATTCTGCTCACAACAAAAATTAATAGTAATAACAATAATAGTTGTCAATCATGGAATAATTACTATGTACTAGACACTATAATAAGCTCCATAATTACAAAGAATATTACAAATAATATTCCTATTTTACAGATTTGGAAACTGAATCTAGAGTTCCAGTAACTGTTTGAAATCACCTAGTAAGTGGTAAATGTGGAATCTGAACCCAGACATCCAGACTCCAGAGCAAAAGAAATGTAACTATTTTACCATATGGAATACACTCTATAGCATTTTCTCTCTACCAAGTATTCATTGAAATTTTCATTGCTCTTACAAGCTTGTAAGATGCAGTTACCTCCACATGACTCCATTTTCAAAAGACTTAAATCCTGATATTAAATATAAATTGGATGTGTACAATTATGTAACTTTATAAAACAGAGCAGTCTGCAATAATTCCACGATGGAAATGTATCCTAATAAATATATTTCACAGCATTCAAGTGCATTTATAAAGACATCAATCTCTCATCTAGAAATGCAAGCTTTAATTAGGGATTGTTGAGCAAAATCTTTTTCTAGAGAACATTTTTGGCAATATCTGTTTCTTTAGAAGTATCTGCTATTTTTCTTAGAAATGCTACCTTTCCCATAGGTCTTGTTTGTTCCCTTATTCCTTGGCCACTAATAATTTTTTCCTTTCATTTTGAATTGCAGCAGATACTTTTATTTTATTTTTTAATTTAAATTTATTTATTTTAATGGGAGGCTAATTACTTTACAATATTGTATTGGTTTTGCTATACATCAACATGAATCCGCCACGGGTGTACACGTGTTCCCAATCCTGAACCCCCCTCCCACCTCCCTCCCCATACCATCCCTCTGGGTCATCCCAGTGCAACAGCCCCAAGCATCCTGCACCCTGCATCGAACCTAGACTGGCGATTCTTTTCTTATATGATATTATACATGTTTCAATGCCATTCTCCCAAATCATCCCACCCTCTCCCTCTCCCACAGAGTCCAAAAGACTGTTCTCTACATCTATATCTCTTCTGCTGTCTTGCATATGGGGTTATCATTACCATCTTTCTAAATTCCATATATATGCGTTAATAAACTGTATTGGTGTTTTTCTTTCTGGCTTACTTCACTCTGTATAATAGGCTCCAGTTTCATCCACCTCATTAGAACTAATTCAAATGTATTATTTTTAATGGCTGAGTAAAAAACTGGAAATAGAACTGCCTTATGACTCAGCAATCCCACTGCTAGGTATACACACCAAGGAAACTGAACACTTTTAAAACACACACACACACACACACCTCTCTCTCCTAAGTTTATCATTCTGATGATTTTCATAGCTTTATTTTAAGCTGTGAAATTATGAATTCTCATTGCTTGCTCCTGGCTTTTCAGTGTTATTTAGGTGAAATAGAGGCAGACCCCCATGGACTGAATCAAATTTAATTGTATCTTCTGTAATTTGTTTGCTGCACCTCAGAAAATTGGTTTAGAGGAAAAAAAAAAAAATTGCAAGCAGGCCTCTCCCATTTGTCCCCTCTGACACAATAACTTTACATGATTCTGTTTTCTGTGATCAATACTCCTCTTTTTAGAATCTCTCACTTTCCTTTTGCCATTCATCTTCTGAGCTACCTCCAAATACTTGTCAATTACAAACTCTATACTTGAGTTTTCTGCTGAATTTTTAGAGGCTGAGTTGAGGAGCTATGCCTCATTAAAAGTCTTAAGAGGCATAGCTCCTCAACTCAGCCTCTGAAAATTCAGCAGAAAACTCAAGTATGGCTCAGTGAGTAAAGAATCCACCTGCAATGCAGCAGATGCGGGTTCGATCCTCAGGTTAGGAAGATACCCTGGAGGAGGGTATCGTAATCTCCAGTATTATTCCCTGCAGAATCCCATGGACAGAGGAGCCTGATGGACTACAGTCCATAGCTTTGCAGAGTCCCTCGGACACAAGTGACTGAGCCTGCTTGCATGCCTCTTTAAGTCTTTTAAGTACTCTGTCTAAAGAGGCAAATTCTGGGAATGTTGAATGATAATCTAGTGAATGGGATTCATCTAGATGTTTGTGGTGGATGCTGTGATGCCCAGGCCAGATTTCCCTTTCTTTACATCCACCTCCTATTCCCTGAGCCCCTAACTGCTAACTGCTCACTTGAAACTGCTTGATGTGATTCCCTTGAAACTGCTTTAGTTGAAGAAAGTTACCTCACCAAGGTTACAAAATTTTCCTAAAGGGAGCCCATATCCAACAACTATTTAATGGAACCAGTGGCAAAGTTTGGGCCCCTTTCTTTTTAAAGAGCTATCATAGCCCCTAAACCCAATGTGAGATCAACTGAGGGATCTATGATAACTGAATTGTGTAAATGTAGTTCTAATTCTTCCTCCACTCAGATGATTTTTCCTCACCTCCTCAAGCACCTTTGCTGACTGTACTCACTGAAAAGCCTCCTTTCAAATTGCCAGTTCATAGTCTGTTTCCAGAAAACTGGCCTAAGACAGTGTTGAAATGAATCCGAGCAGACTGCATTTAATTATGTAAAACCTCACCCCTATTTTTAACTAAGCTATTTATATAATTGTCTTCCTTTTCCAAATTCTATTTCCACTATCTTCTAAAAGGCAAATCAGCTGCAATGAAGGAATGAGAGTTCTGCTTATTGAAGTTACCTTATTGAATAGTGGGCTTCCCTGGTGGCTCAGATGGTAAAGTGCCTGTCTACAATGCAGGAGATCAGGGTTCGATCCCTGGGTTGGGAAGATCCCTTGGAGAAGGAAATGGCAACCCACACCAGTACTCTTGCCTGGAAAATCTCATGGATGGAGGAGCCTGGTAGGCTACAGTTCATGAGGCTGCAAAGAGTCAGACACGACTGAGCGATTCCATTTTATTGAATACTGATTAATGCTATTACAAGGTAATTTCATTTAAAAAGTAATTAACAAGCCAGTCTCAATCTCTCTTGTCTCTCTTTCCTTCTAGCTCCATCTTTTTACCTCCATCTCTCTCTCTATGACACATACATGCTTTTTCTCTCTCTTCATGAGCCAAGTCACTGAAGAAGCTAAGGATGTTGTTAATTACACTTTATTGTTGATATATCTTCATTGAAGATATACTTCTTTATCTTTTCCCATTAGACTCTCAACTCTAAGAGGTTAATGAATTAAAATAATATTCTAATCCCAAGTATGTATTAGATACTCAAATAATTTGGTATGGATAGAAGAACATTCTAAAATTTTAACTTTCATTCTGACAGCTTGAAGTAGCAATTATAATCCCACTATACTACTGAGAATTATCCTTTATTTATAATTTATTATATTAATAATATTTATATAATTTATCTTTGATAAATTATGCATCAATAAATTATATTTCTAAACACCATATCATTTGTAATAATAATAATGCTATTATTCTAAAGTGCATGAAACTGACCCCTCCTACCAAGCACCATTTAGGGCCTAACTTTGCTGTCATATTCTAGTGGGGTGTTGGTACTTAATCATTTCAATTAAACCATACTTGTTTGCCTTTCTCAGGATCTAGCTCTTATCACCCTATGCAAACTTTTCTTACACATTGTATTCCATTAAAGTCAAACATAGCCACAATATATATTCTTATAACTTTTAATGGAGTGAGAAGTAAGTATCCCCTGCATTTACTGAAGTATTCAGAGGCAGTTTTCCTCCTCACCTACTTCAGCACCTTATTATGCTCTTCACCTGTGATCCATTTCCTAGTCTCCTATCAGCAAAGGTAATTATATTCTCAAGCTCAGCTGACAGCAAGTCATAATTCACAGAAAGGCATCCTGTTTTAGAGAAAGTACAGCTCCTGTAGACACGTGCACAGGAAAGTAACAGGGAGAGGACACACAACAGTCTGTGAGACACAGAGATTTTCACAGAGGGGATGAGTATCAGAGAAGAAACTCACATGCTAGAAATTCCTCTCAAGTTCCAACATTTTTTAAACTTTATTTTTCCTTATGACTCTCAAAGCTATTTGCTTATAATTTTTATATCCTTTAAGGTGATAAGGAGAGGCTGTTCCTCTCCCTTTCTCAAGCAAGCTTTTCTTTTTTTGATCAGACATTTCTGATAATCTTCCTGCTTTTAATATCCTCTTGCAGGTGGTCCTGTGACAGGCCTTTCATCTCTCCACCCCTCTGATCTAGAAGCAATCACTAACACAAAATTCTTTCTAAAATAGATCACTGAAAACAGTTTAGTATGTATTTACTGAGAAGAGCCTTAATACCTCTTGACAATTTGCTTTCCTGAATTAATAAATCCATTTTGGATAACAACTTTCTTGATCACTCTAGGACTCTTAGAAATTGCTGAATTTTAAAGATGATGATTATATACTGCATGATTGATCATAAGTATGAGAATAGTTGACATGTAAGAGAAAACCCATGAATTTTGAGTTAAGACAACCTCTTTGGATGGATTCTATTAGCTCTGTTGATTTTGTATGAGGTAATTTCCTACAGCCATGAGTGAAACACACAGACATATGCACATATTTGCACACATAGCTGTACCACGGAATTTATATACAACCCACATTTATTTAACTTCCCTGACAGTCACAGCTGATTGATTTTGGCAGTCAACTAAATCCTGACATCTTATCCACACAAACTGCTGTTGAGGACTTTTCAAATACTAATTGATATGCAGTATATTAATCGTTTCTCTCAGCTTTTTTGTCACCTGAAAATTTTATGAGCATATATTTTTGTCTTTATCCAAGTCAATGATAAAAGGGTTACACAGGACAAGGCTTAGGACAGAGTCTAAATGATCACTCTTTTTTTTTTTAAGTGATCCGTGGAGGAGACGTAATTCAACCGTCTAAAGGTACTGTCATCCAGCTCTGACCAAACTTGATTTTTCTCTCATCTGGCCTACATTTCTCCAACTGGTAAGTAAATAAATCATGAGAAATTTTAACAATTTTCTGAAATCCAGAGCATCTTGTGAGTTTTCTCTGCTTGACCATTCTTACTAGATACCACTTTACTTAAAATACTAATAGAGTGAGGTTGTTGTCTGGAGAAGCCTTACAAATAGCACTGAAAAGAAGAGAGGCGAAAGGCAAAGGAGAAAAGAAAAGATATAAGCATCTGAATGCAGAGTTCCAAAGAATAGCAAGAAGAGATAAGAAAGCCTTCTTCAGCAATCAATGCAAAGAGATAGAGGAAAACAACAGAATGGGAAAGACTAGAGATCTCTTCAAGAGAATTGGAGAGACCAAGGGAACATTTCATGCAAAGATGGGCTCGATAAAGGATAGAAATGGTATGGACCTAACAGAAGCAGAAGATATTAAGAAGAGGTGGCAAGAATACACAGAAGAACTGTACAGAAAAGATCTTCACGACCCAGATAATCATGAGGATGTGATCACTAATCTAGAGCCAGACATCTTGGAATGTGAAGTCAAGTGGGCCTTAGAAAGCATCACTAAGAACAAAGCTAGTGGAGGTGATGGAATTCCAGTTGAGCTGTTTCAAATCCTGGAAGATGATGCTGTGAAAGTGCTGCACTCAATATGCCAGCAAATTTGGAAAACTCAGCAGTGGCCACAGGACTGGAAAAGGTCAGTTTTCATTCCAATTCCAAAGAAAGGCAATGCCAAAGAATGCTCAAACTACCGCACAATTGCACTCATCTCACACGCTAGTAAAGTAATGCTCAAAATTCTCCAAGCCAGGCTTCAGCAATATGTGAACCGTGAACTCCCTGATGTTCAAGCTGGTTTTAGAACAGGCAGAGGAACCAGAGATCAAATTGCCAACATCCGCTGGATCATGGAAAAAGCAAGAGAGTTCCAGAAAAACATCTATTTCTGCTTTATTGACTATGCCAAAGCCTTTGACTGTGTGGATCACAATAAACTGTGGAAAATTCTTAAAGAGATGGGAATACCAGACCACCTAACCTGCCTCTTGAGAAATCTGTATGCAGGTCAGGAAGCAACAGTTAGAACTGCACATGGAACAACAGACTGGTTCCAAATAGGAAAAGGAGTACGTCAAGGCTGTATATTGTCTCCCTGCTTATTTAACTTATATGCAGAGTACATCATGAGAAACGCTGGACTGGAAGAAACACAAGCTGGAATCAAGATTGCCGGGAGAAATATCAATAACCTCAGATATGCTGATGACACCACCCTTATGGCAGAAAGTGAGGAGGAGCTAAAAAGCCTCTTGATGAAAGTGAAGGTGGAGAGTGAAAAAGTTGGCTTAAAGCTCAACACTCAGAAAATGAAGATCATGGCATCCGGTCGCATCACTTCATGGGAAATAGATGGGGAAACAGTGGAAACAGTGTCAAACTTTATTTTGGCGGGGGTTCCAAAATCACTGCAGATGGTGATTGTAGCCATAAAATTAAAAGACGCTTACTCCTTGGAAGGAAAGTTATGACCAACCTAGACAGCATATTCAAAAGCAGAGACATTACTTTGCCAACAAAGGTCCATCTAGTCAAGGCTATGGTTTCTTCAGTGGTCATGTATGGATGTGAGAGTTGGACTGTCAAGAAAGCTGAGCGCTGAAGAATTGATGCTTTTGAACTGTGGTGCTGGAGAAGATTCTTGAGAGTCCCTTGGACTGCAAGGAAATCCAACCAGTCCATTCTGAAGGAGATCAGCCCTGGTATTTCTTTGGAGGGAATGATGCTAAAGCTGAAACTCCAGTACTTGGGTCACCTCATGCAAAAAGTTGACTCATTGGAAGAGACTCTGATGCTGGGAGGGATTGTGGGCAGGAGGAGAAGGGGACGACCGAGGATGAGATGGCTGGATGGCATCATGGACTCGATGGATGTGAGTCTGAGTGAACTCCGGGAGATGGTGATGGACAGGGAGGCCTGTCCTGCTGTGATTCATGGAGTTGCAAAGAGTCAGACACGACTGAGCAACTGAATTGAACTGTTAAATACCATGTATATACATGTATATATATATATAATTTCTGAGTAAATGTCACTGGTTCTCAATTTATATTTTCCCATGATATCTGGGCCCAGTTTTGATTGTTTTGACTACAGGAGCACTCATGGCATCTAGTAGGTAGAAAACTGGAATGCTGTTTACTAATTAACATTGCACAGAACAATTCCTTTTGAAACAAAGAATTTTCCAGTTTACATGGCACTATTTCTGAGGTTGCAAAAACCTGGTAAATATTACTAAATATTAGAATTTGTTAGATTAGTACAAAGCCTGGGATGTCCTTTAGGCAAAATATGCTGATGTCTTAGAAAATAACATATATAATCCTGACTTGGTTTACTTAATCAGAAATACAAGTTTTATATGAAATAATTGGAGAAGGAAATGGCAACCCACTCCTGTGTTCTTGCCTGGAGAATCCCTGGGATGGTGGAGCCTGGTGGGCACGACTGAAGCGACGTAGTAGTAGTAGTAGTAGTAGTAGTATGAAATAATTATTATAAATCCATCTATGCAGAAGCCAAGTCAGTTCTTTTTAGTAAAATGAAACTGTCTAGTGATTTCTGCCTCACAGATAAGTTTAATAATCTTCCCAATATTGACAACCACTAGGACAGAATTTCTTCAGAAATTAGTGAAATAACCTGAAGTGCTACTCATTCAGTTGTGTCTTTCTCTTTGCAATCCCATGGACTGTAGCCTTCCAGGCTTCTCTGTACATGAAATTCTCCAGGCAAGAATACTGGAGTGGGTTGCATTTCCTTTTCCAGGGGATCTTCCCAACCCAGGGATCAAACCCGATTCTCCCATATTGCAGGCAGATTCTTTACCAACTAAACCACCAGGGATAATCTAATGATGGGCTAATATTGTGCTAATATTACAAAATTAAATGTGGGATTGTTGAAATATTCTTTATTCTTCTCTAGATAGATTAACACTAAAATGAAAAGGTAGGTATTCTAAAAATCTATTTTTTAATTTGTAAGGATTTATTCCTGGGGGACGTTTGAGCTAAATCTGGATCACCATCTGTTTTTATAAATATATAGTTTTATCAGAATACTGCTATAGCCATTTGTTTGTTTGTTTGTTTTCTGTGACTGTTTTTGAGTATAATAGCAGATTTAATGATTTGCAGCAGAGACTGTATGGCTGACAAAGCCTTGAATATTTAACTTAATCTGTTCCATTAAAGAAAATGTTTTTCAAGTTCTGATCTATTCCAATAGTAACAGAATTTCTTTTCATTGGACTTTTGGTATTTATTATTATTTGTTTCTGGTCCCTCTCTTAATGGTGTATTCCAACATGAAGAACTTAAAATGTGGTAAGACAGAATAGGGGGTAAATTCTAAAATAAGCAATATTTCTTTGTTTCCATATATGCTTCCAAACATATATGTCTCCAAGATCACTGCAGATGGTAACTTACTCCTTGGAAGGAAAGTCATGACCAACCTAGACAGCATATTAAAAAACAGAGACATTACTTTGTCAACAAAGGTCCGTCTAGTCAAGGCTATGGGTTTCCCATTAGTCGTGTATGGCTTTGAGAGTTGGACTATAAAGAAAGCTGAGCACCAGAGAATTGATGCTTTTGAACTATGGTGTTGGAGAAGACTTTTGAGAGTCCCTTGGACTGCACGGAGATCCAACCAGTCCATCCTAAAGGAAATCAGTCCTGAATATTTATTGCAAGGCCTGATGCTAAAGCTGAAACTCCAATACCTGGCCACCTGATGCGAAGAGCTGACTCATTTTAAAAGACTCTGATGCTGGGAAATATTAAAGGGAGAAGGGGACAACAGAGGATGAGATGGTTGGATGGCATCATTGACTCAATGGACATGAGTCTGAATAAACTCCAGCAGTTGGTGATGGACAGGGAGGCCTGGTGTGCTGCAGTCCATGGGGTCTCAAAGAGTCAGGCATGACTGAGTGACTGAACTGAACTGATGCTAGATTTATTATACACTACCTTTTACTGTGTAAACACAATGTTTTGAATCAATTTTTATTTACTTACAATAATACAGATACTTTTAGATTATGATTTTCTCCCTTCGAGTCAGCTGCAACAGTTAATCCTTACTCTACAGATAATAAAAGCAATCATTTATTGTAACACTTAAGGTTACATAGTTATATGATAATTCAGATACAGAAGGCAATCTTGGGAGTCTGGGCTTTTTATCCATAGAAGAAAACCTGTTTATGTATAAAGGACAATCAGTTACTGTTAGGTAGTTAGAATAGAAAAAAAGGAGTCCAGAATGGCAGTGGCTAAAAGAAAAGGAAAGGGAAAAGCCTGAGAAAATAGAACAAAGGAAGGTCAGAGGGCAGGGTGAGAACCTCAGGTAAAACAAACAGCACTCCTGGCTATCCCAATTTACATAGGGCAGGCTGCAGGGAGCAGAAAAAAAAAACATATAAAAAGAGGAGCCAAAATTGGACCGGGGCTTCTCTTCTCTTTGAGTCTTCTGTGTTGGCCCGCTCTCACACCTCAAGAATATATTTTCCTTTAATTTCTAAATAAAAATGAGCTGTAACACGGAGCTATAACACTGGTCCATCCAAGGAAATTACACAGGGCTGTAACATTGGTCAGTCTGAGGGCTGTAACCCCAGTCTGTCCATCGCTTCAAATTTTTGTTGCAACAAAACAGAACCAAGGAAATTACACAATACCCTGACACATTAACACTGCATATTCCAAAACTCCTGAAAATTTAAATTAGATCATTTTTATTCTTAAAGCTGGCTACTTAACTTTTAAATATAATTGCAATTTTTAAAAATATATTTTAATGCCACATGTTATGTTTGCTTACAAAAATAGACAGGTTAAGTGTCTTACTAAAGATACTTCATGTTTCAAGTACAATCAGTTCTTCCATCACACTTATTTTGAAACACATGTGTGTCCCAATGCAATCTATTAGGAAGCAACTTAAAAACAATGAACAATTAAAGTAAATCAATTTAATTTAAAAAAAAACTTTCATTGGCTTGTATGCAAATTTATGTGCAAGAAATACTGGGTGAATACAAAAAATGTACCCAGCTGAACTTAACCACAAAGGAATGCACAAAATGAGTACATGGGCATGTTACTGAGTCCAAGTTCTCTCTGTTTGCTGCACAACAGGCCAATGATTTCGAGAGATGAGGTGTTGAGGCAAGGAAGAGACTTTAATTGCAGAGACAGCTGACTGAGAAGATGGCAGGCTAGCACCTCAAAATAACCATCTTGTCAGGACCTAGTTGCCAGGTTCTTTTATGGATCAGAGATGGGGGAAAGTGAGAAAATAAAGTAAAACACTATTCAGTCCTTGCAGATGTCCCCTAGAATGGCAAGCCTCAGGCTGGTTTCACTTCCCTCAGGTTCTTCAGAGGTAGGCTGCTCAGGTTGTAGGGTATTATGTATGCTCACAATAACAAAAAAAGGGTTAAAGTCACAGAAGCAGATCCAGTGTAAATTTAAAATGAACCCTTCCAAGTTACAGGCGTACCTCAAACATTCTGTTTTATTGGCTCACTGTTCATTACATGTGTTATGCTAAAGGATCATTTTAATATTTATTTATTTGTGCATTTTTGGAGACTCATTCAACATACCAAACCTGTCTCAGTATACTGATCAGGAAACACAGACCAATTTATTTAAAAAAAAAAAAAAAAGAAAAGCCTAAATATTGGAAAGAAGCTGGAAATAATTAAATGTTTTGAAATAAATGAACATGTGATAGCTTTCAAACAACAAGCATGCAGAGAGTGTATATTGGGGACCATCGGGGACAATGCCATGAAAACAAAAGAACTATCGTGGTTGGAAAGACATCAAGCACTGCAAAGTCAGTAAGAACAAGACATAAAGAAGTAGAAGTAATAGAAAGATTGTTGCACTTATACTGAAGACCAAACATTAAAAAGTCAGAAAACCTTTTCCATAATCAAATATAAAGCACTATTTATAAAATAAGATTTTAAACAGAGATTTCCAAATCCTGCAGAAGTGGCTCCTGTTAATACCAGTTTGTGATTTCAAAAATCAGTGAAATTTCCAGTTTTCAGCTGTTGAACAAAGCCATGATTTAAGATTAAAAGCTGTAAAAGAAATTCCAGAATTTATTCAGAAAGTTACTGAAGATGGCTATGAATCATATACATTTTTTATAAATTTTTATGAAGCAAATATCTCCTATAAACAGAATCCTTGAAGGACATGTCTCTCACAGGCAAAAAAAAAAAAGAAGAAGAAGAAGCTTCAGGCTTTAAGTCTGTAAAACATTACACTTTGTGTATTGTTTCTGTCATTTAACAATAAATTACAATATTTAATTCATCTTATGTCCCTTTACAGAAAAATCTTTTATTTTTCCACAAGGTAATTGCAGTATCTATTATGATATGAATATTTTCTTGACTGTTTAGCATGTATAAAACAGGGAATTATTTTTTTTCAGTTCTTACTTTTCTCTTTGTGTCTTTGATGAAATTTTTGAGGAGTTTTGCTTCTAACTTCACACTTTGATGATTTTGCATACTGCAATTTTTTAGTAATGCATATGTTGCGTTATAGTGAAGTAGCCATAACAGGAAGTCATTTGAATGAGATTACACAAAAAAGAAAGGAATTACCTGTTTTTCACACAGCCGAAACCAGGAAGTGTAATAAGGATTCAGGAGGCATCCTATTTGGATTCTAAAAACTCTGAGACACAAAGAGAGGTATTACTCTCATTTCTGCAGGGCCAAATTATCCTTTTTATCTTCTTCCTACAAGGCTGTTCATTGTTTTGATAATGTGTTTATTGCTATTGATGGATATTTTGTTCCTAACAAGTACATGAAAAAGATGGCCTCCCTTCAGCCTGTCAGAGTAGGTAAGCAGAACAGACTGACTACTGTAGAGAATAATTTTTCCAAATTTTTGTGAGAGATAATTTGATAAGCCAATTTTGAACTAGGAAAATAATACAAAATTGTTTAGATTTTATTTTTATTCTCATAGCACAACACTGAGTTTAATTATTAAATAGATAAATTATGAGTTGTGAAATGTGTTACAAAAATTGGTTTAAGCTTTGTGTGAATGAAAAATATTGCCTGTCACATCAATAAGCAAAAGCTGTTGCAGCCATCAAGCCATCACCTTACAGTCACCCTACAATGAGCTCTAAGGGATCAAGATAGAAACAAGATGCCTGCCATTTAGCAATCAAACCTGGAGCGCCCCCGCCCCC
>SJYX01006307.1:34121-72735 GCA_006410675.1 Oreotragus oreotragus | reverse complement strand
TTTTAGCTCCTCTTCACTTTCTGCCATAAGGGTGGTGTCATCTGTATATCTGAGGTTATTGATATTTCTCCCGGCAATCTTGATTCCAGCCTGTGTTTTTTCCATTCCAGCGTTTCTCATGATGTATTCTGCATAGAAGTTAAATAAGCAGAGTGACAACATACAGCCTTGACGTACTCCTTTTCCTATTTGGAACCAGTCTGTTGTTCCATGTCCAGTTCTAACTGTTGCTTCCTGACCTGCATACAGATTTCTCAAGAGGCAGGTTAGGTGGTCTGGTATTCCCATCTCTTTCAGAATTACTGAAGGATGGTGTTATAAAAAGCTCTGTGTATATACTTCCCAGTGAATCACCCATAACTAGTGAAAGTTATAAAAAACAAAATCACGAACAAAAATTGAGTGAATTTATTGCTATCGGGCACCTGATGACAAAGATGTAAAGAAACCCTTTAGACTGAAAGCAAGTGGCACCGGAAAATAATTTGAATCCACCTTAAAGAAAAACAAATGATAAAAATAAATATTGTAAAATATAGTATTAATATCTATATCTTCTTTCTTTCACTAATTTATACAGTAACTATATATGACATCGTGTATACATATATATTATTGAAAATAGAAACATACATTATGTAACAACAATAGTACAAAAAGGGGGAAGAGGGAATAGAGCTCTATGAAATTAACATTTCTTTATTTCAAAGGAATTGAGTGTAAATCTGAAGGAAATCCTGATAACTTGAGATGTATATGGTAAGCCCTAGAGCAACCACTAAGAAAATAATCAAAGGATTGAAAAATCATGAAAGGAATTAAAAGGTTATGCTAGCAAATACTCACTTAAAACGCAAGTGGAAACAGAAAAGAAAAAAAAGGTAAAATGTCACATATAAAGTACATATATCATTAACAATATCAAACATGAATGGATTAAATAAGTTATTAAAAGGAAAAGATTGACAGTCTAGACAAAAGCCAAGATTCTAATCGATGCTATCAATAGGGGATATATTTTAAATTCAAACATGTAAAGAGCTTGAAAGAGACACTTAAAAGGGAAGAAAAAGATATATCACACAAATGGCAAGCATAAGACAGATGAAATGTCTGTACTAATATTAGGAAAATAGATTTTAAGCAAAAAATATGACTAGAGGTAAGAGGGACATTTTATAATGATAAAATGATCAATCCATCAAAAAGATACAACAATTACAAACATATATGCATTTAAAAGGGGTTCCCTGGTGGCTAAGTGGTCAAGAGTTCATCTGTAATACAGGAGGCATAGGAGACATGGGTTCGTTCCCTGGGTAGGGAAGGTCCCCTGAAGAAGGAAATGACAACCCGGTCCAGTATTCTTTCCTGAAAAATCCCATTAACAGAAGAAACTGACAGGCTACAGTCCATAGGGTCTCAAAGAGTTGAACATGACTGAGCACATGTGCACACCATAACCATGCATTTAAAAACAGAACTCAAAATATATGAAACAAAAATGATCAAAAGTTGAGGAACACAAAATTCAACAATGATAGTCAAAGACAACAATAACCATATTCAGTAATGGACAGAAAAACTAAATGAATGATCAGCAAGGAAATGGTAGACTTGAACAACACTATTAATCAACTAAACCTAGCTGACATCTATAAAACACTCCACTTACCTACAGCAGAATATATATTCTTAAGTGCACATGAAACACGTAGAAAAACTCAATTGCAGAAAGAACCCTCATGTACATTTAGAAATTTAAAACATATTCTTAAGTTATCAATGAATCAAAGAAGAAATCACAAGAGGAAATAAAAAAGATACTTTACGATGAATAAAAGTGAAAACCAGCAACATATCAAAATGTAGGATGCAACTAAGGCAGTGTGAGTGGAAGATTTAAAGGCTGATGTGCTGCAGCCCATGGGGTCACAATGAGTCAGACACAGCTTAGTGACCTAACAACAACCAAGCAGTTGAGGAAAAATTAATACAAATCCTTTATAATTACATCCAAAACTTGTAGGATGAGGAGATAATGCTTCATAACTCATTTTATGAGGATTGTATTACCCTGCATACAGGCAGATAAATGCTTAGCAAGAAAGTTATAGACCAATTATTTATTATGAATATAGATATGAAAGACCTCAGCAAAGTATTAACAACAACAACAAAAAGCATCCAGTAACATAAAAAAGGGATTATATACCACAATCGAACAGAATTTATTCCAGGAATTTTATATTGATTTAGTATAAAATCAACTGATGTAGTCCACCATGTCAATATAAAAAGGACAAAACTTTATGATCTTTTAAATAGACACACAAAAAAGCCTTTGACCGAATCCAACATCTTTTAAAGGTAAAAACATTTTAAAAATTAGAAATGGAATCTATTTCCACAACTAGATAAAATACACAAAAATCATGCTAATATCACATTATGTTGGAAGACTTACTGTTTAAGAATGTGAACAAGACAAAGATGCCTGTTCTCACCTTGTCTATTTAACCTTGTACTAGAAGTTCTAGCCATGACATTGGGACAATAAAGTGAAATAAATGCATACAGGTTGGAAAGAGAAGAAACGCTCTCTATGTAGATAATATAGTCAGGCTGGAAGGAGAAAAAAAGCTATATCTATTTGCAGATGACATGGAACTGTATATAGATATCCTAACAAATCTTCTAAAAACTATTAGAACAAATAAATCAGGTGAGTGAGATTGGAATGTCCAATACCAATGTTTTAAAAAATTGTATTTCTTTTTTTTTTAATTTTTATTTTTACTTTATTTTCCTTTACAATACTGTATTGGTTTTGCCATACATTGACATGAATCTGCCACGGATGTACATGAGTTCCCAATTCTGAACACCCCTCCCATTTCCCACCCCATATCATCTCTCTGTATTTCTATTANGTCCAATACCAATGTTTTAAAAAATTGTATTTCTTTTTTTTTTAATTTTTATTTTTACTTTATTTTCCTTTACAATACTGTATTGGTTTTGCCATACATTGACATGAATCTGCCACGGATGTACATGAGTTCCCAATTCTGAACACCCCTCCCATTTCCCACCCCATATCATCTCTCTGTATTTCTATTAAAGATCAGCAAATCATGTAAAAATGCAATTAACTAAGCAGTTCTATTTGCAGCAGCAATTTAATGTAAGTTTTTAAACTTATACCCTGAAAATTGTAAAACACTTTTGAAAGAAATTACAGAAAACCTTATAGATAGAAAGACAATCCATGTTTATGAATGAGAAGATTTAACACTATTATTTCTCCAAGGAGGACATGCAGATGGCCAAAAGCACATAAAAAGATGCTTAACACCACAAATTGTTAGAGACATGCAAATCTAACTACAATGAGATATCACCTTACACCTGTCAGAATGGCCATCAAGAAAAAATCTATAAAGAATAAATACCAGAGAGGGTGTGGAGGAAAGGGAACACTTCTACAAAGTTGATGGGAATGTAAACTGGTACAGCCACTATGAAGAACAGTGTCTAATTTAATGGCTGAGTAATATTCCATTGTATATATGTATCACATCTTCTATATCCATTCCTCTATCTATGGATATTTATGTTGCTCCCATAACATCCTAGCTTCTGTAAACAGTGCTCCAGTGAACACTGGGGTACATGTATATTTTTTTAATTATGATTTTCTCTGGATTTAAACTAGGAGCGGGTTTGCTGGATCATATGGCAGATCTATTTTTATTTATTTTTGTTTTGAGATCCCTTCATGCTGCTTGTAAGTCACATATATGATGAGAGATTTTTATCTAGAATATATTAAAA
This sequence comes from Oreotragus oreotragus, assembly GCA_006410675.1. Lineage (NCBI taxonomy): Eukaryota > Metazoa > Chordata > Mammalia > Artiodactyla > Bovidae > Oreotragus > Oreotragus oreotragus. Next base: position 68,898 of record SJYX01006307.1, on the reverse strand, counting down.
AACACTTAAATATAATAAAAATAAATTAAATTTCAGAAATTAAATTAGGTATAAAAATTGAAAATGGACAAATGATCTGAATAGAAACTTCTTCAAAGAACTTCTACAAATATTTAATAACACAAAAAGATGTTCCACATCATTAGTCATTAGAGAAATGCCAGTCAAACCCATAAGATTTCAATTTGTACTCACTAGAATGACAATAATAATAATAAAAGACAGGTAATAGCAAATGCTAACAAGAAATAAGAGAGAGACGTGGGGAAATTAGAACCTTTATACATTGTTAGTGGTAATACTACCCACCCCAGTGTTCTCACGTGGAGAATCCCAGGGACAGAGGAGCCAGACATGACTGAAATGACTTAGCAGCAGCAGCAGCAGCAGTGGTCATATTAAATGGTAAAGCACTTTGGAAAACTGAGTTTAGAAGTCGCTTAAAAACTTAAACTTGGGGAATTTCCAGGTGTTACAGTAGTTAGGTGGAGAAGGCAATGGCACCCCACTCCAGTACTCTTGCCTGGAGAATCCCATGGACGGGGGAGCCTGGTGGGCCGCAGTCCATGGGGTCACAAAGAGCCAGACACGACTGAGCGACTTCATTTCACAGTGGTTAGGACTCCATGTGCTTTCACTGCTGAAGGCTTGGGTTCAATCCCTGGTCAGGGAGCTGAGATTCCACAAACTGCAAGGTGTGGCAAAAGAAAAAAAAAAGTTTTAAATATAAAGTTATCATATAAACCAGCATACTCAAGAGAACTGAGACCAAATACATACACAAAAGTCATGCATGATTGGACATTGCAGAATTATTCAGAATAGCTTAACAGTGGAAGCAACTCAAATGGCCATGGGTAAATGTTATCTATACATATTGGGTTGACCAAAACACTAAGCAGGAATTAGACACGTGCAGGGAAGAGAAGAAAAGAAATAGAAAAAAATCAGCAGTCTATTTTATGCACAACTTGGTCAGGTATGTTAATTGGTTTATGTTTTATCTTAGGAAATACTGTCTTTAAATAGTTATAAAGATGAAGAGGGAGTATTCAGATTTGTATTTCAGAATTTTTATTTTGACTGCAGTATTCAGTTTTATTTCATAAGATTCGATATCTTTTAACTATTAGATTTCCAGGTTCCCCTAGAGCTTCTCAAAGTATCGCACCCTAACAACTCTAAAATTTCCCAATAATTTTACAACAACTTATGAACCTTTGGTAACATAGTCTGCTGCTGCTGCTAAGTCACTTCAGTCGTGTCTGACCCTGTGCAAGCCCATAGATGGCAGCCCACCAGGCTCCCCTGTCCCTGGGATTCTCAAGGCAAGAACACTGGAATGGGTTGCCATTTCCTTCTCCAATGCATGACAGTGAAAAGTGAAAGTGAAGTCGGTCAGTCATGTCTGACTCTTAGCTACCCTATGGCTTGCAGCCTACCACACTCCTCCGTCCATGTGATTTTCCAGGCAAGAGTAGCTGGAGTGGATTGCCATTGCCTTCTCTGAACATAGTCTGAGTTAAGGTTAAAATTCAGAAGGAGCCAAATCAGGGAGAAAAAATAGAAGAGAGTGAATCAGAGACACCTGCACTTTCAAAGATACCTTCCTAGAATACAGCATGTTTTCTCTATACCATAGCATCATTTTATTGATGGTCTATCTACTATATTCCCAATATCATGCAAAGTGCTATAATCATGCGAAAGAGATAAGACACTATTCCTTATTTTGAGCAGTTGAAGGAGAGAAAGACTTTGGTACACTTTAGCCTATGAAAACTACCATTTAACACCATATGTTCTGTAAAGTCAGAGAGATCTGAACTTATTTAGCACTGGTTCCTAGTTCTTGGGATTCCTCAATAGCTCAGTTGGTAAAGAATCCACCAGTAATGAAAGAGACCTGCTTGGATTCCTGGGTCAGGAAGATCCCCTGGAGAAGGGATAGGTCACCCAGTCCAGTATTCTTGGGCTTCACTAGTGGCTCAGCTGGTAAAGAATCCACCTGCAAAGTGGGAGACCTGGGATCAATCGTTGAGTTGGGAAGATCCCCTGGAGAAGGGAAAGGCTACCCACACCAATATTCTGTCCTGGAGCATTTCTTAGTATATTTTCAAAATATAGCTGGCATTCAGCAATTACACAGTGAATAACTGTGAAAATATAATATAAATTTGGTGCAATTATGGTTTAGACATAGTCATTTCTGGTTGTGGAGGTAACAGCATCCAGGAATTGGTAGCATTTACCTAAGAAAGATAGGTTAATATCATACAGCAAAAGAAGAAGATAAATAAATGCTTGAAAGACTTCCAATGAATATTCTGGACTGATTTCCTGTAGGATTGACTGGTTTGATCTCCTTGAAGTCTAAAGGACTCTCAAGAGTCTTCTCCAGCACCACAATTTGAAAGCATCAGTTCTTTGGCACTCAACCTTCTTTATGGTTCAAGTCTCATATTCATACATGACTACTGGAAAAACTATAGCTTTTATTAGATGAGTCTTTGCTGGCAAAGTGATGCATCTGCTTTTTAATACAATATTTTGTTTTGTCATAGCTTTTCCTCCATAGAGCAAATGTATTTTAATTTCATAACTGCAGTAACAATCTGCAGTGATTTTGGAACCCAAGAATAAGTCTCTCATTATTTCCATTGTTTCCCCATCTATTTGCCATGAAGTGATGGGAGTGGGTACCATGATCTTTGTTTTTAGAATGTTTATTTTTTAATTAATTTATTTATTTTAATTGGTGACTAATTACAATATTGTGGTGGTTTTGCCATACACAGACATGAATCAGCCATGGGTGTACATGTGTTCCACATCCTGAAACCCCCACCCACCTCCTTCCCAATCTCATCCCTCAGGGTTGGCCCAGTTTACTGGCTTTGAGTACCCTGTTTCTTGCATTGAACTTGAGCCTTATATTAATTTCACATGTGGTAATACAAATATTTCAATGCTATTCTTTCAAATCATCCCACCCTTGCCTTCCCTCAGAGTCCAAAAATATGTTCTTTATATCTGTGTCTCTTTTGCTGTCTTGCATATAGGGTCATCATTACCATCTTTCTAAATTCCATATATATGAGTTAGTATACTCTATTGCTGTTTTTCTTTCTGACTTACTTCACTCTGTATAATAGGCTCCAGTTTCATTCATCTCATTAAAACTGATTTAAATGTGTTCTTTTTAATAGTTGAGTAATATTCCATTCTGTATATGTACCACAGCTTGCTTATCCACTCATCTACTGATGGACATCTAGGTTGCTTCCATAGCTAGCTATTATAAACAGTGCTGTGATGAACATTGGAACACATGTGTCTCTTTCAATTCTGGTTTCCTCGGTGTGTATGCTCAGCAGTGTGATGGCTGGGTCGTATGGCAGTTCTATTTCCAGTTTTTTAAAGAATCTCTACACTATTTTCCATAGTGGCTGTACTAGTTTGCATTCCCACCAACAGTGTAAGAGGGTTCCCTTTTCTCCACTCACCCTCCAGCATTTATCATTTGTAGACTTTTTGATCACAGCCATTCTGACCCATGTGAGACAGTACCTCATTGTGGTTTTGATTTGCATTTCTCTGATAATAAGTGATGTTGAGCATTCCTTCATGCGTTTGTTAGCCATCTGTATGTTTTCTTTGGAGAAATGTCTGTTTAGTTCTTTGGCCCATTTTTTGGTTTGATTGTTTATTTTCTGATATTGAGCTGCACAAGCTGTTTTCATATTTTTGAGATTAATTCTTGGTCAGTTGCTTCACTTGTGCTTATATTTTCCCATTCTGAAGGCTGTCTTTTAACCTTGCTTATAGTTTCCTTCATTGTGCAAAAGCTTTTAACTTTATTTAGGTCCCATTTGTTATTTTTACTTTTATTTCCGTTAATCTGTAAGGTGGTTCATAGAGGATCTTGCTGTGATTTATGTCAGAGAGTGTTTTGCCTATGTTTTCCTCTAAGAGTTTTATAGTTTCTGGTCTTACATTCAGATCTTTAATCCATTTTGAGATCATTTTTGTATATGTTGTTAGAAAGTGTTCTAGTTTCATTCTTTTACATGTGGTTGACCAGTTTTCCCAGAACCATTTGCTAAAGATATTGTCTTTTCTTCATTGTATATTTTTGCTTCCTTTATCAAAGATGAGATGTCCAAAGGTGTGAAGATTTATATCTGTGCTTTCTATTTTGATCTGTTGATCTATATTTCTGTCTTTGTGCCAGTACTGTACTGTCTTGGTGACTGTAGCTTTGTAGTATAGTCTGAAGTCAGGCAGGTTGATTCCTCCAGTTCCATTCTTCTTTCTCAAGATTGCTTTGCTTATTCAAGATTTTTTTTATTTCCATACAAATCGTGAAATTATTTGTTCTAGCTCTGTGGAAAATACCATTGGTAGCTTGGTAGGGATTGCATCGAAACTATAGTTTGCTTTGGGTAGTACACCCATTTTCACTATATTGATTTTTCTGATCCATGAACATGGTACATTTCTCCATCTATTTGTGTCATCTTTGATTTCTTTCATCAGTGTTATATAATTTTCTAAATAAAGGTTTTTTTTTTTGTTTCTTTAGGTCGATTTATTCCTAAGTATTTTATTCTTTTTATCATAATGGTAAATAGGATTGTTTCCTTTTTTTTTTTCCTCTTTCTATTTTCCTAGTGTATAGGAATGCAAGGGAATTATGAATATTAATTTCATATCCTGCAAGTTTATTATATTCACTGTTTAGCTCTAGTAATTTTCTGCTGATGTCCTTAGTGTTTTCTATATAGATAATCATGTCATCTGCAAACAGGGTTTTACTTCCAATCTGCATCCCTTTTATTTATTTTTCTTCTCTGATTGCCAGAAGAAATAAAGAAGGGTCAATCAGTAATGAATAATGCAATAACTGAAAAAGCACTCTGGAGGGAACCAACTGTAGAATAACGGAGGCAGAAAATAGGATAAGTGAGATAGAAGACAGAATGGTGGAAATAAATGAAGCAGAGAGGAAAAAAAGAATAAAAAGAAAGGACAACCTCAGAGACCTCTGGGACAATGTTAAATGCCCCAACATTCAAATCATGGGAGTCCCAGGAGAAGAAGACAAAAAGAAAGGGCATGAGAAAATACTTGAGGAGCTACTATTTGAAAACTTCCTTAAAATGGAGAAGGAAATAGCCACTCAAATCCAAAAAACACAGAGAGTCCCAAACAGGATAAATCCAATGCAAAACACCCAAGACACATATTAATCAGACTATCAAAGATCAAGCACAAAGAGAAAATATTAAGTGCAGCAAGGGAAAAGCAACAAATAACACACAAGGGAATCCACATAAGAATAATAGCTGATCTTTCAGTGGAAACTCTTCAGGCCAAAAGAGAATGGCAAGACATTTTTAAAGTGATGAAAGAGAAAAACCTACAACCCAGATTACTGTACCCAGCAAGGAACTCATTCAGATATGAAGGAGAAATCAAAAGCTTTACAGACAAGTAAAAGCTGAGAGAATTCAGCACCACCAAACCAGCTCTTCAACAAATGCCAAAAGATCTTCTCTACACAGGAAACACAGAAAAGATTTATAAATTTGAACCCAAAACAACAAAATAAAAGGCAACGGGATCATACTTATCAATAATTACCTTAAATGTAAATGGGCTGAATGCCCAACAAAAAGACAAAAACTGGCTGAATGTATATGAAAACAAGACCCCTATATATGCTGTCTACAAGATACCCACCTCAAACCAAGGAACACATAGACACTGAAAGTGAAGGTCTGGGAAAGACATTTCATGCAAATAGAGGCCAAAAGGAAGCAGGAGTAGCAATGCTCATATTGGATAAAATAGACTTTGAAANTGTATATGAAAACAAGACCCCTATATATGCTGTCTACAAGATACCCACCTCAAACCAAGGAACACATAGACACTGAAAGTGAAGGTCTGGGAAAGACATTTCATGCAAATAGAGGCCAAAAGGAAGCAGGAGTAGCAATGCTCATATTGGATAAAATAGACTTTGAAATAAAGCCTGTGTAAAGAGACAAAGTTGGACACAACAGAGACTGAACTGAACTGAACTGAACTGAAAGAGACAAAGAAGGACACTACATAATGATCAGAGGATCAATCCAAGAAGAAGATAAAACAATTATAAATATATATGCACTCAATATAAGAGCTCTTCAATACATAAGGCAAATGCTAATAAGTATGAAAGGGGAAATTGCCAGTAATTCAATAATAGTGGGGGACTTTAATACCCCATTCACATCTATGGATAGATTAACCAAACAGAAAATTAGCAAGGAAACACAAACTTGAATGAAATGGTCTATAAATATCAATTAAGTAAAAAAAAAAAAAAATCCAATGGACCAGTTATATCTAATTGATATCTATAGGACATTTCACCCCAAAACAGTGAATTTCACCTTTTTCTCAAGTGCACATGGANTTTGGCTGTGCTGGTCTTCGTTGCTGCCCTCAGGCTTTCTCTAAGCGGTGGCGAGCAGGTGCCACCCTTCGGAGCGCGGTGTGGGCTTCTCCCTGGCGGGCAGGTGCCACCCTTCGGAGCGTGGTGTGGGCGTCACCCTGGCGAGCAGGTGCCACCCTTCCGAGCAGGGTGTGGGCTTCTCCCCGTGGTTTCTCTGGGAGCATTTTTTCTAGGGCTTCAGCAGCTGCAGCACCGGAGTTCAGTCGCTGTGGTGCTTGGCCTTGCTCCGCAGCGTGTGGAACCTTCTTGGACCAGGGATGGAATCCATGCCCCCTGTATTGGCAGGTGGCTTCCTATCCACTGTACCACTAAGGAAGTTCCCCACTCATACTTTTAATTGAAATGTTTATTGATGTTATTGAAGATTCATTGCAGGAGCAAGAAAAATATACATGCACTTCACTCAGTTTCCCCCAATAGTAATATTTATAAAATGATAATATAATAATCACAGCTAACATATTGACAGTTACACTGTCTCCTGATCTTATTCAGGTTTTCCCAGTTTTTCCTGTACTTGGTATTTGTGTGTTCTTGTGCTTAGTATCATAGTTTTATCACCTGTTTATCTTTCTGCGCCCATCACCACAGTCAAGATACTGAAGAATTCCTTCTCCACAGGAATCCTTAATTTTGTACTATCAGAAATATGCCACCTCCCCTTGCTCCTGTCATTCCCTTTTCTACCTTTGGCATCTAGTAATCTGTTTTCTGTTATTTTACCTCTGTCATTTAAAAGTTGTTATGTACATTACCGGAGAAGGCGAGGGCACCTCACTCCAGTACTCTTGCCTGGAAAATCCCATGGACGGAGGAGCCTGGTAGGCTGAGGTCCATGGAGTCGCTAAGAGTCAGGCATGACTGAGTGACTTCACTTTCACTTTTCACTTTCATGCATTGGAGAAGGAAATGGCAACCCACTCCAGTGTTCTTGCCTGGAAAACCCTGGGACAGGGGAGCCTGGTGGGCTGCCGTCTATAGGGTCTCACAGGGTCGGACACGACTGAAGCGACTTAGCAGCAGCAGCAGCAGCAGCAGCATGTACATTACCATCCTCTCCTCTTTCCCCTAATGATAATGTATATAACAACTTTGAAAGGAGAAGAGGGTGACAGAGGATGAGATAGTTGGATGGCATCACCAACTCAATGGACATGAACTTGGGCAAACTCTGAGACATGGTGAGGGACAGGGAGGCTGGATGTGCTGCAGTCCACGGGGTCACGAAGAGTCAGCCACAATTTGGTGACTAAACAGCAACGTATACGTTACCATATGCAACATAGATAGCCAGTGGGAACTTGCTGTATGATGCAGGGAGCTCAAACTGGTGCTCTGTGACAACCTAGTGAGATGGGGTGGGGTGGAGATGGGAGAGGCTCCAAAGGGAAGGGACATATGTACGCCTATGGCTGATTCATGTGGATGTATGGCAGGAACCAACACAATTTTGTAAAGCAATTATCTTCCAATTAAAAATAAATAAATTAAAAAATGATAATAAAAACTCAGACATATAAGAGATTAAATGCCCATCAAAAGGGACATTATTGGATCAATCATAATGTTTCTTTCTAATAAAATGAAGCTATTGAAAAAATTTTAATGCAAAAAAAATTTTTTTAATAATAAAAGTTGTTATATAGAAGGAAGGGATCAAAGTGGTATAGTAGGAGGATATGGCGTTCAGCTGTCCTTATAAACACATGAAAAATACATCAACGTATGGGACAATTCTTACAAAATATTAACTAGAAATTATCAGAAGAACTCCTATACAACCGAAGATGCAAGACAGATTTCCACATAACAGAGGAGGACAGAGGAAAGGTGTAGGGTCAGGGTCCCAGCCCAGGAAAGGAGTCTTAAAATAAGAGAAGTTCTTCAGCGACAGACTCTCACTCTGGGGAGCTAGCCGGCTGAGTCACAGTCCAGGGGCCCTGCATGGATGGCACAAGCTCCCTTGGTTGCTGGGAGAACAACTGGGACAAAGAGATGGGCTGGAGGTGTCTTGTAGGGTCCCTTGTGTCCCTACACACAAGGAAGCTCACATTTTGGCTCCAACAGTGAAGATGGACAGAGAGCTTTGCCCTGGCAGCTGCCTCCTCACCACACTCCCCAATCTGGGCAGGGCCAAGGCCCCAGACCCAGTTACTCCACAGCATGGTTTAGTTCTGGATCTGGGGCAGAGAGATCTTGGGGGAAAACACCCAGGGAGGCCGCCCATACACTGGAAAGCAGTGCAGCCACCACGGTGCCGTGACCCCAAGCCCCAGCCTAGCAAACGCCCCGGCCTGCACACTCCACAGGAGGGACTGGGGGCAGGAGGAGAAGGGGACGACAGAGGATGAGGTGGCTGGATGGCATCACCAAGTCAATGGACATGAGTTTGGGTAAACTCCGGGAGTTGGTGATGGACAGGGAGGCCTGGTGTGNCGCCCCGGCCTGCACATTCCACAGGAGGGACTGGGGGCAGGAGGAGAAGTGGACGACAGAGGATGAGGTGGCTGGATGGCATCACCAAGTCAATGGACATGAGTTTGGGTAAACTCCGGGAGTTGGTGATGGACAGGGAGGCCTGGTGTGCTGCGATTCATGGGGTCACAAAGAGCTGAACACGACTGAGCGACTGAACTGAACTGATCAATAGAAACACAGATCATTGTAACAAGGAACTAGAAACTATATAATAACCCTTATATGTTATTACAGAGTATGGAATATAGTTCCTGAGCCTGTGCCATGCTTGTTGGTTATCTATTTTATATATAGTATTGTGCACATGTTAGTCCCAGCCTTAGTTTATTCCTCTCTCCACCCTCCCTCCCCCTTCATAACTGTAAGTTTGTTTTTTATGTCTGTGAATCTCTTTCTGTTTTGAAAACCAGTTCATCAGTATCAGTTTTGATTCGGCATTTAAGTAACATTGTACAGTATTTGTCTTTCTCTGCCTTATTTATCTCGCTTAGTATGATATTCTCTAGGTCCATCCATGTTGCATGCTATTCTCTAGGTCCAGCCACTCCAAAATGGAATTATTGCATTCTTTTTATGGATCAGCAATATTTCCTTGTTTATATGTATTAATACCACGTCTTCTTTATCTATTCTTTTGTCAATGGACATTTAGTTTGCTTCCACAAATGTTATTTGTTATTGCAAATGCCCTGATGGCTGAGTGGTAGAGAATCCACCTGCCAATGCAGGAGACACAGCTTTGATCCTTGGGTTGGGAAGATCCCCTCTGGAGAGGGAAATGGTAACCCACTCCATTGTTCTTGCCTGTGAAATCCCATGGACAGAGGAGCCTGGTGGGCTCGAGTCTATAGAGTTGCAAAAGAGTCAGACACAACTCTGCGACTAAACAACAAGGATAACAACTTTGTAAGTGGAGCTGTTATGAACACTGGGCATGTATCTTTGAATCAGAATTTTTATCTTTTCTGGATGTATGCCCAGGAGTGAGATTGCTGGACCATCTACAGCAACTCTATTTTCAGGTTTTGAAGGACCCGCCATACTGGTGTCCATAGCGGCTGCATGAATTTGCATTCCTACCCACAGCGTAGGAGGGTTCCCTTTTCTGCACATCCTCTCCAGCATTTATTATTTATAGACATTTTGATAATAACCATTCTGACAAGTGCAGTATGATACTTCATTGCAGTTTTTCTTTTTACTTTTTATTGAAGTATAGTTTATTTATAATGTTGTGCTAGTTTTTGCTGTATAGTAATGTGAATCAGTTATACATATACATATATCCACCTTCTTTTTAGATTCTTTTTCCGTATAGGCCATTACAGAGTATCAAGTGGAGTTCCTCGTGCTATACAGCAGCTTCTTATTAGTCATCTATTTTATATATAGTAATGTGTGGTTTTGATCAAGCATCATTTCTTAAAGACTTCTTGTTCTTTTTGTTGAAAATCAGTGGACCATAACTTTAGAGTTTACTTCTGTGTTCTCAGTTTTATTCCTTTATCTCTAAGTCTATTATTATGCCTCAGCCACACGGTGCTATAGCTTTGCAAGAACATTTGACACTTTAAACATGAAAATTCTGTAAGCTTGTTCTTTTTCAGCATTGTTTTGGCCATCTGGGTTCCTGGATTTTCACATGAATGCTAATGACAGCGTGTCAATTTCTGCCAAAAGGAAGAAAAGCCAGCTGAGATGTGGATGGACGAGGCATCCAGCCTATAGACTGATTTGAGTAATACTGCATTATTGCCAAAGTTTGTCTCGATAAAAAATATAAGATATCTTTTCCTGTATTGTTACTGCTGCTAAGTCACTTCAGTCGTGCCCGACTCTGTGCGACCCCATAGACAGCAGCCCACCGGGCTCCCCCGTCCCTGGGATTCTCCAGGCAAGAACACTGGAGTGGGTTGCCATTTCCTTCTCCAATGCATGAAAATGAAAAGTGAAAGGGAAGTCGCTCAGTCGTGTCCGACTCTTAGCGATCCCATGGACTGTAGCCCACCAGGCTCCTCCGTCCATGGGAGTTTCCAGGCAAGAGTACTGGATTGGGTCGCCAGTGCCTTCTCTGTTCCTGTATTAAGATCCACTTTATTTTCTAACACTGTTTTGTGGTTAACAATGGACAGATCTTGCGCTCCTTCTATTAATTTTTTTGTATGTATTTTATTCTCTGTAATGCTATCGTAAATTGATTTGGTTTTTATAGATTTAATTTTGTGTTGTCTACTGTTAGTCTAGGGAAATAGGGGGCCTCCCAAGGTGGCCCAGTGGTTAAAAAAAAAAAAAAAATGGGCCTGCAATGCAGGAGACACAGGAGACATGGGTTCCATATCTGGGTCAGGAGGATTCCCTGGAGGAGGAAATGGCAACTCACTGCAGTACTCTTGCCAGGATAATCCCATGGAGAGAGGAGCCTCATGAGCTACAATCTGTGGGATCCCAAAGAGTCAGACGCTACTGAGCACTCACCATCATCATCACCAGAGATATAAAACTGATTTTGCAATTTATTTTTTAATATGAAAATTTGGTAAACTCATTTATTACTAATAAGTATTTAGTGAATGTTTGTTATTTTTTACATATAAAGTTATGCCATTTGCAAATTAAAATAGCTTTGTTTCTTCTTTTCCAAAATGGATGTATGTATTTAATTTCTTTTTCTTTTTTAATTTATATTATTTTTTATTGAAGTATAGTTGAGGTACAATATTATATAAATTACAGGTGTATGATATAGTGATTCTCAATTGTATTTTATTTATTTTATTTTTTAATATATAAATTTATTTATTTTAATTGGGAGGGGGGTTCAGGGTGGGAAACACGGGTATACCTGTGGCAGATTCTTGTTGATGTATGGCAAAACCAATACAATATTGTGATTAACCTCTAATTAAAATAAATAAATTTATATTTTAAAAAAAGAAACAACAGAAAAATCAAACAAATAACCTAATTTTGTACCTAAAGCAACTAGAAAAGAACAAATGAAGAACCTCGGGATTAGCAGAAGGAAAGAAATCACAAAAATTAGGGCAGAAATAAATGAAAAAGAAACAAAGCAAAAATCAACAAAAACTAAAAGCTATTTTTTTGAGAAGATAAATAAAATAGACTAACATTATTCTCAATTCCTCAATGGTGGAAATTAAAAGCATTTCCCCTAAAGTCAGGAAAAAGACAAAGGTGCACACTCTCACCACTACTTTCCAACATATTGGAAGTTTTAGCCACAGTAATCAGAGAAGAAAAAAAAGAAAAGAAATCCAGATTGAAAGAGAAGAAGTAAAACTCTCACTGTTTTCAGATGATATGATCATCTACATAGAATGTTGAGTTTTAAGCCAGGTTTTTCACTCTCCTCTTTCACCTTCATCAAGAGACTCTTTAGTTCGTCTTCACTTTCTGCCTTAAGGGTGATATCATCTGCATATCTGAGGTTAGTACTATTTCTCCCGGTAATCTTGACTCTAGCTCATGCTTCATCCAGACCAGCATTTTGCATGATACTTACATTTCTGCATATAAGTTCAATAAGCAGGGGGGCAATATACAGCATTGACATACTCCATTCCCAATTTTGTACCAGTCTGTTGTTCTATGTCCAGTTCTAACTGTTATTTATTAACCCAAATACAGGTTTCTCAGGAGACAGGTAAAGTGATCTTATATTCCATCTCTAAGAATTTTCCACAGCCTTTTGTGATTCACACTGTCAAAGGCTTTAGTGTAGTTGATAAAGCAGAAGAAGATTATTTTTTTTTAATTCCTTGTTTTTTCTATGATCCAACGATGTCGGCAATTTGATGGTGGGTGGAATCAGTCCTAAGTTGCTGGGTCAGAAGCCCTGAGGGTTGGGCCCAAACTGGCTTCTTTCCACTTAAGTGTGTGTTCTCTCCCCACTCTCAGCCCTNTTCTCCAGGCAAGAGTACTGGATTGGGTCGCCAGTGCCTTCTCTGTTCCTGTATTAAGATCCACTTTATTTTCTAACACTGTTTTGTGGTTAACAATGGACAGATCTTGCGCTCCTTCTATTAATTTTTTTGTATGTATTTTATTCTCTGTAATGCTATCGTAAATTGATTTGGTTTTTATAGATTTAATTTTGTGTTGTCTACTGTTAGTCTAGGGAAATAGGGGGCCTCCCAAGGTGGCCCAGTGGTTAAAAAAAAAAAAAAAAATGGGCCTGCAATGCAGGAGACACAGGAGACATGGGTTCCATATCTGGGTCAGGAGGATTCCCTGGAGGAGGAAATGGCAACTCACTGCAGTACTCTTGCCAGGATAATCCCATGGAGAGAGGAGCCTCATGAGCTACAATCTGTGGGATCCCAAAGAGTCAGACGCTACTGAGCACTCACCATCATCATCACCAGAGATATAAAACTGATTTTGCAATTTATTTTTTAATATGAAAATTTGGTAAACTCATTTATTACTAATAAGTATTTAGTGAATGTTTGTTATTTTTTACATATAAAGTTATGCCATTTGCAAATTAAAATAGCTTTGTTTCTTCTTTTCCAAAATGGATGTATGTATTTAATTTCTTTTTCTTTTTTAATTTATATTATTTTTTATTGAAGTATAGTTGAGGTACAATATTATATAAATTACAGGTGTATGATATAGTGATTCTCAATTGTATTTTATTTATTTTATTTTTTAATATATAAATTTATTTATTTTAATTGGGAGGGGGGTTCAGGGTGGNTTATTTTTTACATATAAAGTTATGCCATTTGCAAATTAAAATAGCTTTATTTCTTCTTTTCCAAAATGGATGTATGTATTTAATTTCTTTTTCTTTTTTTAATTTATATTATTTTTTATTGAAGTATAGTTGAGGTACAATATTATATAAATTACAGGTGTATGATATAGTGATTCTCAATTGTATTTTATTTATTTTATTTTTTAATATATAAATTTATTTATTTTAATTGGGAGGGGGGTTCAGGGTGGGGAACACGGGTATACCTGTGGCAGATTCTTGTTGATGTATGGCAAAACCAATATAATTTCTTTTTCTTATCTAATTATTCTCACTAAAACTTTCAGTAAATTATTGAATATATGTGGTGATAGCTGACATTATATTGTACCTGAATTCATTTTGAAGAAATTGGCCTTTCATCATTTAGGATGACAATTTCTGTATGTTCTTCACATCTGCTCTTTTAAAGATTAATTGAGGTATAATAGATATATAACTATCACACACATTTAGTATATACACTTTGAGTTTGTAGATATATATACATTTATGATATCATCAGTATATTAAGGTACTAACCATATTGATCACATCCAAAAATTCCCTTTTGTTCTTTTGTAGTTTTTTAAGTCAACATTTAACATGAGATCCATTCCTTTGACATGTTTTTGATGCATAATATGGTATTTTCTAGAGTTATCTAGAAACCTCATACTACTGAGAGTTCCCACCCCACACCTGTCAGCCCCTGACAAATACCAGCCATTCNGGGTGCTCCCAAAGCTGGGGGTGCTGCCTGAAGGCTGTCTCTTATACACATCTAGATGTGTATAAGAGACAGGCATAATATGGTATTTTCTAGAGTTATCTAGAAACCTCATACTACTGAGAGTTCCCACTCCCCACCCCTCAGCCCCTGACAAATACCAGCCATTCTATTCTGCTTCTACAAGTTTGAATAATTTAAAAATCTCATAATCATTCAGTATTTGGCTTTCTGTAACTGGATTATTTCACTTATCTTAATATCTGTATTCTTATCTGTATTGTCCCAAATGGCAGGATTGGCTTCTATTTTAAGGCCAAATAATGTTTCATTTGTAAGAGAGATTTGAACACAGAATTGGGTCTGCAAAACACCTCAAAGAAATCAGGGGAAAACTTTTTTGACATTGGTCTCGGCAGAAAAGTGAAAGTGAAAGTGAAGTCGTGCCTGACTCAGCGACCCCATGGACTGCAGCCTACAAGGCTCCTCCGTCCATGGGAGTTTCCAGGCAAGAGTACTGGAGTGGGATGCCATTGCCTTCTCCGAATGATTTCATAGATATGACCAAAATCACAGGCAACAAAATCAGAATAGAAAAGTGGGACTACAACAAACTCAAAAGCTTCCACATAGCAAAGAAAATAATCAACAAAATGAAACAACATATGTTCTCTTTATCAGGGTGAAGTCCCACTCTATCATGTGTTTATTAAGCTTTTTTACTATGCAAAAGTTCAACTTGTTGATAAATGCTCTTTTTCTAATGACATAATTTTGTGATTTTTAACTTTCTATCTTTAATATGCTATATTTTATTATTTAATTATATGTATTAAATTGATTCTGTATTTATGGGGTTAATAATACTTGGTTGTGTTTATAATCATTTTATATGTTGGTATATTTACCTTGTTGGAGTTTCTCAGGTAATGCTAGTGGTAAAGAACCTGCCTGCCAATGCAGGAGATGTAAGAGATGAAGGTTTGATCCCTGGATCAGGAAGATCCCCTGGAGGAGGGCACAGCAACCCACTCCAGTATTCTTGCCTGGGGAATCCCACGGACAGAGAAGCCTGGTGGGCTACTTCCAAAGGGCTGTAAAGAGTGGGACACAACTGAAATGATTTAGCATACATGCATGCATATTTAGTTTGTTAGTATTTTACTGAGGATTTTTGCATCCACATCCCAAATGAAATTGATCTGAAACAATCAACAAAATGAAAAGGCAGCAAAATTAAATGGGAGACTGGATGATTTGGGAGAATGGCATTGAAACATGTATAATATCATATAAGAAATGAATCGCTAGTCTAGGTTCAATGCAGGATACAGGATGCTTGGGGTTGGTGCACTGGGATGACCCAGAGAGATGGTATGGGGAGGAAGGCGGGAGGGGGGTTCAGGATTGGGAACCCGTGTACACCCGTGGCAGATTCATGTTGATGTGTGGCAAAACCAATACAATATTGTAAGTAATTAACCTTCAATTAAAATAAATAAATTTATTTTTAAAAATATACAAAAGCTCATACAACTCTGTAACAAAATAAACAAAAAATCCAGCTAAAAAAATGGCAGAGGAGCAAAACACTTTTTTTTAAGAAGTCATCAAGACTTACAATAGATATATGAAAAGATGCTCAACATTACTAATTATCAGGGAAATGTAAATTTTAAAACCACTATTAGATATCACCTCACATCATTTACAATGGTGATCAGCAAGGGGACAAAAAATAATAAGTATTGTTAAGGATGTGGAGAAAGGGAACCCTTTACATTGGTGGTGGGAACGTAATTGGTGCAGCCACTATGAAAAACAGTGTGGAGATTCCTCAACAAAATTTAAAATAGGAATATCATATGATTCAGTAACCCCACATCTGTGTATACATCTGAAGAAAATTAAAACTGTATATTGAAGAGATAAATGCACTCCCATTTTGACTGCAGCATTATCAAAATAGCCAAGATATGGAAACAAACTAAGTGGGTGTTAATGGATAAATGGATTTTTTAAAATGGTCTATATGTACAAAGGATTATTACTCAACTAAGAAAAAAGAAGGTCAGGAACTGCAGTGGTAAGAAGATACCCCTCGTCCAAGGTAAGGAGCAGCGGCTGTGCTTTGCTGGAGCAGCCGTGAAGAGACAACCCGCACCCAAGGTAAGAGAAACCCAAGTAAGATGGTAGATGTTGCAAGAGGGCATCAGAGGGCGGACACACTGAAACCATACTCACAGAAAACTAGTCAATCTAATCACACTAGGACCACAGCCTTGTCTAACTCAATGAAACCAAGCCATGCCTGCAGGGCAACCCAAGGCGGGCGGGTCATGGTGGAGAGGTCTGACAGAATGTGGTCCACTGGAGAAGGGAATGGCAAGCCACTTCAGTATTCTTGCCTTGAGAACCCCATGAACAGTATGAAAAGGCAAAATGATAGGATATCAAAAGAGAATCTCCCCAGGTCGTTAGGTGCCCAATATGCTACTGGAGATCAGTGGAGAAATAACTCCAGAAAGAATGAAGGGATGGAGCCAAAGCAAAAACAATACCCAGTTGTGCATGTGACTGGTGATAGAAGCAAGATCCGATGCTGTAAAGAACAATATTGCATAGGAACCTGGAATGTCAGGTCCATGAATCAAGGCAAATTGGAAGTGGTCAAACAAGAGATGGCAAGGGTGAACGTCGACATTCTAGGAATCAGCGAACTAAAATGGACTGGAATGGGTGAATTTAACTCAGATGACCATTATATCTACTACTGCGGGCAGGAATCCCTCAGAAGAAATGGAGTAGCCATCATGGTCAACAAAAGAGTCCGAAATGCAGTACTTGGATGCAATCTCAAAAACGACAGAATGATCTCTGTTCGTTTCCAAGGCAAACCATTCAATATCACAGTTATCCAAGTCTATGCCCCAACCAGTAATGCTGAAGAAGCTGAAGTTGAACGGTTTTATGAAGACCTACAAGACCTTGTAGAACTAACACCCAAAAAAGATGTCCTTTTCATTATAGGGGACTGGAATGCTAAAGTAGGAAGTCAAGAAACACCTGGAGTAACAGGCAAATTTGGCCTTGGAATGCGGAATGAAGCAGGGCAAAGACTAATAGAGTTTTGCCAAGAAAATGCACTGGTCATAGCAAACACCCTCTTCCAGCAACACAAGAGAAGACTCTACACATGGACATCACCAGATGGTCAACACCGAAATCAGATTGATTATATTCTTTGCAGCCAAAGATGGAGAAGCTCTATACAGTCAACAAAAACAAGACCAGGAGCTGACTGTGGCTCAGATCATGAACTCCTTATTTCCAAATTCAGACTTAAATTGAAGAAAGTAGGGAAAACCGCTAGACCATTCAGGTATGACCTAAATCAAATCCCTTATGATTATACAGTGGAAGTGAGAAATAGATTTAAGGGCCTAGATCTGATAGACAGAGTTCCTGATGAACTATGGAATGAGGTTCGTGACATTGTACAGGAGACAGGGATCAAGACCATCCCCATGGAAAAGAAATGCAAAAAAGCAAAATGGCTGTCTGGAGAAGCCTTACAAATAGCACTGAAAAGAAGAGAGGCGAAAAGCAAAGGAGAAAAGAAAAGATATAAGCATCTGAATGCAGAGTTCCAAAGAATAGCAAGAAGAGATAAGAAAGCCTTCTTCAGCAATCAATGCAAAGAGATAGAGGAAAACAACAGAATGGGAAAGACTAGAGATCTCTTCAAGAGAATTGGAGATACCAAGGGAACATTTCATGCAAAGATGGGCTCGATAAAGGATAGAAATGGTATGGACCTAACAGAAGCAGAAGATATTAAGAAGAGGTGGCAAGAATACACAGAAGAACTGTACAGAAAAGATCTTCACGACCCAGATAATCATGAGGATGTGATCACTAATCTAGAGCCAGACATCTTGGAATGTGAAGTCAAGTGGGCCTTAGAAAGCATCACTAAGAACAAAGCTAGTGGAGGTGATGGAATTCCCGTTGAGCTGTTTCAAATCCTGGAAGATGATGCTGTGAAAGTGCTGCACTCAATATGCCAGCAAATTTGGAAAACTCAGCAGTGGCCACAGGACTGGAAAAGGTCAGTTTTCATTCCAATTCCAAAGAAAGGCAATGCCAAAGAATGCTCAAACTACCGCACAATTGCACTCATCTCACACGCTAGTAAAGTAATGCTCAAAATTCTCCAAGCCAGGCTTCAGCAATATGTGAACCGTGAACTCCCTGATGTTCAAGCTGGTTTTAGAACAGGCAGAGGAACCAGAGATCAAATTGCCAACATCCGCTGGATCATGGAAAAAGCAAGAGAGTTCCAGAAAAACATCTATTTCTGCTTTATTGACTATGCCAAAGCCTTTGACTGTGTGGATCACAATAAACTGTGGAAAATTCTGAAAGAGATGGGAATACCAGACCACCTAACCTGCCTCTTGAGAAATCTGTATGCAGGTCAGGAAGCAACAGTTAGAACTGGACATGGAACAACAGACTGGTTCCAAATAGGAAAAGGAGTACGTCAAGGCTGTATATTGTCTCCCTGCTTATTTAACTTATATGCAGAGTACATCATGAGAAACGCTGGACTGGAAGAAACACAAGCTGGAATCAAGATTGCCGGGAGAAATATCAATAACCTCAGATATGCTGATGACACCACCCTTATGGCAGAAAGTGAGGAGGAGCTAAAAAGCCTCTTGATGAAAGTGAAGGAGGAGAGCGAAAAAGTTGGCTTAAAGCTCAACATTCAGAAAACGAAGATCATGGCATCCGGTCCCATCACTTCATGGGAAATAGATGGGGAAACAGTGGAAACAGTGTCAGACTTTATTTTTTTGGGCTCCAAAATCACTGCAGATGGTGACTGCAGCCATGAAATTAAAAGACGCTTACTCCTTGGAAGAAAAGTTATGACCAACCTGGATAGTATATTCAAAAGCAGAGACATTACTTTGCCGACTAAGGTCCGCCTAGTCAAGGCTATGGTTTTTCCTGTGGTCATGTATGGATGTGAAAGTTGGACTGTGAAGAAAGCTGAGCGCCGAAGAATCGATGCTTTTGAACTGTGGTGTTGGAGAAGACTCTTGAGAGTCCCTTGGACTGCAAGGAGATCCAACCAGTCCATTCTGAAGGAGATCAACCCTGGGATTTCTTTGGAAGGAATGATGCTAAAGCTGAAACTCCAGTACTTTGGCCACCTCATGCGAAGAGTTGACTCATTGGAAAAGACTCTGATGCTGGGAGGGATTGGGGGCAGGAGGAGAAGGGGACGACCGAGGATGAGATGGCTGGATGGCATCACGGACTCGATGGACGTGAGTCTGAGTGAACTCCGGGAGTTGGTGATGGACAGGGAGGCCTGGCGTGCTGCGAGTCATGGGGTCGCAAAGAGTCGGACACGACTGAGCAACTCAACTGAACTGAACTGAAGAAAAAAGAAAACCCTGCTATTTGTGACAACACAAATGGACCTGGAGGACATTATGCTAAGTCTCTAGAGATAAAAATAAAATACTATATGATGTTACATGTATGTAACATTTCAAAGAGCCAAACTCATAAAAATACAGAGTATCATGTTGTAACCAGGTTTGTGAAAAAGATGTTCAAGGGCACAAACACGCACCTATAGATAAATAAGTTCTGGAGATCTAATGTACAACATTCTGATTATCATCAATAATAATGTATTATACATTTAAATTTTATATTAAAAAGTTTGTTATTCACTTTTCATGAAGAAAGAGAAAAGCTGACTACTCCTTTGCCTATTCCATAAAATAAATGGGCATGCATAGTTATACATCTTCCTACAAAGAAAATCGCAGGTACTTTCACTGGAAACTTTCACCAAATATTTAAGAAAGACCAAATTCCCATTTTACACAAGCTTCTTCAGGAATAGAAGAGGAGAGAAGGCTTCCTAACATTCTATGTTGAGTAGCATTATTCTGATACCAAAAGCGGAAGAAAGTAGAAGAAAAGTGATCTAGAGCTTTCATTAACATAGATGCAAAACTTCTTGCTAAAGTATTTAAAAATCAATTAAAATAATACTTTATTTTTAAATTTTTATTGAGTACAGTTATTTCACACTGTTGTGCCAGTTTCTACTGTACAGCAAACTGAATCAACTTTACATATACATATATCCCCTCTTTTTTGGATTTCCTTCCCATTCAGGTTACCACAGTGCACTGGATAGGGTTCCCTGAGCTATACAGTCTTACATCTTCCTACAAAGAAAATCGCAGGTACTTTCACTGGAAACTTTCACCAAATATTTAAGAAAGACCAAATTCCCATTTTACACAAGCTTCTTCAGGAATAGAAGAGGAGAGAAGGCTTCCTAACATTCTATGTTGAGTAGCATTATTCTGATACCAAAAGCGGAAGAAAGTAGAAGAAAAGTGATCTAGAGCTTTCATTAACATAGATGCAAAACTTCTTGCTAAAGTATTTAAAAATCAATTAAAATAATACTTTATTTTTAAATTTTTATTGAGTACAGTTATTTCACATTGTTGTGCCAGTTTCTACTGTACAGCAAACTGAATCAACTTTACATATACATATATCCCCTCTTTTTTGGATTTCCTTCCCATTCAGGTTACCACAGTGCACTGGATAGGGTTCCCTGAGCTATACAGTCCGTTCTCAACAGTTCTCTGCTTTATACATAGTATCAATAGTATATGTGTCAATCTCCACTTTATACATAGTATCAAAAGTATAAATAGGTCAATTCCCACTATGTTGTTTTTAAAAGGTCATCACATCCTGAACAAGCAGGCTTATTCCAGTGGAAGGTTAGTGTAGCATTTTAAAATATATCCGTTTTGACACTGGTCAGAATGGCTATTGTGGAGAAAAGGGAACCCTCTTGCACTGTTGCTGGGAGTGTAAATCAGTATAGCCACTATGGAGAACAGTATGGAGATTCCTTTAAAAAAAAAAAAAACAAAAAAAACAAAAACCAGAAATAAAACTGCCATCAGTCAGTTCAGTCCCTCAGTCGTGCCCAACTCTTTGTGACCCCATGGACTGAAGCATGCCAGGATTCCCTGTCCGTCACCAACTCCCAGAGCTTGCTCAAACTCATGCCCATCAAGTCAGTGATGCCATCCAACCATCTCATCCTCTGTCGTCCCCGTGTCCTCCTGCCTTCAATCTTTCCCTGCATCAGGGTCTTTTCCAATGACTCAGTTATTTGCATTAGGTGGTCAAAGTATTAGAGCTTCAGCTTCATCATCAGTCCTTCCAATGAATATTCAGGACTGATTTCCTTTAGGATTGACTGATTGGATCTCCTAGCAGTCCAAGGGACTCTCAAGAGTCTTTTCCAACACCACAGTCCAAAAGCATCAATCCATAGGTGCTCAGCCTTTTCTATGGTCCAGTTCTCACATCCATACATGACTACTGGAAAAACCATGGCTATGCGGACTTTTGTTGGCAAAGCAATGTCTCTGCTTCTTAATATACTGTCTAGGTTGGTCATAACTTTTCTTCCAAGGAGCAAGCATCTTTTAATTTCATGCCTGCAGTGACCCATCAATCCCACTATTGGAGATACACCTTGAGAAAAACGTAATTGAAAAAGACACATGTACCCCAATGTTCATTGCAGCATGATTTACAACATCCAGGACATGGAAGTGGCAGATGAATGGATAAAGAAGCTGTGGTACTTATATGCAATGGAATATTACTTAGCCATAAAAAGGATGGATTTGAGTCAGTTCTCATGAGGTGGACGAACCTAGAGCTTGTTATACAGAGTGAAAGAAAGACGTGAAGTTGCTCAGTCATGTCTGACTCTGCGACTCCATGGACTGTAGCCCACCAGGCTCCTCAATCCATGGAATTTTCTAGGCAAGAGTACTGGAGTAGGTTGTCATTTCCTTGTCCAGGGGATCTTCCCAACCCAGGGATCAAACCTGGGTCTCCTGCATTGTGGGCAGAGACTTTACTGTCTGAGCCACCAGGGAGTCCCATATAGAGTGAAGTAAGTCAAAAAGAGAACAACAAATATCGCATATTAATGACATATATGGAATCTAGGGAAAACGGTACCGATGAACATAGTTGCAGGGCAGGAATAGAGACACAGACATAGAAAACAGATTGCAGACACAGCGGGCAAAGGAGAGGGTGGGGCAAATTGAGAGTAGCACTGAAGCATATACATGACCATATAAAATAGACAGCTAATGGGGAGTTGCAGTATAACACAAGGCGCTCAATCCGGTGCTCTGTGACAACCCAGAGAGATGGGATGGCGAGGGAGTAGGAGGGAAGTTCACGAGGGAGGGGACATGGGTACGTGGGCGGCTGAATCACACCGTAAAGCATTTATATGCCAATTAAAAATAAAATTTAAAAAAGAACCAGTGTAGTTCACCACTTACAGAGACTAAACAAGAAAATAACTGTATGTTCATGTCAATATATTTGACAAAGTCTATTGAAAAAGGCAAGGAGCTGTAGAATGTGAAGTGGACATGGACAAAGGGTGCACTGCATATATTTATGGAATTTAGAAAGACGGTAACAATAACCTTGTATGTGAGACAGCAAAAGAGACACAGATGTATAGAAAAGACTTTTGGACTCTGTGGGAGAGGGAGAGGGTGGGATGATTTGGGAGAATGGCATTGAAACATGTATAATATCATATGTGAAATGAATCACCAGTCCAGGTTGATGTGTGATACAGGATGCTTGGGGCTGGTGCACTGAGATGACCCAGAGGGATGGTACGGGGAGGGAGGAGGGAGGAGGGAGGGGTAAAACCAATACAATATTGTAAAGTAATTAACCTCCAATTAAAATAAATAAATTTATATATATATATTTTAAAAGGGTGCACTGCTGGAGACCCAGAAATCACTTTTAAATAGATAAGTGAAAACTCCTTCTTTGATCTCTAACTCATAATCTTGGTTTTGTATGAAGATGTTAGTATCTTGAGCCCTCAGATGGGGAAATTTTGAGGTACATGGACCCAAAATAATTCTGGAATCCTGCCAAATGACAGAGACTTGAGCCTCCAAGGTAAAAATCAAATGGACCCGTAGAGAATCACAATGTGACCATGAAACTGCATTTGTGGACTATCTGTTTTATTTGATTTCATACTTGTTTCTCATTAAATCTCTGTTCATGGTAATAAGTCAAGTCCTTTGTAAGTTATATGTGCCCAACAAGTATTTTCAGAACCAAGAATTGAATAAAACTCTTTATTAAAAAATTAATTCATTTATTTTCATTGGAGGCTAGTTACTTTACAATATGGTAGTGGCTTTTGCCATACATTGACAAGAATCAGCCATGGGTGTACGTGTGTCCCCCACCCTGAAGCCCCCTCCCACCTCCCTCCCCATCCCATCCCTCAGGGTCATCCCAGTGCACGGGCCCTGAGCATCCTGTCTCATGCATCGAACCTGGACTGGCAACCTATTTCACCTATGGTCATATACATATTTCAATGCTATTCTCTCAAATCATCCGACCCTCACCTTCTCCCACAGAGTCCAAAAGTCTATTCTTTACACCTGTGTCTCTTTCACTGTCTCACATATAAGGCCATTGTCACCATCTTTCTAAATTCCATATATATGCATTAATATACTGCACTGGAGGGTTTTTTTTTTTTTTCTGACTTACTTCACTCTGTATAATAGGCTCCAGTTTCATCCACCTCATCAGAACTGATTCAAATGCATTCTCTTTAATAGCGGAGTCATATTCCATTGTGTGTATGTACCACAGCTTTCTTATCCATTCATCTGCTGATGGACATCTAGGTTGCTTCCATGTCCTAGCTATTGTAAATAGTGCTGCGATGAACACTGGGGTACACGTGTCTCTTTGAATTCTGGTTTCCTCTGTGTATGCCCAGCAGTGGGATTGCTTGGTTGTATAGCAATTCTATTTCCAGTTTTTTAAGGAATCTCCACACTGCTCTCCATAGTGGCTGTACTAGGTTGCATTCCCACCAACAGTTTAAGAGGGTTCCCTTTTCCCCACACCCTCTCCAGCATTTATTGCTTGTAGACTTTTTGATAGCAGCCGTTCTCACCAGCGTGAGATGGTACCTCATTGTGGTTTTGATTTGCATTTCTCTGATAATGAGTGATGTTGAGCATCTTTTCATTTGTTTGTTATTCATCTGTATGTCTTCTTTTGGGGAAATGTCTGTTTAGTTCTTTGGCCCATTTTTTGATTGGGTCATTTGTTTTTCTGGAATTGAGCTGCAGGAGCTGCTTGTATATTTTTGAGATTAATTCTTTCTCACTTGCTTCGTTTGCTATTATTTTCTCCCATTCTGAAGGCTGTCTTTCACCTTTCTTATAGTTTCCTTCATTGTGCAAAAGCTTTTAAGTTTAATTAGGTCCCATTTGTTTATTTTTGCTTTTATTTCCATTACTCTGGGAGGTGGGTCATAGAGGATCCTGCTGTGATTTATGTCGGAGAGTGTTTTGCCTATGTTCTCCTCTAGGAGTTTTATAGTTTCTGGTCTTACATTTAGATCTTTAATCCATTTTGAGTTTATTTTTGTGTGTGGTGTTAGAAAGTGATCTAGTTTCATTCTTTTACAAGTGGTTGACCAGTTTTCCCAGCACCACTTGTTAAAGAGATTGTCTTTTCTCTGTTGTATATTCTTGACTCCTTTGTCAAAGATAAGGTGTCCATAGGTGCGTGGATTTGTCTCTGGGCTTTCTATTTTGTTCCATTGATCTATATTTCTGTCTTTGTGCCAGTACTATACTGTCTTGAAGACTGTAGCTTTGTAGTATAGTCTGAAGTCAGGCAGGTTGATTCCTCCAGTTCCATTCTTCATTCTCAAGATTGCTTTGGCTATTCGAGATTTTTTGTATTTCATAATACAAATTGTGAAATTATTTGTTCTAGTTCTCTGAAAAATACCATTGGTAGCTTGATAAGGATTGCATTGAATCTATAAATTGCTTTGGGCAGTATACACATTTTCATTATATTGATTCTTCTGATCCAGGGACATGGTATATTTCTCCGTCTATTTGGGTCATCTTTGATTTCTTTCATCAGTGTTTTATTGTTTTCTATAAATAGGTCTTTTGTTTCTTTAGGTAGATTTACTCTTAAATATTTTATTATTTTCATTGCAATGGTGAATGGAATTGTTTCCTTAATTTCTCTTTCTGTTTTCTCATTGTTAGTGTATAGGAATTCAAGGGATTTCTGTGTGTTAATTTTATATCCTGCAACTTTACTATATTCATTGATTAGATTCTGGTTGTATCTTTAGGGTTTTCTATGTAGAGGATCATGTCATCTGCAAACAGTGAGAACTTTACTTCTTCTTTTCCAATCTGGATTCCTTTTATTTCTTTTTCTTCTCTGATTGCTGTGGCTAAAACTTCCAAAACTATGTTGAATAGTAGTGGTGAGAGTGGGCACCCTTGTCTTGTTCCTGACTTTAGGGGATATGCTTTCAATTTTTCACCATTGAGGTTAATGTTTGCTGTGGGTTTATCATACATGGTTTTTATTATGTTCAGGTATGTTCCTTCTATGCCTGCTTTCTGGAGGGTTTTTAATCATAAATGGATATTGAATTTGTCAAAGACTTTCTCTGACTCTATTGAGATAATCATATGGTTTTTATCTTTCAATTTGTTAATGTGGTGTATTACATTGATTGATTTGTGAATACTGAAGAATCCTTGCATCCCTAGGATAAAGCCTAGTTGGTCATGATGTATGATCTTTTTAATATGCTATTGGATTCTGTCTGCCTGAATTTCGTTAAGGATTTTTGCATCTATGTTCATCAGTGATATTGGCCTATAGTTTTCTTTTTTGTGGCACCTTTGTCTGGTTTTGGTATTAGGGTGATGGTGGCCTCATAGAATGAGTTTGGCAGTTTACCTTCCTCTGCAATTTTCTGGAAGCATTTGAGTAGGATAGGTATTAGCTCTTCTCTAAATTTTTGGTAGAATTCACCTGTGAAGCCATCTGGTCCTGGGCTTTTGTTTGTTGGAAGATTTTTTATTACAGTTTTGATTTCTGTGCTTGTGATGGGTCTGTTAAGACTGTCTATTTATTCATAGTTCAGTTTTGGAATAAAACTCTTAATAAAATGCCAATTGTTTCCCACAGCCTATAACATGTTTGATTTCTTAGATTATAGCATGTTTTCACATTTATGAATGCCCATCACTGTGTGCCCTGACCCAAAATGAGACAATAATTTGTTAAATCTGCTGTTTTAAAAATGAAAACTTATATTTCAAACTGGATTTGTCTTTTATTAATTACTATTTGTCTTCAGTAATTACTATTAATTAGAAAAGCTTTTCTTATTAATTAGCCATGACACTAAGAATATAACTTTTAATTTTCAGTGATTATATTTAATCCATACACATTAAAAAATTGCTTATTCTATATTTGCCATTCAATGTTGATAACTTCAAAGAATTTTAAATTACATATGCGAACTATTGAAAATATGAAAAGAGAAAATTGCAAAGAGAAAGTATAATCATTTAAAATTTCACCATTAGAAGGTCAACATTCTTATTTCAGTGAATGTATTTCCACATATCACATAATCCTTCTATTTGGAGAGATTTATGATGTCAAATGTATCATGTCTTAAGTATATATATGTATATATTTATTTATATATACACAAGTATATATTAGTATCTGTTTCTGGATTTCTTTTGATGTTTGGTTTCATATCTTATATTGTTCTGTACATTTATGGACAGTTCACCATATGCTGTCCCACACCTCAAGCAGTCACATACTAATTCCATGACATTCCTCTGTTTCTGAATTATCTTGTCTATTAATAATTTATTGATAGATCTTAAACTTTTTAAACTAATTTCCTTAAATACTGAACTGCTCATGGAACATGTACCAATAAATTATGTGTTTAAGTGAATACTAAGGCAATAATTATAAATTAGATTTAATTTTCCAGTATATTTACTTGCTACTTTGTAGATATAAAGGAAAACTCCAAGTTTTGTTCTTCATATTTTTCCTTTCCTCCCTGGTCAGTCATAAAATGTCCTTAAAATTTTGTCACTTTTATGCAGAAATCTTCCTCATTTACTTTTCTTGAGAATTGTTTCCTGGAGAAACAAAATAGAAACAACAAATTAACCAGCCAAATAGCAAATAAAAATAAACATTAAAAAAGAGAAAAACATGAAAATAAGTTCAGATGCCCTCCCTGCACAAGTACAAACTGAACTTCTAACCATCAACTTCTTGTAATCCAATAAAATCCATAGGGTTGACATTCATGCTGGAAAATGCTCTGCAGACAGTGCAGACCCAAGAAAGCAGTTTGAAAATTGCTACTCTCACTTGGGTCTCTTTAGACCTCTGACCGACAACACCTTTGAACAGCCAAGAGGTGAACTGAAAATCTAAGGCCACTCCTCATCTGTTGTGGGTTGAATTATGTCTTTCTCAAAATTCATACCCTGAGGTCATAACTCTCAGTATCTCAGAGTTTGAGGTTGCCATATTTTGAAACAAGAATGTTGCATATAAAATTAATTAAGATGAGGTTATATTGGACTAGAATGGGCCCCTAATCCAATATGATTAGCATCTTTATTCAAAGGGAACATTTGGGCATAGAAGTGTGCCAGGGATGTGTCATGAATGGAGTTAGGCTGCCACAAGCAAAGGAGCTACCAGAAACCAGAAGAGACCTGGAACAGACCCTTCCCTAGAGTCTACAGATGGGGCATGAACCTGTCAATAACTTGAGCTCAGACTTAAAAGCTAGATAACTATGAGGCAATCATTTCTGTTAAATCACTGATTTGGTGAACCATGATTATGAGCGCCAGGTCACTAATATACCATTTTTCTTATTTTAAAATATATTTTGTCAGTTTCTATTTTCCCCATACCAATCTTTCCATTACTTGTGGCAGCAAATTGTCTGACTCTTATGGGCACATACATAATATTAATTATCTTTTCAAAGAGAATCATTAACTCTATGTGATCTTCCTAACATTATTCCTTCATGTTTGTTTCCCTTTCATATACCAGGCTTTTATGGATCTGAGGACCATGAAACACCATCAGGAATGTGTGTCTCTCATGAGGGCAGGTAGGATGTGCCCTCACAACAGAGATAATTACCATCACTTCAGCACTAAAACTACCAATAAAACAGGGCAGAGGGAATCTCTGCAGTCTAGACTGGAACACACAGTGGGTAGAAATGATGCTACCGCTTGTGAAGGCAATGACCCGACATGGAAGTATCCCTGGCAAGGCTCAGTGATCTGAAGGTCCACGCAGTGTGTTGCCTTTCTCACCTACAGATTCAAAGCACACAGTCCCTTTCAGGAGTTGGTAGCAGGTTGCTGCTACTGCTAAGTCACTTCAGTCATGTCCTACTCTGTGCGACCCCATAGATGGGGGCCTACCAGGCTCCCCCATCCCTGGGATTCTCCAGGCAAGAACACTGGAGTGGGTTGCCATTTCCTTCTCCAATGTGTGAAAGTGAAGTCGCTCAGTCATGTCCGACTCTTCACGACCCCATGGATTGCAGCCCACCAGGCTCTTCCATCCATGGGATTTTCCAGGCAAGGGTACTAGAGTGAGGCGCCGTTGCTTTCTCCAAAAATGATGGGGCAGGTTTAAAAAAAAAGTAGCAGGTTACTCACTTATTTTCCACATCCTGGATGGTGTCAGGCAGAGGCAAATGTCTGGTTTCAGGTTGGAGAAGGACGAGAAGACTAGCAATGATGGGACACACTCCATAGATGATCCAGGGAAGGGTGGGTAGATGCACCACTAGGGTCATCAGCAGGGGAGCCAGTGCTGCCCCACACCTACTAGCCATCATATCTATGCCTGCAGCTTTTGCTCTAAATAATGATAAGTAATAATTTTTGTAATAATTCAGTAAAAGTATGCACTTGTAACTTATGATCTATTATTTTGACATGATTATGGAAGACAATAAAAAACAATTATTAAATACTTGGGTTTGATGACAACACTTATTTTTGCAATTTGCTCTGTGATTTTCCGGCTGTCTTTGTCAGGGTCAAAGTGTAAAAGACCCATTGTCATGACTAAACAGAACATTACACACTAGACCTATTCTAACAAATGGCCCAAAAAGTTAATGAAATGAAGCACTGAAGTATCGCTTAGGACAGTGCATCGCCCCAAATCAGCTTTTTCAATAAACTGTGGCTATAGTTGCTGTTAGCACATCGCTGGTACAGTTAAAAACAATTGCTTTATAGTTAACATTTCCTATTATGCTTATTCCTGCAGCAACCATCAGTTAGCTGGGAAAGTTTTTTTTTTTGGGGGGGGGGAGTGGCGGCAGAACATTCATAAACTCATATACCTGACAAGAGTGGGGAGGAGTTCAACAAAGTGGACAGAAATACTGGTGTTAGAGGCAGCAACACAGCCCATTCCCACACTTGCCAAAGTCACACGCATGGTCTGCATTTCTGGAGACAAGAAGATCAGAGAGATTAAAATAACTATGTAGAAAGAATCAGCATCCACCAAATTTAGTCAGGGGGAAAAAAACCCTACTGCTTTACCTGTATGTTTGAAATATATTGTAGAAAATTGTACAGTGGCAGTGATCATGGGGTGGCTGAACAAATGAAAAATGTAAAATTATAAATATAGGTGGTAAAAAGTACATAAAGGTATCTGGATTAATTGCAGCAAATCTCTTCACATAGGTGAGACTTACTGGAGAAGCAGAAGAAAAAATGAATCTGGCAGAAATTTGCTTCTACTTATTCAGTCCAGTACTTGTTATATCCTAATGGTAGAAGGTAAGACCATCATGCAATCAATTCCTCAATCTAAGGCTCATCTCTAACCTTGAGGACTTTATGATTAAAGTGCAGAATTTAAAGTTATCAGTCATCCTGGTATACGGGAATTAGCAGATTTTAATAAGGTGAGACTTTCAGTGATAAAATCAGAAAAGTCCCAGGTAAACCCAAGTGAGTCAGTCAACCTAGAGCAGATACAGCATTGTCATGGGGTAAGCATGACACCAGAGAGTACTCGAAGGACAGGATTAATCTCTGAAAGGACAGGCAGAAGGTCTAGATCTAGATCAATTTTAGTTTTAGTTTTTATTTTTATTTTATTTTATTTTATTAGGAAACCTACTAGGAAAAAATGGAAGAATGGAAACCTACCAGGGGAAAAAAAAGAAGTCAAAATTTGCTGCTGTTGTTGTTTAGTTGCAAAGTCATGTCTGACTCTTTTGTAACCCCAAGGACTATAGCCCCTC
Source organism: Oreotragus oreotragus (assembly GCA_006410675.1). NCBI lineage: Eukaryota > Metazoa > Chordata > Mammalia > Artiodactyla > Bovidae > Oreotragus > Oreotragus oreotragus. Next base: position 38,081 of record SJYX01006307.1, on the reverse strand, counting down.
CAGGCTCCTCCATCCGTGGGATTTTCCAGGCAAGAACACTGGAGTGGGTTGCCATCTGCTTCTCCAGGGGATGTTCCTGACCCAGGGATAGAACCTACATCTTCTGCATTGGTAAGCAGGTTCTTTACCACTGCCATCAGAAAGTCCCAATTCAAAATTAGGGAAACACTTGTTCCCTATGTTCAAATGTTCAAAGAATCAATTTTCTGAGCAATATAAAAAGAAACCTAATTATAGCTATATAATATTGGAAACAAACTTTACTGTAAGGCAGTAAGCCTGCATCATCAATGATATTCTGAGGAGCAGAGTTCACCAGTCTATGAGGATGTAAAACACATTTCTGCATTGGGAGATGGCAAAACATTGTGCCCACTAAGTTTCTCCTAGTCATTACATAGCATCATTCTGTTAACATATGAAGTAACCTAACAGCGAATTGAAAAGGGTTTTAACATGCTTAAACTCTTCTTCCTGCTCTACACTCTCTCACTACTTGAAGAAGAGGAATTTTTTTTTCATTTCCTGGAAGATTTCCATAAGCAAGAGATGTAGTTATGGTGACTTAACCCCACAGTCACATGTGGATACACAGATATGAGGAAGTAGACCAGTCATTAAAGCTGCCAATGAGGAGCCCAGAGGGGGTGACCATATTGTGTCCTCACCTGGAATAAAATTGCAAGACCTTGTCCCTCCATGTTTGTTATTAAAAGAGTGAACAAGTGTATGTGTGCTCTGTCATGTCCGACTCCTTGTGACCCCATAGATCTGTAGACTGCCGGGCTCCTCTGTACATGGGATTTCCCAGGCAAGAATAATGGAATGGGTTGCCATTTCCTCCTCCAGGGGGTCTTCCTGGCCCAGGGATTGAACCTGCATCTCCTGTGGCTCCTGCTTTGTCAGACAGATTCTTTACCACTGAGCCACCAGGGAAGCCCAAAAGAGTGAACGGGTGAAGAGAAAGTGAACGATTGTTTTTCTGGAGAAACTGTCTGAAATAAATGGCACTAGTTTCCAACATTTCCATAATGGAGTGAATATAAACATATGCCTGATTTGTCCCTCACCGACACGTGACTCATTTCTCAACAACTTATTAGCAGAGTTTCTCCTTAACAATCATGTTGGTTTGGGGGAATACTTAGCCCTTAACTAGGATCTCTCTTTAATCCTGGCTTCCAACAAGTGTGATCAATTGCAGTCCCTAAAGGAGTAGAAAAAGACCCTTCATTTCCCCATAGCCCAGTCTTCTCTCACCTTGGGGCACAAACGTGTTGACCAAAATGGAAAGTCCCACCAGGAACATGAAAAGCATCTGGGTTGGTCGACGGCCCATGTGATTCAATACTGGAGGTATAAGACATCGGGTTAAGCCAGTGAGAGCGCCAAAGATGACCTGGAACAGGAATATGTTGCTCCCAAAGTGTTGTAGATTGATGAAGATGCCAAAATAGGGTATTGTGGTTCCAAATCTGAAGTAAGCGAAAGAGGAAAGACAGAAGCCATAAAATTTAGAGCCCAGATGCTACAGTTGATGATTATTTTCACCCAGGCAGCTAATGGTCAAGGTTAAAGAATAAAGTCCCAACCTGATTTCTCCAATTTTAGAGGTAAAATTATCATAAATAATTACATGGAGTCACTTGGACGGAAAAGAGATCAAACCAGTGAATCCTGAAGGAAATCCCCCTGAATATTCCTCGGAAGAACTGAGAATGAAGCTGGAACTCCAATACTTTGGCCACCTGATGTGAAGAGCTGATTCACTGGAAAAGATGCTAATGCTGGGAAAGACTGAAGGCAGGAGGATAAGGGGATGACCGAGGACGAGATGGTTGTATGGCATCATCAACTCAATGGACATGACTTTGAGCAAACTTCGGGAGATGGTGAAGGGCAGGGAAACCTGGCTTGCTGCTGTCCATGGGGTCTCAGAGTAGGGCACAACTGAGTAACTGAATAACAAATAGATGAAAANTTTCCCCATAGCCCAGTCTTCTCTCACCTTGGGGCACAAACGTGTTGACCAAAATGGAAAGTCCCACCAGGAACATGAAAAGCATCTGGGTTGGTCGACGGCCCATGTGATTCAATACTGGAGGTATAAGACATCGGGTTAAGCCAGTGAGAGCGCCAAAGATGACCTGGAACAGGAATATGTTGCTCCCAAAGTGTTGTAGATTGATGAAGATGCCAAAATAGGGTATTGTGGTTCCAAATCTGAAGTAAGCAAAAGAGGAAAGACAGAAGCCATAAAATTTAGAGCCCAGATGCTACAGTTGATGATTATTTTCACCCAGGCAGCTAATGGTCAAGGTTAAAGAATAAAGTCCCAACCTGATTTCTCCAATTTTAGAGGTAAAATTATCATAAATAATTACATGGAGTCACTTGGACGGAAAAGAGATCAAACCAGTGAATCCTGAAGGAAATCCCCCTGAATATTCCTCGGAAGAACTGAGAATGAAGCTGGAACTCCAATACTTTGGCCACCTGATGTGAAGAGCTGATTCACTGGAAAAGATGCTAATGCTGGGAAAGACTGAAGGCAGGAGGATAAGGGGATGACCGAGGACGAGATGGTTGTATGGCATCATCAACTCAATGGACATGACTTTGAGCAAACTCCGGGAGATGGTGAAGGGCAGGGAAACCTGGCTTGCTGCTGTCCATGGGGTCTCAGAGTAGGGCACAACTGAGTAACTGAATAACAAATAGATGAAAATGATAATCCTTCTGTCTTTCTTTTGTCTGAATCCCTGAGCATAGAGTTGGCAGTGACAGGAAAGCATACCTGCTCTGATCAGCAAATTGGATGCCACATAGAAATTGAATGGAGAAGACTAAAACTAGGAATTTAGAAAAAGAAATACTTTTTGAAGTTTGTCTGTGTGCTGTGAGTCTGACATCTCCTACCCCAAACTCAATATTGTAAACCATTTCTCTTTTCTCAACTAGTGATTAAATCTGTGAAGATACCATGTGTGTCTTCTTGACCTGGGAACATAATATCCTGGATTTTAACACAATTCTGGGGAATTCAAAGTTCATATATGATTTCTTAGGGCTAAGAGACATTGTGAGAATTCAAAAGAGCAAATATATATCTACCGCACCATTAGAAATGGAATCAAATATTCCAACTTGGGATCAACATTTTACCCAGAAAATATCTAAGGGAAACGAGTCCACTTTAATGATCTACTACACCCAGAGAGAGCTACATTTAGACATTACAACAGAAGAAACACCACTGCTGCTGCTGCTGCTAAGTCTCTTCAGTCGTGTCCAATTCTGTGCGACCCCATAGACGGCAGCCCACCAGGCTCCCCTGTCCCTGGGATTCTCCAGGCAAGAACACTGGAGTGGGTTGCTGTTTCCTTCTCCAATGCATGAAAATGAAAAGTCAAAGTGAAGTCGCTCAGTCGTGTCCGACTCTTAGCGACCCCATGGACTGCACCAGAAACACCACAGATCACAGCAATTGCAAGCGAGTCCTCTTTTGACCATTATCTCTGCTTTTTCCTTCCCCTCTGATTGTCTGGGATTCAGGAACAAAAGTCTGTGTCCTAGTGGGTATGTAAAAGGTGAAAAAGCACAATGCAGTTAAATACACAAGCGGTCTACTAGGGTATATTCCTCAGTTCAGTTCAGTTCAGTCACTCAGTCATGTCCGACTCTTTGTGACCCCATGAATTGCAGCACGCCAGGCCTCCCTGTCCATCACCAACTCCTAGAGTTCACTCAGATTCATGTCCATCAAGTCCGTGATGCCATCCAGCCATCTCATCCTCTGTCGTCCCCTTCTCCTCCTGCCCCCAATCCCTCCCAGCATCAGAGTCTTTTCCAATGAGCCAACTCTTCGCATGAAGTGGCCAAAGTACTAGAGTTTCAGCTTTAGCATCATTCCTTCCGAAGAAATCTCAGGGCTGATCTTCAGAATGGACTGGTTGGATC
>SJYX01006307.1:0-31414 GCA_006410675.1 Oreotragus oreotragus | reverse complement strand
CTCGCTATCCCATGGACTGTAGCCCACCAGGCTCCTCTATCCATGGGATTCTCCAGGCAAGAATACTGGAGTAGGTTGACATGCCCTCTTCCAGGGGCTTGTCCCGACCCGGGGATCCAACCCAGGTCTCCTGCATTGCAGACAGATACTTTACCACCTGAGTCACCTGGGAAGCCCCAGCACTCACATAAGCTGAATCCAAATGGAAAGCAAGTAACAGTTCACCAACACTGGAGCACATGTAGACACTGTGGCTTAATCATCTAGTGGAAACTAAAGCCCAAGAGAGGAGAACAGCCTACTGTGATACACAACAGAATGGAGGAATCTTTGTGGATGAGCATAAAGAAAGGGGGCTGTCTCTGAACCCATCTGTCATTTACATTATGTAAAAGAATCAGGCAACACTCATCTGTAGTGAAGAAGATACGAACGGTTGTTAATTTTTATTTTTCACAGGAGAGAGTAGTGAGGAGAGAATAGAGTCAGAAAGTGGTGCTGGTGGTGGTTGTTGTGCAACTGGAGAGTTGACAGGAACTCCTGGGAAATTTGAATTTTCTGTCTTGATCAGGAGGTTGGTTACATGTTTACATATTGACATATTCATTGATTTGTATACATTCTTAATCTCTTCAGGTTTATGTTTCATTTTTTTAATTAAAATGTTTTATTATAAAAGTATTTCTTGCACACAGGAAAAATAAAGAGAATAATATGTACCCACCATTTCAGTACGTTGTCTAATTGCTTTACTTATTTACTCACTTAATAGCATTAAAGTTTTATAGATACAACTGAAGCTCCCTGTATGTTCCTTCTTGATCTCTTCTCCTCAATCCTCCCAAAGGGGCTGATACTTACCATTGACATGCTTGCTCCTCTACTCTTGTTGCACATGTGTATATCCTATGCATACTGGTATGCTGCTGCTGCTGCTGCTGCTGCTACTGCTGCTGCTAAGTCACTTCAGTCGTGTCCGACTCTGTGTGACCCCATAGACGGCAGCCCACCAGGCTCCCCCGTCCCTGAGATTCTCCAGGCAAGAATACTGGAGTGGGTTGCCATTTCCTTCTCCAATGCATGAAAGAGAAAAGTGAAAGTGAAGTCGCTCAGTCTGTCCGACTGTTAGCGACCCCATGGACTGCAGCCCATCAGGCTCCTCCGTCCATTGGATTTTCCAGGCATGAGTACTGGGGTGGGGTGCCATTGCCTTCCCCGGCATACTGGTATAGTATTGTATATAAGATTGTTTTACCTTTTTTCAATGTAAAACAATTGGAATCATGCTGATAAATCACAAATCATTTTGAATTTTTCTTTTTCATTATGTTTTTACCGCTGCATCTATGTTGGTGCAGATGGCCCTAGTTCAGTCATTTTAACAGCTGTAAGATATTACACTGTACAAATGTACAAATTTGCACAAATTACATTGTACACATATACTACAAATTATTCATTAGTTTTCTATTAGCAGGTTAGAATTTTCCATCTTGACCTGGAGGTTGGTTACATTTTTACATATTGACATATTCATTGATTCATATATATTCTTGATCTCTTCATGTTTCTGTTGTAAAAATCTTCTTCAATTAAATTGAAAGATAAATATAGAAAAATAAGTGCTAAGATCTGTTCTTAATGGAAGTTCTCAACATCAGTCTCCAGTGAAGAGACAGAGTGATAAAATCTAACTAACTCTTCATCATACAATCAGTTTCTTGTGAGTCTTAGTTGGTGTTTCCCTCATCTTTTATTTTCAAATCACCATCTCCTTCTCACAACACTTTTATAACCCTTGAAATAAATAGTTTTATGCCCCAACTCTTTGAATGTTGCCATGCACTGTAAGCAAGCCCACCTCACAAAGAACAGAAGACAGATTCTTTTTCGCAGGTTGGGTGTGCGGAACAAGTCAAACACTGTAGTTTTCATCTGTGCTGTCTTCAGCTCCTCCTGCATGGTCACTCTCAGACCCTTCAACAACAACAAACACATATCATTTGCCAACATAGTTCCAGGTATAGTGGTTAGCATTGGATCCCAAAAGGACAGAAATGATGTATTCCCTTTCTTTCTGCGTGTGTGCTGTCACTTCAGTTGTGTCCGATTCTTTGCGACCCTATGGACAATTCCCCACCAGGCTCCTCTGTTCATGGGATTCTCCAGACAAGAATACTGGAGTGGGTTGCCATGCCCTCCTCCAGGGGATCTTCCCAACCCAGGGATCAAACCCACATCTCTTATGTCTACCTCCATTGGCAGGCAGGTTCTTTACCACTAGCATCACCCGGAAAGCCCCTCTTTCTTTCTAGTGTACCATATTTTATATGAAGCCACAAGTGTGAATGTGATATGAAGGAGTATGTAAGGAGTTAAGGGAAACTCCAGGAAATTAAATGGCAACAACAAAATTTTGAAAATGAGGTCATGGTATCCAAGGGAGTACAGAGCCTATAGATTCAATTCAGGAAATGAACTAAAGTAGTTGCACAGCAAGCAGAGCTTCTTTTCTCTGAAATAGACATGAAAGATGAGAGAACTGAGCTTGTCTTCTCAACTAACTGCCCTATTAGAAAATCAGCTTGTCTATCTCAAGAAGGAGAAGGCCGGTGTCAGTTTATTTCTTCTCTACAACCCTTGACCACCTTCCCTTCCCTTCTCACCTCCATATTCAGGGTTGCTTCAGCATTCTTCATTCCTGGATCTTCCCAACCCAGGGATCAAACCCACATCTCTTATGTCTACCTCCATTGGCAGGCAGGTTCTTTACCACTAGCATCACCCGGAAAGCCCCTCTTTCTTTCTAGTGTACCATATTTTATATGAAGCCACAAGTGTGAATGTGATATGAAGGAGTATGTAAGGAGTTAAGGGAAACTCCAGGAAATTAAATGGCAACAACAAAATTTTGAAAATGAGGTCATGGTATCCAAGGGAGTACAGAGCCTATAGATTCAATTCAGGAAATGAACTAAAGTAGTTGCACAGCAAGCAGAGCTTCTTTTCTCTGAAATAGACATGAAAGATGAGAGAACTGAGCTTGTCTTCTCAACTAACTGCCCTATTAGAAAATCAGCTTGTCTATCTCAAGAAGGAGAAGGCCGGTGTCAGTTTATTTCTTCTCTACAACCCTTGACCACCTTCCCTTCCCTTCTCACCTCCATATTCAGGGTTGCTTCAGCATTCTTCATTCCGTTTCTGTGTGCAACTTTCTTAAGTTCCTTTAAGCCCTCATCTGGTTTATTGGTGATAATCAGCCACCGAGCAGATTCCACCAGCCACCTGAAGAAAGGCACACAAGTGCAGTCAGCTCTCTTTTTTAATGTATTGTATGATTCTTGACAGCAGATGCTTTTTGCCTTCCATCTATATCTACCATTTCACTTGTTGGATTCATAGACCCTGGAGTCAAACTTCCTTTCTGCTTGCTCAGGAAGAGAATTTCCAAGAAGCTTATGAAGTTTAAGGTGGAGAGTCCTTCATATGTATATTCTCTTTGAAAGCTTTGCATGGGATCTAACAACTTTGTGAATATAGTATATATTTATAATATATATTCTTAAAAAAAGAAGCCCGCAAATGATGTAAGCTTATAGCCCAACAAATATTGCAAACACTCTTGCTGCTACCAACACTGTTGGTACCTAACTACACAAATGAATCACTTGTTTACATCTGCCTCAGATTTCTCATCAATAAAATGGGGACAGTAGTGCCTTCTTCTTTGTAGAACTGGAAAGAGGATAAAATGACTTAGGAGATGATTCTGACAAGGACTACACTCTGCTCCTTCTTTGAACTCATCTCAGTGTATTAGATCTATAGTCATCCTTCTGTGATCACTTAAGCTGATTCTCCCTAGACTGGTTTTAAGAGTGAGGGTGGAACTACCCATAAGTAAATGTTTGTTAAAACTATTTAAGGGAAAAGGAAGTGCTGAACACATAACAGAAATCACCGTATCTATGTGCCATTTTTAGTGATGGAGAAATTATGCCACTATTTTGTCAACTGACTATATGAACAAATTTACTGCCTCTTCCTTTATCCAAAATCAGCAACAACATAGAAAATCGCTGAGTCTTTACCATATTGGATTCATTCCAAAGCTCAAAAAGCAGTATTTTAAAAACATGTCTGTGCCTATATTTTATACTAAGGAAAATAATATTAGCCTAGCTCTGACCACTATACTGGGTAAAACTTATAAAAATGGCAGAAAATATCTAGAAATCCCAGACAAAAAAGTCATTATTACTTTGTGTTCTGCTTCTCAAATCTCGAATCCCACAGCGTGAACAGATGAGAGACATGGGTTTTAGGTCCAAACAATAAGAAATGGTCCATGGAATAAGAATATCAATATATCTTAATTCAACATGCATTTTCATCCCAGGTTCCCATAAGACCAAGCGAGAGAGAAGGCTCGTACCTTGAGGAGAGAAAGAAGACAAAAAAAGGTACAGACACCACCAGCTGCAGGGTGCGCCACTCCCGAAAAACGAAAGCCAGTCCTCCCAGCATCACCTGTCCCATACTAAAGGTACAGGATATCACTGTTAATATCACGGCTTTTGACTGGGCTCTTGTCCACTCTATAACTGGAAGAAAATCCCAATGGGATATTAATGTCACATAAAGATGAAATTTCAAAGTGATTTTTAAGGTTTGGAAAATGGGAGGAGACCAAAATTGTTCACTTACTCAGTATAATGTTGTTTGCCACGATGACCACGGCAGAACAGCCTGACCAGAAGCGTAGGGAGCAGTAAATGAGGAAGGTGGGAGCAAAGGCTGCACAGGTCCCTGAGACGGCAAGCTGGAGCAAACAGCACCTGAGAATCAACTTCCGCCCAAACCTAAGAAACAGAATCTGCTTAGATGATGGGAATAATGATAATTTGTGGCAAAAACATAAGAAACCAAAAGAATACTCTGAAATTTAGAAAATGATTTAACAAGTGATTCTTTGTACATGAAAGCTTTTCAAAAAGGAGAAGGGCTAAATCAACAATAGGAATCTCCTTAAATAACACTCTTTTTCTATAGACTAACAAGACCAAAACCTCATCCTCCAATCACCAGGTGGCCTCTGACACCAAGTGGCACCATATAAAATAAACTATAATGTTGGAACTTGGAAAATACCATAAGAACCCACCATACTAACATAGGTATTTAGCGAAGTAGAGTCTGTACAGTGTCCAGAACACAAGAGAGCTAAAAGTGTACTTGGGTCTCTAGGACCAGACAGGTTAATGTTAAACTGATGCAAAAGATCAGTGGACCAATGCATCAGAGTTGTTGAAGGTTTATAACTGCCATATGACCCAGCAATCCCACTGCTGGGCATACACACCGAGGAAACCAGAATTGAAAGAGACACGTGTACCCCACTGTTCATCGCAGCTCTGTTTATAATAGCCAGGACATGGAAGCAACCTAGATGTCCATCAGCAGATGAATGGATAAGAAAGCTGTGGTACATATACACAATGGAGTATTACTCAGTCATTAAAAAGAATACATTTGAATCAGTTCTAATGAGATGGATGAAACTGGAGCCTATTATACAGAGTGAAGTAAGCCAGAAAGAAAAACACCAATACAGTATACTAACACATATATATGGAATTTAGAAGATGGTAACAATAACCTTGTATGTGAGACAGCAGAAGAGACACAGATGTATAGAACAGACTTTTGGACTCTGTGGGAGAGGGCGAGGGTGGGATGATTTGGGAGAATGGCATTGAAACATGTATAGTATCATATGCAAAATGAATCGCCAGACCAGGGTCAATGCATGATACAGGATGCTCGGGGCTGGTGCACTGGGATGACCCAGAGGGATGGGATGGGGAGGGCAGTGGGAGGGGGTTCAGGATAGGGAACACGTGTACACCTGTGGCCGATTCATGTTGATATATGGCAAAACCAATACAATATTGTAAAGTAATTAGCTTCCAATTAAAATAAATTTATACTTTAAAAAAGAGCCACTCTTTGATCAATCTGGATTTATAGGCTTCAAGAAGTGTGCTTTTCTAGAACAGAATATAAAAGTGTCATAACCCAGACAGCAGACATTATATAAATTTCTCAGAGGAAAGAATCATGTAAGATGAAGAATGAAGTGAAAAGTAAGGTGAAGGACAAATAAGAAAAAGTGAATTCTGTGTTCCATGAGCATCAAGAAAATAGGGCCTTAGTGGAGGCAACCTGGATTAAACAGGATCTGCTAATCTATATGCCAGTAATAAAAACAGATAGACAATCTGGAATTGAAAATTCCTCTGCAATCCTTAAAACATAACTCTTAAAATGCTCAAATTCACCCTAAAAATAGAAAATGTGAACCACAGGAACAAGCATCACCAAAAAATTATAATTATTATCACCATCAAGAAAATAATGCAGAAAACAAACAAATAAACAAACAAAAAAGAAATGTATGCAAGACAGCAAAAGAGACTCAGATGTGTAGAGTGGACTTTTGGACTCTGAGGGAGAGGGAGAGGGTGGGATGATTTGGGAGAATAGCATTGAAATATGTATACTATCATGTAAGAAACGAATCACCAGTCTATGTTCGATGCAGGATGCAGGATGCTTGGGGCTGGTGTATGGGGATGATCCGGAGGGATGATGTGGGGTGGGAGGTGGGAGGGGGGGTTCATGTTTGGGAGTTCATGTACACCCATGGTGGATTCATGTCAATGTATGCCAAATACAATCCAGTACTGTAAAGTAAAATAATAATAATAATAATAAAGGAAACTGCACACCAGACCATTAAAAAAAAAAATGCTAGAGTGAGAAAAATCAAAACAACAACCACATCTTGAGTTGCAGTGCCATGCACAGTGCTTCAGCACATGCCCTAACTGCATGGGCCAGCCTCGGCCCTTCATACTTAAAACTCTGGTCTGAGTGCAGGGTGGAGGTCACTGCATGCAGCATCCTATGAGCAAGTGAAACTAGATGAAACACAAAGGAAAGGGGGGGTGGGGAGATCCAAAGAAACTAGAGGCTGGAGATGTTGAGTATTGGTCCAAGCTCTCAAGGTGATAGAGAGAACCACAGCAGAAGCCTTGGTAATCTCCTCCACATGCTCTTCTGGGCCTTGTCAGAGCCTAAGAGCTGGGGTTAGAAGAGACAGCAGTTCAAATCCTGGTGACACCACGTTCAAGCTGGGAAATGAGTGAAGAGAGACTTCTGGGATGCTGACAAGAGCAATAGATTGATTTTGAATTGTAATCTTCCCATGGACAATTGCCCAGTCCTCAGTTCTATGAGGCTTTTGTTCATCACAGGGCCACACATAGTGCTGCCCTTAGAACCTGAGTAAAAATTCGTTGCTCAGCTACAGCCTCCCAGCTCCATCCCTCCCAAGTATCCTTTTCCCAGCAGATCAAACCCCAAAACTTTGGAGTGGGAACACTGACTCCAAGACCCTACACTACCAGAGAACTAACCCTAGGGAGTAGCAAATAGTGAGAACTCACATAAAGGAAATCACTTGAATACAAGACCCAGCATCACCCAACCACCAGCAGCACCTTGTGCAAATGCCTCACCCAAACAACAAATAAAACAAAAATACAAGCCCAGTCATCAGCAGACAGGATTACCACCTCACTCAGCCTGGCCCATCAGAGGAAAATCAAGCAAGAAAACAAAAAGTCAGCACAAATTTCTCTCTATATGAAGCTTACATAAAAGCTCATACACCATGATCAAGTTGGTTTATTCCAGGAATGCAAGGATTCTTCAATATATGCAAATCAATCAATGTGATACACCATATTAACAAATTGAAGCCATATGATCATCTCAATAGATGAAGAAAAAGCCTTTGACAAAGTTCAGCACCCGTTTATGATTCAGTTCAGTTCAGTTGCTCAGTCGTGTCTGACTCTTTGTGGCCCTGTGAATTGCAGTATGCCAGGCCTCCCTGTCCCTGTCTCTTATACACATCTAGATGTGTATAAGAGACAGAGCTTACACAAAGCACTACACCAACCTAGGAGGGAAGAAACCAAAAGAAGAAAGAATTCAACCTTGAAGTCTGGGAAAAGGAACCTCAAACACAATGAGTTAAAAAAAAATAGTGTAAAGGCAGAGAAATACTACACAAATGAAGGAACAAACTAGAAATACAGAAGTCTAAATAAATGAAGAGGAAATAGGCAAGATACCTGCAAAACAATTCAGAATAATGATAGTAAAAACGATCAAAAAACCTTGAAAACAAAATAAAGAAAATACAAGAATCAATTAACAAAGACCTAGAAGAACTAAAGAATAAACATACAGAGACAAACAACACAATTACTGAAATTAAAAATATTATAGAAGGAATCAATAGCAGAATATCTGAAGCAGAAGAACAAATCACTGAGCTGGAAGATAAAATGGTGGAAATAAATTCTGAAGAGCAGAATAAAGTAAAGGAATGAAAAGAACTGAGGATAGTCTCAGAGATCTCTGGGACAATATCAAATGTACCAGCATTTGAATTATAGAGGTCCCAGGAGAAGAGAAAAACAAAGTTTATGAGAAAATTTTTGAAGAGATTACAGTTGAAAATTTCCCCAAACACAGAAAAGGAAATAATCAGTCAAGTCCAAGAGGCACAAAGAGTCCCATACAGGATAAGCTCAAGGAGAAACACACCAAGACACTAAACAAACTAACAAAAAGCAGAAAGGGAGAAGCAACAAGTAACATACAAGGGAAACCCCATATGCTTAACAGTTGATCTTTCAGCAGAAACTCTGCAGGCCAGAAGGGAATGGCAGGATATATTTAAAGTACTGAAAGGGAAAAATCTACAATGAAGATTACAGTACCCAGCAAGGATCTCATTCAAAATTGATGGAGAAATAAAAAGCTTTTCAGACAAGCAAAAGTTAAGAGAATTCAGTACCACCAAACCAGCTTTACAACAAGTGTTAAAAGGACCTATATATTCAAGAAATACAAGAGAAGAAAAAAGATCCACATAATCAACCCCAAACAATTAAGAAAAGGGCAATAGGAATATACATATCAATAATTACTTTAAATGTAAATGGGTTAAATGCTCCAACCAAAAGTCACAGACTGGCTGAATGGATAAAAAAAAAACAAGGCCCATATACATGCTGTCTACAAGAAACCCACTTCAGACCTCAAGACACATACAGACTGAAAGTCAGGGGATGGAAAAACATACTCCTGCAAATGGGAAGCAAAAGAAAGCTTGAGTAGCAATCCTCATATCAGACAAAATAGACCTTAAAATAAATAGGATTACAAGAGATTAGGAAGGACACTACATAATGATCAAGGGCTCAATCCAAGAGGAAGACATAACAATTGTAAATATCTATGCACCCAACACAGGAGCACCTCAATACATAAGACAAACACTAACAGACATAAAAGGAGAAATTGACAGTAACACAATAATAGTAGGAGACTTTAACACCCCACTCACACCAGTGGACAGATCATCAAAACAGAAAATTAATGAGGAAACACAAGTCTTAAATGATGCATTAGATAAGATGGATCTCATTTACATCTTCAGGACATTCCATCCAAATACAGAAGAATATACCTCTTCTCAGGAGCACATGGAACATTCTCCAAGATAGACCACATCTTGGGTCACAAATAAAATCTCAGTAAATTTAAGAAAATTGAAATCATATCAAGTATCTTCTCTGACAACAATGCTGTGAGACTAGATATAAATTACCAAAAAAAAAAAAAAAGGTAAGAAACATAAACACATGGAGACAAATAACACGTTTCTAAATAACCAACAGGTGACTGAAGAAATCAAAAGGGAAATCAAAAAATTTCTAGAAACAAATGACAATGAAAACACAACAATTCAAAACCCATGGAATGCAGCAAAAGCAGTTCTAAGAGGGAAATTTATAACAGTACAATCCTACCTCAAGAAACAAGAAAAACATCAAATAGAAAACCTAACTTTACACCTAAAACAACTGGGAAAAGAACAAAAAGCCCCAAAATTAGTAGAAGGAGAGAAATCATAAAGATCCGAGCAGAAATAAATGAAAGAAACAACACTAAAGATTAATAAAACTAAAGGCTGGTTCTTTGAGAAGACAAAACAAAATTGACAAGTTTTTAGCCAGACTCATAAGGAAGAAAGTATAGAAGAATCAAATCAACAAAATTAGAAATGAAAAAGGAGAGGTTGCAACAGACAGTGTAGAAATACAAAGGATTATAAGAGATTATTATAAACAACTATATGACAATAAAATGGATAACCTGGAAGAAATGGACAGATTCTTAGAAAAGTTCAATCTTCCAAGACTAACCAGGAAGTAATAGAAATTATGAACAACCCAATTATAAACACTGAAATTGAAGCTGTGATCAAAAATCTGTCCCCCAAAAAAGTCTAGGACCAGGTGGTGTCACAGGAGAAAACTATCAAACATTTAGAGAAGAGCTAACGCTTATCCTTCTAAAACTCTTTCCAAAAATTGCAGAGGAAGGAACACGTCCAAACTCATTCTACAAAGCCACCATCACCCTGATACCAAAACCAGACAAAGACAACACGTAAAAAAAAGAAAATTAGAGGCCAACATCACTGATGAACATAGATGCAAAAATCCTCAACAAAATTTTAGCAAACAGAATTCAACAATACATCAAAAAGCTCATACACCATGATCACGTTGGGTTTATTCCAGGAATGCAAGTATTCTTCAATATATGCAAATCAATCAGTGTGATACACTATATTAACAAATTGAAATATAAAACCATATGATAATCTCAACAGATGAAGAAAAAGCCTTTGACAAAGTTCAGCACCCGTTTATGATTCAGTTCAGTTCAGTTGCTCAGTCGTGTCTGACTCTTTGTGGCCCTGTGAATTGCAGTATGCCAGGCCTCCCTGTCCATCACCAACTCCCAGAGTTCACTCAGACTCACGTCCATTGAGTCAGTGATGCCATCAAGCCATCTCATCCTCTGTCGTCCCCTTCTCCTCCTGCCCCCAATCCTTCCCAGCATCAAAGTCTTTTCCAATGAGTCAACTCTTCTCATGAGGTGGCCAAAGTACTTCAATTTCAGCTTTAGCATCATTCTCTCCAAAGAAATCCCAGGGCTGATCTCCTTCAGAATGGACTGGTTGGATCTCCTTGCAGTCCAAGAGACTCTCAAGAGTCTTCTCCAACACCACAGTTCAAAAGCATCAATTCTTCAGCACTCAGCTTTCTTCACAGTCCAACTCTCACATCCATACATGACTATTGGAAAAACCGTAACCTTGACTAGATGGACCTTTGTTGGCAAAGTAATGTCTCTGCTTTTCAATATGTTATCTAGGTTGGTCATAACTTTTCTTCCAAGGAGTAAGCATCTTTTAATTTCATGGCTGCAGTCACCATCTGTAGTGAGTTATGATTAAAACTATTCAAAACATGGACATTGGAACCTAGCCAAGGTTCCGATGTTCCAACCCAACCTACTTATGTTGAGGAACCTATCTCAATATAGTAAAGTCCATGTATGATAGGCCTACAGCAAACACTATGCTCAATGGTGAAAAACTGCAAACATTCCCCCTAAGATCAGGAACAAGGACAAGGATGTCCACTTTCACCACCATTATTCAACATAGTTCTGGAAGTCCTAGCTACAGCAATCAGAGAAGAAAGAGAAAAACAAAGGAATCCAGATTGGAAAAGAAGAACTAAAGCTCTCACTGTTTGCAGATAACATGCTACTGTACAAAGAAAACCCTAAAGATACTATCAGAAAACTACTAGAGCTAATCAGTGAATTTAGTAAAGTTTTAGGATACAAAATCAAAACACAGAATTCACTTGCATTTCTATATAGTAACAATGAAAAATCAGAAAGAGAAATTAAGGAATCAATCCCATTCACCATTGCAACACAAAGAATTAAATATCTAGGAATAAGCTTCCCCAAGGGGATAAAAGAACTGTATACAGAAAATTATAAAACACTGATGAAAGAAATCAAAGATGACGTAAACAGATGGAGAGATATTCCATATTCTTGGGCAGAAAGAATCAATATTGTGAAAATGACTTACTACCAAACACAATCTATAGATTCAGTGCTATCCCTATCAAATTACCAATGGCATTTTTAAAGAACTAGAACAAAAAAATTCACAATTCATATGCAAACACAAAAGACCCCAAATAGCCAAAGCAGTCTTGAGAAAGAAGAATGGAGATGGAGGGAATCAACCTTGCCAAATTCAGATTATACTACAAAGCTACAGTCTTCAAGACAGCATGGTACTGGCACAGAAACAGAAATCTAGACCAATGGAACAAGATAGAAAGCCCAGATATAAACCCATGCACCTTTGGGTACCTTATTTTTTTAAAAGAAGGCAAGAATATACAATGGGGCAAAGACAGCCTCTTCAATAAATGATGCTGTGAAAACTGGACTTCCTAATATCATACACAAAGGTAAACTCAAAATGGATTAAAGACCTAAATGTAAGACCAGAACTTATAAAACTCTTAGAGGAAAACATAAGCACAACACTCCATGACGTAAATCAAAGCAAGATCCTCTATGACCCACCTCCTAGAGTAATGGAAATAAAAACAAAAGTAAACAAGTGGGGCCTGATTAAACTTTAAAGCTTCTGCACAGCAAAGGAAACTACAAGCAAGGTGAAAAGGCAAGCCTAGAATGGGAGAAAATAATAGGAAATCGTGGCAGATTCATGTTGATGTATGGCAAAGCCAAAGCAATATTGTAAATTAGCCTCCAATTAAAATAAATTTAAATACAAAAAAAAACATTAAAAAGGACTATTTTCCTAAATAAACAAGTAGCTCATACAACTCAATGCTAGAAAAACAAACAACCCAATCAAAAAGTGGGAAAAAGACCTAAACAGACATTTCTCTAATAATGAGCGATATTGAGCATCTTGTCATGTGTTTGTTAGCCATCTGTATATCTTCTTTGGAGAAATGTCCGTTTAGGTCTTTTCCCCACTCTTTGATTGGGTTGTTTGCTTTTCTGGTATTGAATTGTATGAGCTACTTGTATATTTTGGAAATTAATCCTTTGTCAGTTGATTCATATGCTATCATTTTCTCACATTCTGAGAACTGTCTTTTCACCTTCCTTATAGTTTCCTCTGCTGTGCAAAAGCTTTTAAGTTTAATCTTAAAAGATTAAAACCCACTTGTTTACTTTTGTTTTTATTTCCATTATTAGAGAAATGCGAATCAAAATGACAATGAGATATCATCTCACACCAGCCAGAATGGCCATCATCAAAAAGTCTACAAACAGTAAATGCTGTAGAGGATGTGGAGAAAGGGAACCCTCTTGCTCTGTTGGAGAGAATGTAAATTGATACAGCCATAAAGGAAGATGGTATGGAGATTCCTTAAAAAAACTAGGAACAAAACCACCATATGACTTAGCAATCCCACTCCTAGGCATATACCCCAAGGAAATGAGATGGATGAAACTGGAACCGATTATACAGAGTGAAGTAAGCCAGAAAGAAAAACACCAGTACAGTATACCTGTCTCTTATACACATCTAGATGTGTATAAGAGACAGACCTAGATGTCCATCAGCGGATGAATGGATAAGAAAGCTGTGGTACATATACACAATGGAGTATTACTCAGCCATTAAAAAGAATACATTTGAATCAGTTCTAATAAGATGGATGAAACTGGAACCGATTATACAGAGTGAAGTAAGCCAGAAAGAAAAACACCAATACAGTATACTAACACATATATATGGAATTTAGAAAGATGGTAATGAGGACCCTGTATGCAAGACAGTAAAAGAGATACAGATGTGTAGAGTGGATTTTTGGACTCTAAGGGAGAGGGAGAGGGAGAGGGTGGGATGATTTGGGAGAATTGCATTGAAATATGTATACTATTATGTAAGAAACAAATCGCCAGTCTGTGTTCGATGCAGGATGCAAGATGCTTGGGGCTGGTGCATGGGGATGAAAAAAAAAAAAAAACAAAACTAGGAACAAAACCACCATATGACCTAGCAATCCCACTCCTAGGCATATACTCCGAAGAAACAAAATTGAAACAGACACATGTACCCCAGTGCTCATTGCAGCACTATTTACAATAGCTAGAACATGGAAGCAATGTAGATATCCATTGACAGATGAATGGATAAAGAAGTTGTGGTACATTTAGCCAATGGGAATTTGCTCTATGGCTCAGGAAACTCAAACTGGGGCTCTGTATCAACCTGGGGGGGGGGGAGGGAGATAGGAGGGAAATTCAAAAAGGAGGGGATATATGTATACCTATGTCTGATTCATGTTGAGGTTTGACAGAAAACAACAGAATTCTGTAAAGCAATTATCCTTCAATTAAAAAAAAACAACAAGCACATGAACTAATTGTTATCTCTATCAAATGATAGAGATTACCATATGGGTTTTAAAAGACATGAAATTTTATGCTCCCCACTATAGTACTTAAAATATTATAGATTGAAAGTAAATTGACAGAAAAAATATATACAATTCAGGTAGTAATAAGAAGATGACTAGAGTCTTTATATCATCATCAAAGAAAAAAATTTCAAAACAAAATTCATTTACAGACACAATAATGCTGAAAACATCAAATGTATCTTTACTCAGCAAAGGTGAACTACATGAAGCAAAACTGACAGAATTAGATAACAGAATTTATGATAGTTAGAGATACTTGATACATTGATACTTTTAATTTTGATACAACTGACACTATATATACTTTTCATTTTAATATTTTTAGAAATACAAATCAGTAATTAGTTATACTCATCATATCATGGAATCATCAACATTGTCTTTTTTGAAAACATTTTCATCAACCCAAGACAAATTATCACAATTAAGCAATAACTCTCCATCCCTGCCCTTTATCCTTTTGAAAAATTTAAATTCTCTCTTCATTTGTTTGCTTATTCTGGATATTTCATATAAGTGGTTGCCTACAATTTCCTTTTGTGCCTGGCTTATTTCACTTAGCATAATTTTTTGAGGTCTCTCATGTTGTGCAAATATGGGAACAATAAAGGACAAAAACAGCAAGAATCTAAGATAAGCAGAAGAGATTAAGAAGAGGTGGCAAGAATACACAGAAGAACCATTTTTTAAAAGGTCCTAATGACCAAGATAACCACCACAGTGTGATCACTCACCTAGATCACTCAGCAATGGTTATAGGACTGGAAAAAGTCAGTTTTAATTCCAACCCCAAAGAAGGGCAGTGCCAAAGAATGTTCAAACTACCATACAATTGAGCTAATTTCACATGCTAGTAAGATAATGCTTAAAATCCTTCAAGTTGGCTTCACAACTATAGGAACCAAGAACCCCCAGATGTGCAAGCTGGATTTAGAAAAGGCAGAGGAATCAGAGACCAAATTGCCAACATCCATTGGATCATAGGAAAACAAAAGGAAATTCCAGAATGAATGTAAATTGATATAGCCACTGTGAATAACAGTATGGAGATTCCTTAGAAAACTAAAAATGGAACTACCATATGACTCAGCAATCCCATTTCTGGGCATATACCCAGAGAAAACCATAATTCAGAAAGATACTTTCAATATTCTTGCAGCACTATTTACAATAACCAGGACATGGAAGCAGCCTAAATGTCCATCATCAGAGGAATGGATAAAGATGTGGTACATATATGCAATGGAATGTTACTCAGCCATAAAAAGGAGCAAAACTGTGCAATCTGCAGAGATGCAGTTGGACCTAGAGACTGTCATACAGACCGAAGAAAGTCAAAAAGAGGAAAAAAAAAAGTCATATAATAACATTTATATGTGGAATCTAGAAAGTGATGTAGGTGAACTTATTTGCAAAGCAGAAGTATCGACACACACAAAAGAATGGACATATGGATACTAGTGGGAGGAGGAGGAGTGGGATGGACAGGGGGACTGGGATTGACATATATACACTACTATGTGTAACTATTACGTAACACTACATAGTCATAACTACTGTGTATAACTACTATAACTACTGTGCAACACTACTATGGATAACTAAGGAGAACCTACTGTGTAGCACAGGGAACTCTACTCAGCCCTCTGTGGTGACCTACATGGAAATGCAAAATAGAAGGGATATATGTATACAAACAGCTTATTCACTTTGTTGTACAACAGAAACTAATACTGTAAAGTAACTGTACTCCAATAAAAGTAATTTTAAAAATAATTTCAAATTGAATGTTCTTTCTCTAGCAACTCTTCCAGTTCCAACAAAGCAGTTTCATAATAATAATAATAAGCTATTCTGAAATGCCCCCAGATCTTATGGTGATATCATTTCTGTGCCCAGTACAGAGATCTCCATGGCAACAAAATTGCATTCTTCACAATGAGTCCAATCCTACATTTCCATCTGTAGCTCCTTGGGAACTAAGGAAATCCCCAACAGTATAAACTGTCTATCAGAACTCAATAAAGACTTATTTGTGAAACAATTAATCATAAACTCTGAAAACAACACAGAGTAGGGAAGCAATGATCTGGAGACATACCTATCTGAGAGATGGCCATATATGAAGCCTCCCACCAGCATTCCAGCCAGGAATAGGGACTGAGCCACTGGTTTCTGTGATTGATGGTCACAAATGAGGTCCCACTGGAAGAGAAGGAAACCAGCATAGAGGAGCTTCGCAGAATCTCATGGTCTTATAGCGCTCAACACTCACTCAGTCAAAAGGCCGTCAGTGAAATTCATGTCCGCTGGCTTCTCTTTACCACATGTACTGATCTATATCATTCATGTCTCAGCTTATGCATTGTTTTCTTCTAATAATCATCAACTAAATCTTCTAGGTTATATTAAGGCCAATCTTCAAATTCACTTAGCACTGCATACCTCGGTGGTTCTCAATCATTTCAACACACTGAAAACTTTGAAGTTGCTTTTTCAACAACCTAGATTTTTCAACAGCTCTAGATTTCACATCTAGAGCGAAATGCACTCTGATTTGCTTGTATGACAAGTATCCAGGAAAGGACTTTAAAAAAATTAATACAAATATTTATAATTTGCAACTAGACTGAGAACAAATGACCAGGAATAATTTTCCACAGTTTATATCGAGTACTTCTCACATTATGTGAGAACTGATGGTTAGGAAAGTAAACTGAAAGCTTTGTGATACTAAAATTCATATCCAGTTATTGATTTCACTTTCATCAATTGTGCTTGGCAATTAAATAAATAAGTAATCAGTTTTCTTAAAAGAGAGCTGGCTACACTATCTATTCAGTGAGTGAAGACATGAATCTTCAGACATGATTTTGTGTTAATCTAAATACCCAGACCATATACTTAGAAGAGGTAAATGGGGCCTTTACCTCAGTCACGATGGTGGAGGAGAAGAGGCTGTGGTCATACACCCAGCCGTCCACACAGGGCTCCGTGTCCAGGTCAGACATGTTGGGGAAGGTCCCATTCAGGTGGAGGAGTTGCCATTGGGGGTGTAGGAAGCGATGACATTTCTCTGGCTTCAAGTTTGAATCCAGTGGGATGGAGGTTCTCAGGAGAATATCAGGATTGAGGAATCCGGTGTCATTATCAAAGACAGTGTCGTTATCAAGAATGTGGACCCAGCAACGATGACGAGGAATGGCCGCAGTGAAGTTCTCCAAAAGTATTTGACAAACTATTACCATGAGGGAAGGAAGAATTAAAACCATCTGAAGGATCTGGAATTTTCCCAGGCCACCAACTTCACCCAGGAGCTCCTCAAAGGCCATTGGGCAAAGGCAATCTTCAAGAAGAGTCAGAATGACCTCAGTTCTAGCTTCAAAGGGAGAAAAAGCTTTCCTTTCGTTAATTCATGTTAGATCTGTGTGACTCACACCAGTATCTCGTCAATGTGTCCCATCCCCTCTCTACTGCAACAGAGCAGTGGGAGCAGTTTTCTCAGTCTTTCTGGAATCAGGAGGTATCACTGTTTTAGTAAAGTTATAAAGAAAATTATTTACCAAAGACACTTCTATGTGATGACCGTTAAATCGGTTTAAAGATTTACTCTCTGAAAACACTTCCCCTCAGTTATTCCGTAAAATCAATATTGGACTTCAGCATGTACATATTCTCTAAATGTGTTAAAATAAGACTGCCACACAGTCTTCAGTCATTTCCAGAAAACAGAATTTGAGACACATAGAAGTAAACCGCTTTATGATTTTCCCATGGAAAGAAGATAAAACAAGTGTTTTTCTTTCTTTTTCATTGAATTTAGATTAAAACAATTGACAAAATATCCTTTGTTTTTAATTAAAGCAAGGTGAAATGTGGTGCAATAATTACATTTTTTAAAGTTATTTATTTTTTAATTGAAGAATAGTTGCTTTACAAAATTTTGTTGTTTTCTGTCAAACCTCATCATGAATCAGTCATAGGTATACTTATGTTCCCTCCGTCTTGAACCTCCTTCCCATCTCCTTCCCCATGCTACCCCTCTAGGTTGATACAGAGCTGCTGTTTGAGTTCCCTGAGACATACAGCAAACTCCCATTGGCTATCTAGTTTACATATGGTAACATAAGTTTCCATTTTACTCCCTCCATACATCTCATCCTCTCCTCCCCTCTCCCCATGTCCATAAATCTATTCTCTGTCTGTTTCTCCATTGCTTCCCTGCAAATAAATTCTTCAGTGCCATCTTTCTAGTTTCCATACATATGCATTAGAATATGATATTTATCTTTCTCTTTCTGACTCACTTCACTCTGTATAATGGGCTCTAGGTTCGTCCACCTCTTTGCAACTGACTCAAATGTGTTCCTTTTTATGGCTGAGCAATATTCCATTGTGTATATGTACCACAACTTCTTTATCCATTCATCTGTCAATGGACATCTATGTTGCTTCCATGTTCTAGCTATTATAAATAGTGCTGCAGTGAGCACTGGGGTACATGTGTCTGCTTCAATTTTGGTTTCCTCAGGGTATATGCCTAGGAGTGGGATTGCTAGGTCATATGGTGGTTTTGTTCCTAGATTTTTAAGGAATCGCCATACCATCTTCCTTTGTGACTGTATCAACTTACATTCCCTCCAACAGAGCAAGAAGGTTCCCTTTCTCCAAACCCTCTAGAGCATTTCCTGTTTGTAGACTTTTTGATGATGGCCATTCTGGCTGGTATGAGATGATATCTCATTGTTATTTTGATTCGCATTTCTCTAATAATGAGCGATATTGAGCATCTTGTCATGTGTTTGTTAGCCATCTGTTTATCTTCTTTGGAGAAATGTCCATTTAGGTCTTTTTCCCACTTTTTGATTGGGTTGTTTGCTTTTCTGGTATTGAATTGTATGAGCTACTTGTATATTTTGGAAATTAATCCTTTGTCAGTTGATTTATGTGCTATCATTTTCTCCCATTCTGAGAATTGTCTTTCCACCTTCCTTATAGTTTCCTCTGCTGTGCAAAAGCTTTTAAGTTTAATCTTAAAAGATTAAAACCCACTTGTTTACTTTTGTTTTTATTTGCATTACTCTAGGAGGTGGGTCATAGAGGATCTTGCTTTGATTTATGTCATGGAGTGTTCTGCCTATGTTTTTCTCTAAAAGTTTTATAAGTTCTGGTCTTACATTTAGGTCTTTAATCCATTTTGAGTTTATCTTTGTGTATGATATTAGGAAGTGCTCTAATTTCATTCTTTTACATGTAGCTGTCCAGTTTTCACAACACCATTTATTGAAGAGGCTGTCTTTTCCCCTCATTGTATATTCTTGCCTTCTTTTAAAAAAATAAGGTACCCAAAGGTGCATGGGTTTATTTCTGGGCTTTCTATCTTGTTCCATTGGTCTAGATTTCTGTATTGTGCCAGGGACAAGACAAGTGTGTCCACTCTTACCATTATTATTCAACATAGTTTTGGAAGTCCTAGCTGCAGCAATCAGAGAAGAAAGAGAAAGAAAAGGAATCCAGATTGGAAAAGAAGAAGTAAAGCCCTCACTACTTGCAGATGACATGATATTTTACACAGAAAACCCTACAGATACTATCAGAAAATTACTAGAGCTAATCAGTGAGTTTAGCAAAGTCGCAGGATACAAAATCAATACCCAGGAATCACTTGAATTCCTATATACTAACAATGAAAAATCAAAAAGAGAAATTAAGGAATCAATACCATTCACCATTGCAACAAAAAGAATAAAATATCTAGGAATAAACCTACCCAAGGAGACAAAAGAACTGTATATAGAAAACTATAAGACACTGATGAAAGAAATCAACGATGACATAAACAGATGGAGAGCTATTCCATGTTCCTGGGAAGGAAGAATCAATATTGAGAAAATGACTATACTACCAGATGCAATCTACAGGTTCAATGTGATCTCTATCAAATTACCAATGGTATTTTTTACAGAACTAGAACAAAAAATGTCACAATTCCTATGGAAATGGAGAAGACACCAAACCACCAAAGCAATCTTGAGAAAGAAGGATGGAGCTGGAGGACTCAACCTTCCTGACTTCAGATTATACTACAAAGCTATAGTCATCAAGACAGTATGGTAGTGGCACAATTACTACATTTTGGTAACTGATATTCTGCATCAATTTAAATCACACCAGGACCTCACAATAACTTAAATTCTTCCAAATAAAGATACAGGAGAAAAGTAGTGACAGGTAAGCTCACATAAGGGTTTATTATTTCAGATTTATTTATTTATTTAACAGAATATATTAAGGATCTTTTATGTGGTGATGCTCAGAATCCTGATGAATTGATCATTTTCTCATTATGAACTTGGCCTCTTTCTCTCTAGTAATACTCCTCAATTTCAACTGTTTATTTTCTTTTTTTATTTTAAATTTATTTATTTTCTTATATTAATATAACCATTCCAGATTTCTTATAATTTACATGCTATAACATTCATAAACATTTTTAATTGATGTGTTTTAGGAGATTATTATAGATTCACATGCAACTGCAGGAAACAATATGAGACAGTGCATGCACTTCACTCAGCTTCCCCCAATTATAATATTTGTAAAATTATAGTATAATGTTACCATTATTTTTTTGAGAGTGATACAATATACTGATCTTATCCAGATTTCTCAATCAGTTTTACCTGTATTTGTGTGTGTGTGTGTGTGTGTGTATGTGATACTTAGTACCATATAGATTTATAATCTGTGTAGCTTCCTGTGCCCATCACCACATTCAAGATATGAAAGAATTCCTAACTAAAGTATTCTTCTTGTTGTACTGATATAAGTATACCATCTGCCCTTGTTCCTATTATTCCCTTTCCAATTTGGCAACTATTAGTGAGTTTTCCATTTTTTAAACTCTGTCACTTACAGCTGTTTTAGAGGGGAGAGATCAAGATGGTGGTGTAAGAGGACATGAAGCTTACCTACCTCCATAATAATATCAAAAATAAAAAGAACTTCTCAGACAAGCAAGAGCTAAAAGAATTCAACAATACTAAGCCTGAACAAATGAAATGCTGAAGGGTCTTCTCTAAATAGAGAATAACCAAGAATATAAAGAAAAGAGAGAATCACAGTAGGAAAAGCAAATATATAGAAATGATTGAAGATTAGTAAAATAAGCCAGTATGTAGATTAAAAAAGATATAAACTTATAAAGACAATTATAAATACAATACACAGTAAAAAAAAAGGATAAGCGAGAAGATATAAATAAGACATCAAAAAATGTAGGGGTAAGTACAAAAATGTAGATCTTTTAGAATGTTGTTGAACTTAAATGAATGTAGGTTACAGAAAGAAAACACAGTGGTGAATTTCATGAACTTCATGGTAACCACAAATCAAAAATAAACAACAGATCCACAAAAACTAAAAAGAAAGAAAGCATAATAAAAAGGAAAATCATCAAATTATTAAAGGAAAAACGAAAAGAAGAAATGAAAAGGAAGAACTACAAAAACAATCAGAAAACAAAAATTAAGATGTTCATAAGTACATGCTATCAATAATTACTTTAAATGTCAACATATTAAATAGCCAGATCAAACGTCAGAGTGGCAAAGCTGGTGCACTGGGACAACCCAAGGAATGGAATGGGGAGGGAGGTGTGAAGGGGGTTCTGAATGGGGGGGACACATGTACACTCATGGCTGATTCATATCAATGTATGGCAAAGACCTCCACAATACTGTAAAGTAATTAGCGTCCAATTAAAATAAATAAATTCATCTTTTAAAAAAGTCAGAGTGGTTAATTGGATTAAAAAAATAAGAACCTGCAGTATGCTGTCCACCAGAGAGTCACATCAAGACAAAAGACACAGACTGAAAGTGTGGAAAAAGATATTTTATTCAAATGGAAATAAGAGATCAGGAGTAGCAATCATGTCAGACAAAACAGACTTTAAAACAAAGACATAAAGAAAGACAAAGAAGGACAAAATAATGATAAAGAGATCAATACAAGAAGAGGCTATTACATTCATTAAAATACATACACCCAATATAGGAGCACTTATCCATATAAATACTAATAGACACAAAGGGAGAAGATGACAATAATACAGAAATTGTAGGATACTGTAAACCCCTCTGACATCAGTGGAGAGAATATCCAGAAAGAAGAGCAATAAAGCAAAAGAGGTCTTATATGAAACAATGTTGGACTTAATTGATATCTAATAGACGCTACATTCAAACCAAAAACAAACAAATAAAACAAAATACACATTCTTTAAATGGTCCATAGAATGTTCTCCAGAACAGACTACATACTAGGTAACCAAACGAGTCTCAACAAATTTAAGAAGATAGAAATGATATCAAGCATGTTTTCTGACCACAATGTTATGAAGCTAGAAATCAATTTCAGAAAAGAAAAGAAAAAAAAAAAACAGAAAAGAATAAATATGTGAAGACTATACAACATACTACTAAAGACCCAGTGAGTTAACGATCAAATCAAAGAGGAAACCCAATGAGCTAATGATGCAAAAAAGCCAGTTCTAAGAAGGAAGTTTAGAGCTGTACATGCCTTCACCAAGGAACAAGAAAAATCTTAGATAAAAGACCTAACATACTATTTAGAATAATCAGAAAAAAGAAGCCCAAAGTCAGCAGCAGAAGGAAATAATAAAGATCAGTGAGGAGATCAATAAACAAGAGCTTTTAAATATCAGTGGTAAAGATCAAAGGAACGAAGAACCAATATTTTGAAAAGATAAACAAAATTGATAAACCTCTAGGCTCAGAGGTTTAGCAAACTTCCAGACTCACCAAAAGTGAATGTTAGAGGACTCAAATAAACAAAATGAAAAAGGAAAAAGAGAAATAATAATAACTGATGCCATAGAAATACAGAAAAAAATTAAAAACAACCAGAATTGAATAATATATTTCAACAAATTGGACAACTTAGAAGAAATAAACAAATTTTAGAAACATACTGCCTGACAAAAATAGGTCAAGATGAAACAGACAGTTTGAGCAGACCAATCACTATGTGTGAAGTAGAGTCTGTATTTTTTTTTAATCCCTGCCAAAAAAAAGTCCAGGACTGGACAGCTTCACTGAGGAATTCTACCAAACATATAAAGAAGAAATTAAACCCTATTCTTCTAAAAAATTTACCAGAAAATGAAGATGAGGTAACACTCCCAACTTCATTCTACAAGGCTGCTCTTATTACCCTGATACCAAAAGCAGACAACACAAGAAACACACAAAAAAAATCACATGCCCATATCTTTGATGAATATAGATGCAAAAATCCTCAACAAAAAAATATTACCAAGCTAAACCCAACAGTATATAAAAAGGATCATTTACCGTGATCAAATTGGATTTATTCCAGGGTCACAAGAAACACAAAATAATCACATAATTACCTCAATGTTGGACAAAGAAGACACATTTGAAAAAATTCAACATCCATTCATTATAAAAACTTTCATCAAAATGGTTATAGCAGGAACATAACATAATAAAGGCCTCTTAACAAAACCACCTATGGCTGATGTAATACTCAAAGGTAAAATGTTGAAAGCTTTCTGGTAAATTCAGCAACAAAATAAGGATGCCTACTTTCACCACTTCTGTTTAACAAAGTNTTTGAAAAAATTCAACATCCATTCATTATAAAAACTTTCATCAAAGTGGTTATAGCAGGAACATAACATAATAAAGGCCTCTTAACAAAACCACCTATGGCTGATGTAATACTCAAAGGTAAAATGTTGAAAGCTTTCTGGTAAATTCAGCAACAAAATAAGGATGCCTACTTTCACCACTTCTGTTTAACAAAGTACTGAAAGTCCTGTGCACAGCAATCAGACAAGGAAAAAAACTAAAAAGTATCCAAATGATAAGGGAATAGATAAAACTATCACTATTTGTAGATGACATGATACTCTCTACAGAAAACCATAAAGTAACCACCAACAAACTGTTAGAGGTAATGAATGAAATTAGCAAGGCTATAGGACACAAGATTAATACAGAGAGCTATTGCATTTCTATGCACTTATAATGGAATATCTGAAAGAAAAGATTAAAAAAACTATCGTGTTGAAAATTGTATCCAGATGCAAATAAAATGAAAAGTGAAAGTGTTCGTCACTCAGTCACGTCCAATCCTTTGCCACTCCATGGACTGTAGCCTGCCAGTCTCTTCTGTCCATGGGATTCTCCAGGCAAGAATACTGGAGTGGGTTGCCATGCCCTCCTCCAGGGGATCTTCCCAACCCAGGGATCGAATCCAGGTCTCACACATGGCAGGTGGATTCTTTACCCAGTGAGTCACCTGGGAAGCCTATCCTATGTGTGAAAGTCAGTCAATCCTGTCCAACTCTTTACCACCCCACGGAATAGTCTATGGAATTCTCCAGGCCAGAATATTGGAGTGGGTAGCCATTCCCTTCTATAGGGGATCTTCCCAACCCAGGGATTGAACCCAGGTATCTTCATTGCTGGTGAATTCTTTACCAGCTGAGCCACCAGGGAAGCCCAAGAATACTGGAGTGGGTAGCCTATTCCTTCGCCAGCAGATCTTCCCGACCTAGGAATCAAACTGGGGTCTCCTGCATTGCAGGTGGATTCTCTACTTGCTGAGCTACCAGGGAAGCCCCATTCTATGTGTTTCTATAGCTTATTTCTTTTCACTGTTGAATACATGAAATGTATATGCATTGTTGGTTTAACTGGCAAAGCCCAACAGGATTGTTTCAAGTTTTCATTTGTCTGTTTGTTCTTTATTGAGATATAATGGACATAAAAAATTGTAAGTTTAAGATAAGGGGCTTCCCAGGTGGTGTTAGTTGTAAAGAACCCCCCTGCCACTGCAGGAGATGGAGGAGATTCAGGTTAGGTACCTAGGATGGAAAGATCCCCTAGAGAAGGGCAAGGCAACCCACTCCAGTATTCTTGGTTAGGAAATCCCATGGACAGAGAAGCCTGGTGGGCTATATTCCATGGGGTCACAAAGAATCAGACATGACTGAAGTGACTTAGCTCACACGCAAAAGATATACAGTGGGGGCTTGCCTGGTGGCTTAGTGGTAAAGAATCTGCTGCCAATGCAAGAGACTGATGGGTTCAATCCCTGGGTAGGGAAGATCCTCTGGAGAAGAAAATGGCAACCAACTCCAGTATTCTTGCCTGGGAAATCCATGACAGAGTGGCCTGATAGGCTATAGTCCATGGGGTTGCAACGAGTTGGACATGACTTAGCAACTAAACAACAACAAGATATAGAGCAGTGCTGATTTGATACATTTATATACTTCAATATGATGGAGAAGGCAATGGCACACCACTCCAGTACTCTTGCGGAGAATCCCATGGATGGAGGAACCTGGTAGGCTGCAGTCCATGGGGTTGCAAAGAGTCGGACATGAAAAGTTTCACTTTTCACTTTCATGCATTGGAGAAGGAAATGGCAACCTACTCCAGTGTTCTTGCCTGAAAGATTTCATGGACAGAGGAGCCTGGCAGGCTACAGTCCACGGGGTTGCAAAGAGTCAGACATGACTGAGTATGCACACCACATGATTATTATCATAGTGTTGCTACAAACTAACACTCTAATCATGCCACAAAATTATCGTTTCTTCTTTGCGTGGAGAATAATTAAGATCCAGGCCTGGCATGCTGCAGTTCATGGGGTCGCAAAGAGTCGGACACAACTGAGCGACTGAACTGAACTGACACTAACAACTTTTGAAATTTGCAATATAGTATTGTTGACTATGGGCTTTCCTGGTAGCTCAGATGAGAAAGAATTTGCCTCCAATGAGGGAGACCCAAGATTGATCCCTGATTTGGGAAGATTGCCTGGAGAAGGAAATGGCAACCCACTCCAGCATTCTTTCCAGGAGACTTTCATGGACAGAGGAGCCTGGCAAGCTATAGTCCATGGGATTGCAAAATGCCAGACATGACTGAGCAACTAACACACACATACATACACAAACACACACACACACATACACACACCTACATTGTTGACTATAATCACAAATTATGCCTTACATCTTATCTAGTTAGTTGCAAATTTGTACCATTAAACATTTCCCCAATTCCCCTATCGCCCAGCTCCTGATAATCACCATCCTACTTATACCATTTTACACAAGTTTGACTTTTTTACATTTGACGTCTAACTTATTTACAGTACCTTGCCGGGAGCCAGCATGAGGAATCCCACCAATGGCAAAGGTCATGAGGAAGGAAGCCTGACAAAACGCAAGGGCGTGATCAGGCTTCAGGGGTTCCCTCTGGAATTTCCTGAGCATCCACCCCCAAAAACCAGAGTCTGCCTGCTTTACTGTGTTATGCTTTCCACATACTCTTCTGACATTAACAGGGGGCTGTCCCTCCCCCCACCTTTTTCTGGGCATAATAAGAGTGTTTCAACCCAAAAACCCCTCTGATGGCTTTCTAGCCTGCCTGCCAGACTCTTACAGCTGCGCATGTGATTGTTTGTGGCCTCCCGACCGCGAGAGGCACAGGAGGCTTAAAACATCCTAGGAATGTAGGGGCTTCTGAGGAGTCAAAATCATTAGAATAGGACTGATTAAAGGTTTCATTTGTTGAGCCAATACTTGCTGCCAAATTTTCATATCTTTTACTTGTAGATATAGTTGGTATAAGAAAAAACAGGTAGTAGACCTGGTATTAGCAGCATTAGATCTTTGAGTTAAGTACTTTCTTTGTTATAACCCACTGCACCTTTGTTCTACAGGAATGTAACTTTATTTAGTACTTTGAGGGTGATGCAGAGTAAAGAAAAAACATTTCTAGGGAAAAAGAGTTTTTCTGGTTGATAGACATTTATCTAGGAAGAGNAAGTACTTTCTTTGTTATAACCCACTGCACCTTTGTTCTACAGGAATGTAACTTTATTTAGTACTTTGAGGGTGATGCAGAGTAAAGAAAAAACATTTCTAGGGAAAAAGAGTTTTTCTGGTTGATAGACATTTATCTAGGAAGAGAGCCATAAAAATGTTAACAGGCCTCTTGGCCAGAAGATAATGTAAACCACCTGAGACCTTTTGTATACAGGAAGGTATGCAAAAAGAAAGCCTGGTCTCAATGAGGGTCAGGACTGCTGCCCCTGCATAACTCTCCATATTCCATTATTTCTTTATGTACAACTTGCAGTGTATAAGCTGATTTTGAAAATAAAGTTGTGAGTCTTGCACCGATGCTGGGCTCCCCCATGTCGTTCTTTTCTCCCCTTTTCCAGCTGAATTCCCATCTGGAGCATGGAGGCCCGCCAAGTCTACTTACTTGCCCTGGCTTCTAAGATCCACATGAGAGGGAGCCCAAGGCGGGGCAACCTCTGCTATTCAAGTGGGCACCGGTGGCCTGTTGTAGATGGTGCAAACCTCTTGTCTCGAGGTTTTATTAGTTTTCCCCATAAACAAAGTTATTCAGCCTCTTTTCTCCACTAATTTTACTACTACACTACTCTTTCCTAATCTCTTTATATTTCTAACTAAATAGTCCTTTCCCAGACTCAGGCTCCATCCCTGCTTCGAATTCCCTGGATCCACTGGGCTGGACCCCGGCAGTATCTGTTAGTCTCTGTCTGATTTGTCTTACTTAGCACAGTGCTCTCAAGGTCTATTTATGTTTTTACAAATAACACTTCTCTTTTTCTCATAACTGAATAATATATTATTGTTTAAACTTACACTATGTTTTTAACCATTCACTTTCAGATGAGCACTTATGTTGCTTCTTGGTTATTGTAAAAAATAATCATGGGAATGCAAATATCTTTTCATTGTCCTGTTTTCACTCCTTTTGCATATAAAACAACAGGGTTGCTGAATTATATGCTATTTAAAAATTTTGTGTGGAATCTTTATGCTGTTTTCCATGGTGACTGCACTGATTCATATTAGCACCAAGTATTGCCTCTACTCCACATATTAATGTCCCTGGTGGCTCAGTGGTAAAGAATCCGCCTGCATTGCAGGAGAGGAAGACTTGATCCTTAGGTCAAGAAGATCCCCTGGAGAAGGAAATGGCAACCTACTCCAGTATTCTTGCCTGGAAAATTCCAAGGACAGAGGATCCTGGCAAGATATAGTCCATGGCATCACAAAAGTGTTGGACAAGACTCAGCAACTAAATAACAACTATAACCACATACTCACCAACACTTATTATCTCTTGTCTTCTTGCTGCTAGCTGTCAATGAAAAATTAATCAATAGTCAATCCAAAGGAGAAATAGAGAATTTTATTTGAACCAGGCTGAGGATTGCAATCCAGGAGACAGCCTTTCAGAAAACTCTGAGGACTGTTCTATTTGTTAGAAGTTGAAACCACAGTCATATATATATTTTTGAGACAAAGAAACTTATGTCACAAATGACACACTGACATTTTGCATCAAGTTCACCAAAGATACATAGTCCAGTTCTGCACACACCAAGCAAGCAGCAGGTCACCATTACCTCTTACAGTTGAGCAAACATTCTCATCCTTTAGGAGCTCTGATTAATGTATAAGGCAGATACACATTGCACAAGAAGGAGGGATCAGTATGGGCAGGGAATATGTCATGCTTAAAGTTTCTTGTCCTGCATTAAAGTATAAATTTTATTCCATCATAGCCATTCTAAGAGTTGTGAGGAGATTCTCCATTGTAGTTTTTATTTTCCTTTCTATGATGATCAATGGTGTTGAGCAAATATCCAAAAACTGATGGCCATTTGTATGTCTTCTTTAGGAAAATGTCTATTAGGGTTGGATACTTGGTATTTTGTTATTGAATTGTAGGAGTTACTTATGAATTTTGTATATTAACCCTTTTTCAGATATCTAACTTGGCAGTATTTTCAAATCTATACTAAGTAATACTTCATGGCAATAAAAAGGAATGAAATACTGATACAAACAAAAATAGGCATGAATTTCAAGTACAATATACCAAGCAAATGTCAATACAAAAAAAGTATAACTCTATGATGTTCTAGGAGAAACAAAGTTAACACATAGTGAAATACACAGTGGAAGAGGATTGAAAGCTAAGGGACAATTCTGACTGAGGAATGAGCACAAAAGTAATTTCTGGGTGATGGAATTAATCTCCCTGTTTATTGGATTGCATTTGACCATGGTATATGAATTTATGCAAATGCACTGAATTTTGACCTTGGGATTTGTACTTTTTACCATGTGTAAATTATACCAAAAATAAGGGAACCATAGACAGCAACATAAGACAGCACCAGGTAGAGGTCACAGGGGGTGGCAGTCAGATGTGACTTAGTGACCAAATGACAGTAACAACCAGGCCCTTTCAGCCCCTTGCCCTCTAAGCTTGTGATGGAGTGGAAGCTTGGGAGATCTCTGAATTGCCTTCACGGTCATTCTTCCATGACCTTGAAAAATAGCTTTGCTTCTGTTGAGATGGCTTATCCATAAAATTTCCTTATTAAGCAGTCACTTGGTCATCCCCTAGTAACAACCAGGCCCTTTCAGCCCCTTGCCCTCTAAGCTTGTGATGGAGTGGAAGCTTGGGAGATCTCTGAATTGCCTTCACGGTCATTCTTCCATGACCTTGAAAAATAGCTTTGCTTCTGTTGAGATGGCTTATCCATAAAATTTCCTTATTAAGCAGTCACTTGGTCATCCCCTTATAATATTTTAAATTATGAATGCTTACTTTTTAAAAACATGAACATAAAAAATCACAAAGAAAAAGTAATCACTTAAAATTTGACCACTTAAAGTTTACCATTGTTATCATTTCAATGAATATATTTCCAAAAAGAACATAATTTTCTAATTGCCAGTGATTTATGACATCAAAGGTATCATCCACTAAGTTTGCAGATATATTGGTATCTGCTTCTGGATTTCTTTCGATGTCCAGTTGCATAGGCTATACAGTTCTGACTTTTACAAAAAAAAATTTTTAATATAAATTTATTTATTTTAATTGGAGGCTAGTGACTTTACAATATTGTATTGGTTTTGCCATACATCAACATGAATCCACCACGGGTGTACACGTGTTCCCCTCTGGTGCACTGGGACAACCCAAGGAATGGAATGGGGAGGGAGGTGTGAAGGGGGTTCTGAATGGGGGGGACACATGTACACTCATGGCTGATTCATATCAATGTATGGCAAAGACCTCCACAATATTGTAAAGTAATTAGCCTCCAATTAAAATAAATAAATTCATCTTTTAAAAAAGTCAGAGTGGTTAATTGGATTAAAAAAATAAGAACCTGCAGTATGCTGTCCACCAGAGAGTCACATCAAGACAAAAGACACAGACTGAAAGTGTGGAAAAAGATATTTTATTCAAATGGAAATAAGAGATCAGGAGTAGCAATCATGTCAGACAAAACAGACTTTAAAACAAAGACATAAAGAAAGACAAAGAAGGACATAAGTAATGATAAAGAGATCAATACAAGAAGAGGCTATTACATTCATTAAAATACATACACCCAATATAGGAGCACTTATCCATATAAATACTAATAGACACAAAGGGAGAAGATGACAATAATACAGAAATTGTAGGATACTGTAAACCCCTCTGACATCAGTGGAGAGAATATCCAGAAAGAAGAGCAATAAAGCAAAAGAGGTCTTATATGAAACAATGTTGGACTTAATTGATATCTAATAGACGCTACATTCAAACCAAAAACAAACAAATAAAACAAAATACACATTCTTTAAATGGTCCATAGAATGTTCTCCAGAACAGACTACATACTAGGTAACCAAACGAGTCTCAACAAATTTAAGAAGATAGAAATGATATCAAGCATGTTTTCTGACCACAATGTTATGAAGCTAGAAATCAATTTCAGAAAAGAAAAGAAAAAAAAAA
>SJYX01006305.1:10375-45777 GCA_006410675.1 Oreotragus oreotragus | reverse complement strand
CTTACTCCTTGGAAGGAAAGTTATGACCAACCTAGATAGCATATTCAAAAGCAGAGACATTACTTTGCCAACAAATGTACGTCTAGTCAAGGCTATGGTTTTTCCAGTAATCATGTATGGTTTTTCCAGCAAGAGTTGGACTATAAAGAAAGCTGAGCACTGAAGAATGGATGCTTTTGAGCTGTGGTGTTGGAGAAGACTCTTGAGAGTCCCTTGGACTGCAAGGAGATCCAACCAGTTCATCGTAAAGGAGATCAGTCCTGGGTGTTCATTGGAAGGACTGATGTTGAAGCTGAAACTCCAATAATTTGACCACCTGATGCAAAGAGCTGACTCATTTGAAAAGACCCTGATGCTGGGAAAGATTGAGGGCAGGAGGAGAAGGGGATGACAGAGGATGAGATGGTTGGATGGCATCACTGACTCAATGGACATGGGTTTGGGTAGACTCCGGGAGTTGGTGATGGACATGGAGGCCTGGCGTGCTGCAGTTCATGGGGTCACAAAGAGTCGGACACAACTGAGCAACTGAACTAACTAACTAATCCTCAAAGAACAATTCCAAATATGGTAAAAGTTTTGTTCTACATTTCTTTTCATCACAGCATTAATTCAGTTTGCAAAACTGTGAAAACAAATGTGAGACATTAAGCCTATATATGCATTTGATGGACTGTTATGCAATCTTAAATGATTACAAAGAGTTTATAAAAATTTGGGAAATGCTCATAACTTAACGTTAAGTGAAATTTTAAAAGAGACATACATTGTGCATTTCCCCTGTTCTATTGAGTGGAAAATTTCTCTTCCACCTGACGTCGCTTTTGGACAACTATATCCCACATTTAAAATATTTTTTCTCAACAATTTTAGATACTGAAAAAATATTGTATATCTCAGTTTTATTTCATTTTAAGATGATCCCTGTTGTGTTGTACAAGTTTCTTTCACATCCATTGTCTCCAGCAATCAGACAAAATGGTTCACTGAAACTTTTGATTGGAACACAATACAGTAGCAGGTTAAAACACTGTCCCACTGTGGGATGACTTCAAGAACTTTAGGGTTTTTAAGTAGTTCAAAGCCCTGGATCATCGCCCTAACTCTATTTGCTCTGGCAAATGCAGTAAAAAGACTTTATTTACTGAACTACCAAAGGAAATTTACCTCAAGGTGACTCAACCTTTAAAGCCATCAACAGTAAAACCCAAGGACTTCCTGGCAGGAAGACTGCATCCTGCTGGTGTTAGCTCCTGCAGAAGGGCTGCTTCGTCATTAACCAGTTAGTCTCCTTGTAATGAGTGGTGTACAGCCAGAAGAAATGGCTTTATGTTTTATATAAGTGTTCCAGAGTAAAATCTACAGTTAGGTACCAGAAACACAGACAAACTTCTGCATTCCTCTGCATTTTTCAAACAATACTTCTTGAGAGAAGAAATGCTAATCAGATAGCTTGATCTGTGATTTAATTCCTTAGCATCACTGCCCTGGATGAGTTTGATACATATAAAAGTCTGTTCTGTTACCAGAACAGTACTTGGGAAATCATTCACATATTACACAAAAAATGTGTTCATATAACATAATTTAAATGTTTAAATTTGCATTTCAAATTTAAAAATGATGAGAAATGTATCATTTATCTTCTTGTCATGTGTGCATGTGTGCTTAGGCATGTGTGACTCTTTGCAACCCCCTGGACTGTAGCCAGCCAAGCTCCTCTGTCCATGGAATGTTCCAGCCAAGAATACTGGGGTAGGTTGCCATTTCCACCTCCAGGGGATCTTTCCAACCCAGGGATTGAACCTGCATCTCTTGCTTCTCCTGCATTGGCAGATAGAGTCTTTACCACTGTGCCACCTGGGAATAAATTTGCAAAAGTTATTTGTAATATGTGTTATCTTGGCTATAAAATATGAAATCAGTGATTTTCTTTATTTTTTTATACTTGACTTTTATTGTCTTATTTCTTCTCAGTGGGGTATGATTTTCTATAAGAAGGTAATAACAACATGAATTTTAAAAACATTTAACATTTGTTGTAACAGTATGATTATTTGTCTCAACCACAGATTTACATACACGCCTATACCAGAAACAAAGGGAATTCCCTGGCAGTTCAATAGTTATGACTCCATGTCCTAACATGGATTTTCACTGCTGAGGAGGGCCCAGGTTCCATCCTTGGTTGGGGAACTGGGATCCCACAAGTCTCACAGTGTGGCCAAAACTAAAACCAAAACCAAACAAACAAATTTAAAAAAAATCTTTCTCCTTAGGTATAATTAGAACAAATCAATTTTGTTAAGAGAACAGTCAATATTCAACAGAGTGTAGCAAAGATATCGAGGAACTGGAACTCTTGTACATTGCTAATAGGGATGTAAAATAGTACAACCACTTGGCAAACAGTTTGGCAGTTTCTTAAAAGGTTGAACACACTCTCACTGCACAATCCAGCCATTTCAACTAAAGGNTCTTTCTCCTTAGGTATAATTAGAACAAATCAATTTTGTTAAGAGAACAGTCAATATTCAACAGAGTGTAGCAAAGATATCGAGGAACTGGAACTCTTGTACATTGCTAATAGGGATGTAAAATAGTACAACCACTTGGCAAACAGTTTGGCAGTTTCTTAAAAGGTTGAACACACTCTCACTGCACAATCCAGCCATTTCAACTAAAGGTTTTATCCAAGAGAAATGAAAGTATAAATCTATACAAATACTTGCACATAAATGTTCATAGCAGTTCCAATGTAATGAACAAAAACTTAAATCAACCTAAATGTCGATTCAAAGGTGAGTGAATAAACAAATTCACTCAATAAACAAAAAAGTGATGTATTTGTTACCAAGTCCAAACACACTCTGCTCGCTGTATGACAGGCCAGTCAACCTAGAGACAAGGTGTTGAGGAAAAGAATACAACTTCATTTGGAAAGTCAGCTGACCAAGAAGATGGCAGACTGATATCTCAAAATAGCCATCCTATTAGGGTCTGGATGACAGGTTCTTTTACAGAACAGAGGTGGGGGGAGATGAGGAAGTAAAGTAAAAAGGCCATTAATCTTGCAAATATCTCCTGGAATGGCCAGTCTTGGGAAGGGAATGTGTTAATTTTTTCCTTCCTGTAGCCATCCACAGGTGGACAGGATCCTTAACTAAGGCATTTTGGTTTAATATTCAGGCGGAAGGGCAGGGTTACCCAAGGCTGGCCATTATATATGGACAGTATCTTTTTAATGAACAAAAGCAATGAGAAGCAAAGGCTAAAGTAAAAGAAACAGATCCAATGTGGAGTCAGTTCTTCCCTCTAACATATCTAAAGTTGTCCATCATCTACAGATATCTCATATCAGCAATAAAAAAAGAACTGCTGATATACATAGTATCATGGATGAATTTCAAAATAATATGCTGAATAAAATCAGATAAAAAAGAATACATTCTGTTTTGAGTCCTTGTATCCAACATTCTAGAAAATGCAAGCTCATCTAAAGTCATAGAAAGCTGATTGATGGTTGCTTAGGAATTAGGAGTCTGCAGGGGTAGGAGAGTAGGATGGCAAAGTAGCTCAAGGAAACTTTGAGGGCTGATGAGTATGTTCATTTTCTAAAGTGTGGTCATGGTTTCAGGTGTGTATAAACAAGTCAAAATGTATGAAATTATACTCTAAATCTGTGCAGTTTGCTGTATGTCAATTATACCTCGATAAAGCCCTTACGAATTGGGAGTCCGCTGGTGGTCCAGTGGTTAGGACTTGGCATTTTCACTGCCATGGACCCAGATCCCACAAGCCATCTGGTGCAGCCAAAAAATAAATAAATAAAAATAAAGGGGACTTCCTTGGTGGTCCAGGGATTAAGAATCCACCTTCCAATGCAGTGGACTTCCCTGGTGTCTCAGACAGTAAAGCTGGAAAAACCATAGCTTTGACTAGATGGACCTTTGTTGGCGAAGTAATGTCTCTGCTTTTTAATATGCTGCCTAGATTAGTCATAGCTTTTCTTCCAAGGAGCAAGTGTCTTTTAATTTCATGGCTGTAGTCACCATCTGCAGAGATTTTGGAGCCTAAGAAAATAAAGTCTGTCACTATTTCCATTCTTTCCACATCTATTTGCCATGAAGTGATGGGACTGAATGCCATGATTTCAGTTTTTTAAATGTTGAGTTTTAAACCAGTTTTTTCACTCTCCTTTTGCACTTTCATCAAGAGGCTCTTTAGTTTCATTTAGATAATGATTAAATTAGCCTAAAAGAACAAATAAAGATTATCCAGGTAGAAATTCATACAGAGGGAGATTGAAGCCCAGGAAGAAGCACAAATAAAGAGGTGACATTATAAAATATTGTGCTGCTCTTGCTGGTACCTAGAATGTATGTGTAGCAGGTGGAGATTGGGGCAGGAGAGTGGGCGGCCAAACAGGAAATTGGCATTGGCAATATGATTAGCTAGACTACTGATCTTGCTTGGAATTTACCAAATAACAATATTTTAAAAACTGAAGTGTTAGCATTCCAATAGTAATATGTATATAAGTAAAGGGTGATTGCTAATGGTTTGTGTGGACTATTATGTGGAAATTACTTCAGTGATGGGACTTCCCTGGTGGTCCAATGGCTAACAATTCATCTTCCAATGCAGAGGACATGGATTCAATCCCTGGTCAGGGAACTAAGATCCCACATGACGCAGGGCAACCAAGTCCACATACCACAACAAGAAGCCCTTGTGCCACAACAAGAGAAACCTGTGCACCACAACTGGAGGAAACCCACGTACCACAACAAAGACCCAACACAGCTAATAAATAAATAAATAATTTGTTTAAAAAGATCACATAAAAAAGAGAAAGAAATAACTTCATTGATGATGGTGAGCATGCATCAACCAATTTAAATATATTTAAGGACTTCCCTGATAGCTCAGTTGGTAAAGAATTTGCCTGCAATGCAGGAGACCCCAGTTCAATTCCTGGATTGGGAAGATCTGCTGGAGAACGGATAGGCTACCCACTCCGGTATTCCTGGGCTTCCCTTGTGGTTCAGCTGGTAAAGAATCGCACTGTGGTTCTGCCAGCAATTCAGGAGACCTGGATTGGATCCCTGGGTTGGGAAGATCCCCAGGAGAAGGGAAAGGCTCCTCACTCTAGTATTCTGGCCTAGAGAATTCCATGGACTGTATAGTCCATGGGGTCACAGAGTCAGACTTTTCACTATCATTATCACAATCACTGGCATGAAATGCAGACAGCCTCTGTCATATGGAAGCATGCAATCCAGCTGGGAAGCTGAACAATGCAAATAGAAATGAATACACTTAAGTTCTTAAGAGTTCAAAATGCAAGCATTTCTGTTGGAAGAGCTGGAAACTTTCTGCAGTAGTAATCCCATGTAGCCCAAAGATAATAGGGCTGACAAAAGTTTCAGTCTAAGTGTTCAAAGGGTTGTTTGCTGTTTTTGCTGAGACATCAGGTATTTCTAAGCAAACTATGACTTTGGCCTATCAGACTTGGTAGTTTTGTCCTTTGCTCCTCAACTGTGGGCAAATGAAGTTTGCAAAATGGTGTAGGAGGGGAAAGACTCTAGACTGACAAAAGACAGATGAACAAGAAAAAACAAGCAGAATTTATTAACATGTGTATGATGTGTGCACATGGAAGCACTTGGCGGTAACTCAAAGGAGTGGTCAAAACTTGGGCTTATATAGTATTAATATCTTAAGAACAGAACAATAAATTTTCAGAAATTTGACAAGGCCAAGAACCAGGGTTTTAGGCTTCTGAGGGTAGCAAACTGTGGGAAGATAAATACAGGGCAGAAACTAATGGCAGGTAAAGGTTACTTGTTCAGGCCCATTTTGGTGCTGACTTTCCATCTTCTTCATGGTCATAAAACTTGCCTGGGAGAGGGGATTTATGGCAGTCCTCATTTCTCAGAACTGTCTCTTTTATATAGATAAGGAAAGCTCTGGAAGGCTTCATTTTGCTTCTGTTGATTCCCATTTGCCTCCAGTTCAAAATGATCTTTATGCCAGTGACATTTGGGTATAGCATATTCTGTTATCCTTTGATGGGAACAGCAAAAGTAAAAGAAAAAGGATTTCTCTGTCCTCAGGGACAGTGTTTCTGGGACCATTATACAAGGAATTTACTCCCTCCTAAACATAGCAGAAGAGAAATATCTGTTCTGATCATTGAGAAAGTAATGACTGAAATGATCATTGGGACCTAAGATTCAATAGAGACTAAAAAACTTTCTAAAATAGAGACTGGCTGTAACTTTCTAAGTTATAGCTGGTTGACTAAGGTAGATGATCTTAAAGATTTTTGTGGCATGGACCTTTTGACAGTACGTATAACAATTTCTCTAAATAAATAAAGCAAATGATCTAAGATTACAAAGGAAACCAATTACATCAAAACACAGTTATCAAAGTATTAAAATTTTTATGGTACAGTATTGCGCTTAGTCACTCTGCTGCTGCTGCTGCTGTTAAGTCGCTTCAGTCGTGTCCAGCTCTGTGATCCCATCTCCAATGCATGAAAGTGAAAAGTGAAAGTGAAGTCGCTCAGTCGTGTCCAACTCTTAGAGACCCCATGGACTGCAGCCCACCAGGCTCCCCCGTCCCTGGGATTCTCCAGGCAAGCTGTNTCGTGTCCAGCTCTGTGATCCCATCTCCAATGCATGAAAGTGAAAAGTGAAAGTGAAGTCGCTCAGTCGTGTCCAACTCTTAGAGACCCCATGGACTGCAG
The DNA here is from genome assembly GCA_006410675.1 of Oreotragus oreotragus. Classification (NCBI taxonomy): domain Eukaryota; kingdom Metazoa; phylum Chordata; class Mammalia; order Artiodactyla; family Bovidae; genus Oreotragus; species Oreotragus oreotragus. The sequence goes on along the minus strand of SJYX01006305.1, from coordinate 39,020 downwards.
CCCACCAGGCTCCCCCGTCCCTGGGATTCTCCAGGCAAGAACACTGGAGTGAGGTGCCAGTGCCTTCTCCAGGGGATCTCCTCAATCCAGGGATTGAACGCACATCTCCTCTGTCTCCTGCATTGCAGGCAGATTCTTTACCCACTGAGCCATCTGGGAAGTTTGTAACACAGTATACGTGTGATTTTTTTAAATTAGTGCATTAAATAGGAAGGTGTAGACGTGGATTTTGTGACTAGTTTGAAGTATTGTAATAAGTATAAATGATTTTCAAGATTGTTGCAAGAACTACTATATAATAATGCTTGCGATTCTTGTTGGTGACAAAGTCACAGGTACTGCTAGTATTACTGGGGTTTGTTACCCACATCTGAAATTGAAAATAATGCTAATTTCAGTTAGAGGTTGGTGAAAGTGCAACCCAGCAGGACCCTGTGAGACTCTTGGGCACAGAAGCCTTTCAAATAGTTGTTAATCTGTTAGGGAAGAGGCTTTCCTGGTGGCTCAAATGGTAAAGAATCTGCCTACAATGCAAGAGACCCAAGTTTGATCCCTGGCTTGGGAAGAGCCCCTGGAGAAGGAAACGGCAACCCACTCCAGTATTATTGCTTGGAAAATCCCATGGACAGAGGAGCCTGGCAGGCTACAGGAGTTGGACATGACTGAGCGACTGACACCTTGGGCTTCCCAGGTGGCTCAGTGGTAAAGATTCTGCCTGCCAATGAAGGAGATTCAGGAGATGTGGGTTCAATCCCTGGGTCAGGAAGATACCCTGGAGGAGGAAATGGCACCCCCTTCCAGTATTCTTGCCTGGAAAATTCCATGGACAGAAAAGCCTGGCGGGATGCAGTCCATGTGGTTGCAAAGAGTCAGAACTGAGCCCGAACATGAATAAGGGAAGGGAGGGAATGCAGAGACAAGGGAGGAGAAGCCAAGAAACAACAGCACAATCTTGAGTCAGGGCCCCGGTTCCACCTCAGGGGATGCATATAACAATATCTCTGAGATCTTCACAGGATTGAAACCCCAAAGGGATGGAAGATGTCAGCATTCTTCTTTCCAGAAAGGACTACCTGAGGCCAGATTAAAGAAACAAGAGAAACTCATCAAGAGACACCTGAAACCACATTAAAGAAGTGCAAGCCCTACACATACCCTTATCTTTATCAGCAACCCCATACGTGAAACATTGCTATAAAACTCCTCATCAATTCCTCCCGGGTTGGGACACACAGTTTTGAAGGCAAAATCCCACTGTGTTCGCCTTTGCCTGGCAAAGCAATAAAGCTATTCTTGTCTACTTCACAAAACTCTATCTCCAAAATTCAATTCAGCACTGCTGTACACAGGATGAGTTTTTAGCATCAAAAATGAAGACATAAGATTTTTCCGTCTCAAGATTACAGATCTTCCTGAATTCTATTAGTTAATCCTCAGTTAAGAACCCCCCATAATCTGTGGTCTTCTCATACACCCCGCAAAACTGGCTCTGCTAGTGTGTCCTGAGAAAATCCCCATTATATAGCAAGCTATGTACTCAGAGACAATACCCAAGACTTTCCAGACCCCCACACCCTTTTTGAACCATAGAAAAGCGGTCAGAAGACTGGGCAGTGTCTGGCAACTCTGCTATTTGCATAGTATCTGTTCATAAATTTTTACCTATAACTCTCCCAGCTTGCCTTGTATCTGATGGCCTTATGTAACTCATCTTTTGAAAAAAATTTATCATAATCATGATTTCAGATTTTAGTTCTCTCAGGACATTTAAAATTTTTTCATCTCAATGTATCACAGATGTACACTGAAAGGACTTCCGTGAACACAGTTGCTCTGTACTTGTAGCAAGAGCTGTTAGATCCAATTTTTTTTTAATATGAAATGTGAAGCAATTGAAAGTAATGAAGCTGACTCAGGCTCATACTTATCAATCCAAACTGTTCTAAAGAACTTTCACCTCCATGCAAAGGATCATGGTGATGATAATAGGTATCAGGTCACACCTTCTCTTTTTAAACATTCTTTCCCAGCTCAGCAAATTTAGAATGGTATACTCAACCATGTGTATACACTGGGATTACAACTTCATTTCTGAAATAGTTTAAAGGACTCATTCAAAAATAGAACATAGAAAGTAAACATAGCTCCAAATTCCTGCTTCTCAGAGGGTCACATTGATGCAGTTGACTGGTAATCAGGAGCCTGATCAGAGATAGAAGACAATGAGTTTTTTAAGAAATAAAGATTGATTACATTCCATATTGAAAGTGTTAGTCGCTCAGTTGTGTCTGACTCTTTGTGACCCCATTGACTGTAGCCTGCCAAGCTCTTCTGTCCATGGAATTCTGCAGGAAAGAATACTGGAGTGGGTTGCCATGCCCTCCTCCAGGGGATCTTTCCAACCCAGGGATCAAACCCACATNTTTTAAGAAATAAAGATTGATTACATTCCATATTGAAAGTGTTAGTCGCTCAGTTGTGTCTGACTCTTTGTGACCCCATTGACTGTAGCCTGCCAAGCTCTTCTGTCCATGGAATTCTGCAGGAAAGAATACTGGAGTGGGTTGCCATGCCCTCCTCCAGGGGATCTTTCCAACCCAGGGATCAAACCCACATCTCTTATGTCTCCTGTATTGGCAGGCAGGTTCTTTACCACTAGTGCCACCTGGGCTGAATTTACATTCCATATTAAGCATTGATTATTGTATCCTGTTTTGTTTTTTGTTTTTTTTTTTAAGTAACTAGAGTTTACCTTTCAGGGACTCTCTTGGGCATTTTTTAAAACTTTTTATTTAGTATTGGGGTATAGCTGATTAGCAATGCTGTGATAGTTCAGATGAACAGAGAAGGGACTCAGCCATCCGTGTACATGTATCCCAGATGGGATTTTTAAAAATAGGCTTTTAAAGAAGGGAACATTTACAAAAGTATGAACTGCACTGAGGGAACAAATAAGAGATGCTGAAACTTGCAGGGATTAGCCATGTTGGAGAGCCATTACTTGGCCTAACTGGGCATGGGGAAGAAATGAAGGAGTTAGAGGAAGACAACCATGGCCATGACCTCATACAACTGGGGAGCTGGTGTGGGGGTGGGGGAAGGGGGGCAGAGATGTTGAAATTAATGGAATAAACACCCTGACCTTTCTCCCATGCCCTTCACTCTCTTGGCAACTCCCACTCCTATGGCCTAGCCCAACTAGAAGTTAAAGGGCAGGGGTGCTCAGGCCATNATGAATCAGGGCAAATTAGATGTGTATAAGAGACAGGTGTGGGGGTGGGGGAAGGGGGGCAGAGATGTTGAAATTAATGGAATAAACACCCTGACCTTTCTCCCATGCCCTTCACTCTCTTGGCAACTCCCACTCCTATGGCCTAGCCCAACTAGAAGTTAAAGGGCAGGGGTGCTCAGGCCATGTATTCCATGGGTGTCAGAGCAGGGTAGAACAGGGTGGAAAATCAATGTGCAGAAGGGAGAAATGGGGAATAACCAGCACACGGCCTCAGCTTTTTTGAACAGTATTTATACAAAAGAACAAGTTGGGGAAATTGAAAACAGTTATCTGGTTTATAATTCAAGTCTCTCAGAAGCTGATGCTTTTAAGGAACATCTTGTTTGCCTGTCGTTCCTGTCCCTTATTGATCAAATTGTGGAGATAATTGTTTGTTTACCTTACCATCTGACATTGCCTTCCTGGTCCCAGTCAGTGGGAATGCCTGGAGCTTATCTCTAAAGTGAGACAGATTTGAGCTTAATTTTTTTATCTGCTCCAAGGAAATCACTGCCTGTCTGTTGTTGTTGTTGTTGTTTAATCATTCTTGTTGTTCAAATTCTGTCTTGAAATATTAAAAATTAAAGGAATGGTTCAAAGAAACTGGACTTCAAATTGCCTAGAGCAACATAATACAGAGGGTTCTCTGACTCTTCGACCGTTGAGTTGAAGGAAAAAGTAAACACGTTTATAAATGTCAGACACAGTCCCTCTAGGGGCTATTGATGCAGACAGCCAGAGACAGCATTAAAAAAATTATCTAAAGGGCTTGATTCAATATCATTGCTGACCAGAAGTCTGGGAAAGAACTGATGTTGATGTGCTTGGAAAGTCTTACCTATCCCCAATCAATGTCACTGCACACAAGAACCTCTTTAAAGGGACCAGCAGCTGAGATGACAAAGTTAGCTTCTGTCTTACTGCTCTACATTCAATGCCTTGCTCTGCGCTTAGGTCACCTTTCACCTGTCACTGTTTCAGAAACACAACCACAAACATTTCTACTTCTTGGATGTGGTACACTCTTCTGAGAATTTCATTCAGTCCACATATGCCCTGTCTCTGGTCATCACCATGATAATCAGTGTGGTTCCTTCCCACGGTGGGGTTTTACGTAAAAGCATTATTCTGTTAGTGTTCTATGATTTTCCCTGCCCACTCCCCTTCACGGATACACAAGAGGGTCAGTTTCACTCTCCTCCAGTCTACATTGTAGATGAAATAAAGACATCTTAAAGATATTCAAAGAAACTTCTAACTTTTGTGTCAAATGAAGAGTCTCAGAAATGTGTATACCAGTTTTTCCTCCCCCAGAAATTAGTTGAGACAGAGCTTAGACAAAGTGGAAAGAGGTGGCAAAACAGAAGCCCAAATGGAAGAAGCACTGAATAGTGGGAGGAAGGAATTTTCTCACAACAACCAGAGTGCTGAGTAAAAGGAATCCCCTCCCCCTCTCCTAGCCAACTGATAATCTGCAGACAAACACCTTTTGAAATACTGGGCATGTATAAGTCTCCTTTCCCACCCCATCTTTGACCACAAGATGGGGATGGCAGGTAAGAAAGGAGAAGCTTTGCCCCTGGTAAGCTGGACCTAAACAGAAACATTTGGGACTATCCTTTTTGAGCAGGGAAACAGTAGATAGATACAATTTACTATTTTGCATTCATTTAAAGAGATATCGGAAGCTTTAAGCTCCCTGCTTGTGACTCAAAACTCCAAATAATAATGGCTTAAATAAAAGGAAGTGAATATCTCATGTAAAAAGAAGGCTACAAACATACATACTCCTTGCATCTTATGACTCTGCCAGCCTCCTTTCATCTCATAGTCTCAGGGAATGGGATAGCAGTGGGAATTCCAGCCTTCATATCCATATTCCAGGTGACAGGAAGGAAAAATAAGGGGACAATCTCTCCTTTAAGAAAACTTTCTGGGAGTTTCACATGATATTTCCAATTATATCTATTTGCCAGAACTTAGTCACCCAAGGAAGGCTGGAAAATTACAGTCTTTATTCTGAGCAGCAAAATCTGTGGGTTCTATTTCTAAGGAGAAAAGGGAAAACAGATATTGGGGTATAACTAACTGTGTCTTCCATGAAGATAATCACAGTGATCTTCTTTCATTTTGTTAAAAACAAGACAACAGGCCCCAAATGGGGTCACTTATGCTAAGCCCCATGTCATCGTGCTATGCTGTGCTTAGTTGCTCAGTCATGTCCAACTCTTTGTGACCTCATGGACTGTAGCTCGCCAAGCTCCTCTGTCCATGGGGATCCTCTGGGCAAGAATACTGGAGTGAGTTGCCATGCTCTCCTCCAGGGGATCTTCCCAACCCAGGAATCTAACAAGGGTCTCCTGCATTTCAGGCAGATTCTTTACCAGCTGAGCCACCAGGGGAGCCCCCCATATCATCATACTGAGGCTTAATTACAATTTCAGCTCTCCTAGAAATGAGATTTTTAAACCAGACAATCAGGAATTGCCTGATAAACACTAGTTAGGTTAGCAAGATAGAGTCCTGTCATCTCCGAAGGGAAAGTAACTGTGTAATCACCAATATATTTTTTGCCTAGTGTAACTTTCTTTTTCCTGTTCTCCTCTGCCTATAAAAATCTTTCATTTTGTACAGTGCCTTGGAGCTCCTTTCATTTTGCTAGATCGAATGCTGCCTGATTCTTGAATCATTGAATAAAGCCAATAAGATCTTAAAATTTTACTCAGTTGAATTTTGTTTTATAACAATTTATAGTGGAATAAAAGACGGGAATTAACAGAAAATTAGAGAAAGAAAGAGATAAAATAACAAAAAATGCATAAATTCTTGACATTTATCCTTTTTAAGACTGAAGTATGGTAAAAAAAAAAAAATCTGAACCTGTAATGTGACAACAGATATATGAACAGCCAATTTTAATATATTTATACTATGTGCAGTAGAAGATGTAATACAGTAGGATCAGAAGACATACATTTATTCAAGATTGGAGCCTGGTCAAAGAGGCTTATTGTCACTGCCAGTTTCTTAATTTGCATGGCCCCATGCAAAATGAAAAGACAAAGTCCCTTGTTCAAAAAGGATATCACTAATGCTACATGCAAGTGAGATGATAAAAAACAGAGAATATGCATTTTGTGTTTATCTCCTCAGTTCACATGCATGCGTCATTGTCTCCTTGGGCTTCACTTACAAAACACAAGTTCAAAGATAAAATTATTGTTTCAAGACAGTGACTGCAGGGTATTAAAATAATGGCAGGACCCTCCTGAACATGGAGCCCTGTGGGACCACACAGGTCACATGTCCAGCAAGCCAGCCCCAAGTGCTGTTGTAGACATGTGCCACTCATTTTCCTCTTCAAGAAAGGACCCTCTGTAAATAACAGACAGGGAACTGCTGTATAGCACAGGGAACCATACTGTAATAGCCTGTAATAGAAAAGAATTTGAAAAAGAATATACATATGTACATGTGTGTGTGTGTGAGTTGCTCAGTTGTGTCCAACGCTATTCGGCCCTATGAACTGTAACCCACCAGGCCCCAGTGTCCATGGGATTCTCCAGACAAGAATACTGGAGTGGGTTGCCATTCCCATCACTAGGGGATCTTCCAACTCAGGGATCGAACCTGAGTCTCCTACATTGAAGGCAGATTCTGTACTGTCTGAGCCACCAGGGAAGCCTGTATATGTACATGTATATGAATATATATATAACAGAATCACTTGGCTATACAATTAAAACAAACACAACATTGTAAATTAACTACATCAATAAAACAGATTTAAAAATTTGACAGAAAGGGGAAAAAAAGAAAAGAAAGGACCCTCTGTCCAGAAGCAAGGAGTGTGGTTAGCTTGTAGGCTCTAGATGTGATTTTCTTCAGAATCTGCCTCAACTTTAGAGCCTGCTTTGCAATATTCTGGGCTTCCCTGGTGGCTCAGATGGTAAAGTGTCTGCCTGCAATGCAGGAGACCCAGGTTCAATTCCTGGGTCAGGAAGATCCCCTGGAGAAGGAAATGGCAATCCACTCCAGCACTCTTGCCTGGAAAAATCTCATGGAAGGAGGAGCCTGATAGGCTACAGTCCATAGGGTCGCAAAGAATTGGACATGACTGAGCGACTTCACTTTCACTTTCACTTTGGCAATATTCTTGGGGAAGCACAATCCAAGAATTAAGCAAAAGCAGTCTTGTTAGGGGGCTTCCCTGGTGACTCAATGGTAAAGAATTTCTCTATAAGGCAAGAGACGTGGGTTTGATTCCTAGGTCAGGAAGATCCCCTGGAGGAGGGCTTGGCAACTCACTCTGGTATCCTTGCCTGGAGAATCCCATGGATAGAGGAGCCTGGTGAGCTACAATCCATAGCGTTGCAAAAAGCCAGACACGACTGAAGCAACTGAGCACGCATGCATGACCTTCTCAGGGCAACTCCCAGTGATGACTGAGCAAAGCTCTGGTACTCCAGACTGGCCATTTCCACCCAACCTGGGGCTCCTCTGAGGGTACCTTTGCTTAGAGCTCCTGCTGAGCGGTCAGCAGTTAGATCTGCAATGCTGCATGCTGGCTCCTGCCCAATTCCACTTCTGCCCTTTTCCTTTTCTACTAAAGCTTTTGCATTCCTAGTTTCAACTCAATATCTGCTACCCACAGAATCCTTAATCTGTGGCAGCCTCATTTGGAAATTAGGTCTAGAATAATGGATACAAAGCATTTCCCTGGTGGTACAGTGGATAAGAATCTTCCTGCCAATGCTGGGGACATGGGCTCAATCCCTGGGCTGGGAATATTCCACAAGCTGAGGAGCAACTAAGCCCATGCGCTACAACTACTAGGCCCATGCTCTGGAGCCCAGGAGCCACAGCTACCGAAGCTCATGTGCTTAGAGCCTGTACTCCAAAACAAGAGAAGCCACCCCAATGAGAAGCAATGCACTGCAATGAAGAGGAGTACCTACTTACAGAAACCAGAGAAAGCCCACGCAGCAACAAAAACCCATTGCAACCATGAATAAATAAAATAATGGATATAGAACATCCAGGCAAACAAATCATGTAGAGGGCGAATGAAGCCCTGGAGGCAGCACATTAACAGAAAAATATGAACCACTGTGCTGCCCTAGGAGAAGGCAATGGCACCCCACTCCAGTACTCTTGCCTGGAAAATCCCATGGACGGAGGAACCTGGTGGCCTGCAGTCCATGGGGTGGCGACTGAGCGACTTCACTTTCACCTTTCACTTTCACACATTGGAGAAGAAAATGGCAACCCACTCCAGTGTTCTTGCCTGGAGAATCCCAGGGACGGCGGAACCTGGTGGGCTGCCGTCTATGGGGTCACACAGAGTCAGAGACGACTGAAGCAACTTAGCAGCAGCAGCAGCAGTACTGCCCTGCTGAGAGGAGGGGATAGGGAAGCAGAATGGAGAGGAGCGTGGAGGGCCAAACCAGGAAACAGACATTGACAATACAGCTAGACTACATCTCTTACTCAGACTTTACCTAATAANTCATCTGCATATCTGAGGTTATTGATATTTCTCCCAGCAATTTTGCTTCCCGCTTGTGTTTCTTCCAGTCCAGCATTTCTCATGATGTACTCTGCATATAAGTTAAATAAGCAGGGTGACAATATACAGCCTTGACGTACTCTTTTTCCTATTTGGAACCAGTCTTTTGTTCCATGTCCACTTCTAGCTGTTGCTTCCTGACTTGCATACAGATTTCTCAAGAGGCATGTCAGGTGGTCTGGTATTCCCATCTCTTGCAGAATTTTCCACAGTTTATTGTGATCCACACAGTCAAAGGCTTTGGCATAGTCAAGAAAGCAGAAATAGATGTTTTTCTGGAACTCTCTTGCTTTTTCCATGATCCCATGTTGGCAATTTGATCTCTGGTTCCTCTGCCTGTTTTAAAACCAGCTTGAACATCTGGAAGTTCATGGTTCACGTACTGTTGAAGCCTGGCTTGGAGAATTTGACCATTACTTTACTAGCATGTGAGGTGAGTGCAATTATGTGGTAGTTTGAGCATTCTTTGGCATTGCCTTTCTTTAGGATTGAAATGAAAACTGAACAATGCTATGAAGTGAAGTCGCTCAGTCTTGTCCGACTCTTTGAGACCCCATGGACTGTAGCCTACTAGGCTCTTCTGTCCATGGGATTTTCCAGGCAATAATCCTGGAGTGGATTGCCATTTCCTTCTCCAGGGGATCTTCCCAACCCAGGGATCGAACCCGGGTCTCCTGCATTGTAGACAGACGCTTTACCATCTGAGCCACCAGGGAACAATGCTATAAACAATACTAAAGTATGAGTTCTAAAAGCTACCTGCAGTGAAAATACCTAGTAAGTGGTTAATGTTATTTTATAAAGCACTCAACTACAAAAAGACAGGTGTTGATCATCCACTACAAAAGAAATTGAACTGGCTATTAAATATGTGAAAAAACTGTTTCGTTAGTAACCAAAGAAACACTGATTTTTTAGAACTCCAATACCATGTGGATTTTTCAAGTTAGTGGTTAAAAAGTTAACTTGCTTAATGTTAGAGTTGGGGTAGTAAGAAGACAGCCATTCTTAGATATTGCTGATGAGGTACAAATCTGGACAATTTTTTGGACAATAAATTGGGTAATTTCAACCAAAGAGCTTTAAAGATGCTGCTATTCTCTTGCTCAATAATTCTATTTTTAGGATTCTTTCTCAAGGAAATTCTAAAAAATATGTACCATATCTTATGCACAAAAATATTCAACCCCATGTTATGTATTCTATAAAAATGGAAAGTACTAAATGTTTAATGCAATGATTAAGTAAATTACAGTACATGACATTAATGTAGTTTTCAGAAATTAAAGTGTGGGCATGTATGAGTAATTATTCAAGTATTTTTTAGTCATTTGCTCATTGAAATCTCACTATAAAGGTACTGAATATCTTCTCTTGGCCTTGGCAGTGTACTCACCACTTTTCTCTAGCCTATTATATCCCTTGAAGGCTGACTGCATCAACAGGTTTCCTTGCCTTCTAACTTCTGCTTGTCTTAGGTTAATGGAGAGAATCAGCATGAGATTGTTGGAGGGTGAGAGGTAGAGGGTTTATGTGTCCTGGATCACTCTCTCTGGGCTTCCTGTGGGCTAACTGCCTTTCAGAGCTAAAGGTCACAGCTGGTATCAGGCAATCCTTTCCAAACACCTCTTTCACCAGGTTCTGATTACTGCCGTCTACTGGAGGTACTATGCAATTCCTTGTGGTTTTTCTCCATCTTCCCATATCTTTTTATTTTTTAAATAAGGTCATCTGTACTACTTTTAAATAAGGTCATCTGTACTACTTTTAAATAAGGTCATCTGTACTACTTTTTTGGGCTGCACTGCAAGGCATCAGTCAGTCAGTTCAGTTTCTCAGACGTGCCCAACTCTGCGACACCGTGGACTGCAGCATGCCTGTTGATGATGGCTTCCTTGTCCATCATCAACTCCCAGAGCTTGCTCAAACTCATGTCCATTGAGTTGATGATGCTATTCAACCATCTCATCCTCTGTTGTCCCTGTTTCCTGCCTTCAGTCTTTCCCAGCATCAGGTTTTTTCCCAATGAGTCAGTTCTTCTCATCAGTTGGCCAAAGTATTGGAGCTTCAGCTTCAGCATAAGTCTTTCCAATGAATATTCAGGACTGATTTCCTTTAGGATTGGCTGGTTTTATCTCCTTGCAGTCCAAGGGACTCTCAAGAGTCTTCTCCAATACCACAGTTCAAAAGCATCAATTCTTTGGCGCTCAGCTTTCTTTGTAGTCCAACTTTCATAGCCATACATCAATAATGGAAAAATCATGGCCTTGACTAGATGGACCTTTGTCAGAAAAGTAAGGTCTCTGCTTTTTAATATGCTGTCTAGGTTGGTCATAGCTTTTCTTCCAAGGAGCAAACGTCTTTTAATTTGATGGCTGCAGTCACCATCTGCAGTGATATTGGAGCCCTCAAAATAATGTCTTTCACTGTTCCCATTGTTTCCCCATTTATTTGCCATGAAGTGATGGGACCGGATGCCATGATCTTAGTTTTTTGAGTGTTGAGATTTAAGCCAGCTTTTTCACTCTCCTCTTTCACTTTCATCAAGAGGCTCTTTAGTTCTTCTTCTCTTTCTGCCATAAGGGTGGTGTCATCTGCATATATGAAGTTACTGATATTTCTCCTGGCATTCTTGATTCCTGCTTGTGCTTCATCCAGCCCAGCATTTCACATGATGTACTCTGCAAATAAGTTAAATAAGCAGGTGACAATATACAGCCTTGACGTACTCCTTTGCCAATTTGGAACCAGTCTGTTGTTCTATGTCCACTTATAACTGTTGCTTCTTGACCTGTGTACAGATTTCTCAGGAGGCAGGTCAGGTGGTCTGGTATTCTCATCTCTTTAAGAATTTTCCACAGTTTGTTGTGATCTACACAGTCAAAGGCTTTAGCCTAGTCAATGAAGCAGAAGTAGACATTTATCTGGAATTCTCTAGTTTTTCTATGATCCAGAGAGTGCTAGCAACTTGATCCCTGGTTCCTCTGCTTTTTCTAAATCCAGCTTGTACATCTGGAGTTCTCAGTTCACATACTGTTGAAGCCTAGCTTGAAGGATTTTGAGCATTACTTTGCTAGAATGTGAAATGAGTACAATCGTGTGGTAGTTTGAACATTCTTTGGCATTGCCCTTCTTTGGGACTGGAATGAAAACTGACCTTTTTCAGTCCTGTGGCCACTGCTGAGTTTTCCAAATTTGCTACCATATTGACTGCAGCACTTTCACAACATCATCTTTTAGGATTTGAGATAGCTCAACTGGAATTCCATCATCTCCACTAGCTTTTGTTTGTAGTGATGCTTCCTAAGGCCCACTTGACTTCACATTCCAGGATGTCTGGCTCTAGATGAGTGATCACACCATGTGGTTATCTGGGTCATGAAGATCTTTTTTGTACAGTTCTCCTGTGCATTCTTGCCACCTCTTAATATCTTCTGCTTCTGTTAGGTCCGTACCATTTCTGTCCTTTATTGTGCCCATCTTTGCATGAAATGTCCCCTTGGTATCTCCAATTTTCTTTAAGAGATCTCTAGTCTTTGCCTTTCTATTGTTTGCCTCTATTTCTTTGCATCAATCACTGAGGAAGGCTTCCTTATCTCTCCTCGCTATTCTTGGAACTCTGCATTCAAATGGGTATATCTTTCCACGCTGTGGGATCTAAATTCCCCAACCAGGGTTTGAACCCTCCCCCCCTGCATCAGAAGTCGGAGTCTTAATCACTGGACTACTGGAGAAGTCCATTCTCATATCTTTTTAAATATTTCCTTTGTGAAACTCTCTCCAAATGATATTTGCTGTTCTCTGCAGAATCCTTGACAGATACAACTTAAGAGATATTGTGGCTGAGATAGGCAGAGAGAAGTTAAATAATTTGCCCAAGGTCCCAAAGGGAGGAAATGATACTTGTAGGATATGTCACAATTATTTATGTATCTATCTTAAATTAACTTGTATTTTTTTATTAGAAAAGATAAGCATAATATTCAGTACAAATAAGCAAAATGAAGAGAGAAAATACATTTCTGCCCATCTATTCCATCCATTATATATTTAATAAGATCTCCACATTTTTATCTCCAATCAAATTCCTACATTGAGCCTTAGGCTTTATATTCAATTTCTTATTATATATGTTTCATTTGGATGTCTCAAAGACACTTGAAGCTCAACATGTCCAAAAACAAGTTCTTTCATGATCTTCCAAATCCTAGCCACAACCGAGTCCTGTCAATTTTACATGTAAATGCCTCTAGTATGTCCGTATCTCTCCAGCTCCACTGTTACCACCCATCTTAGTCCAAGACACCACCATCTCTTTCTTTGGAGAACTCCAAACCTTGGTCTCCCTGTATCTATCCATCTACTCTTGTCCACTTCAATCTATTATTCACATGGCAGTCAGAGAGACCTTTTCAAAATTCAATATAGTCATAGTACCCCTTGCTTAAAGCCAGGAAGTGGCTTCCACTGGTTTAGAATACAGACCAAAGATCTTATTTTGACCCAGCTGATCTCAGCAGCTCTGCCCCTTGCGTTTCTCTCCTTGCCATAGCTCCATGGGTTGGCTTTCAGCTGTTCCAATGAACTATGCTTCTTTCTACTATGGGGTCTCCTTGTTCTCTCTTTCTGGAACATTTTTACATAAACCACACCCCTTCACCCACCGACAATGTTAACTTCCAAAATGATCTAGACACTTGGACACTTTATCACTATGGACCTTTCCAAAATAATATTTATCAGAGTTTGAATTGACACATCAAGCATGTGGTTTATTTCCTCCACAGATCCTCTAGTAAGCTGTATGTCAATGAAAGTCTTCAACTGTCTTGTGTTACCTGTGTATCCCAAGTACCTTGTCCCATGCTTAGCCCATAGTATGAAATCAAATGTTTGAATGAAAATGTGGTCCACTGGAGAAGGGAATGGCAAACCACTTCAGTATTCTTGCCTTGAGAATACTTGAGAACCCCATGAACAGTATGAAAAGGCAAAATGATAGGATACTGAAAGAAGAACTCCCCAGGTCANAATCACCTACCTGCCTTGTATAGAAAGGGCAATAGGTCATGCACAAAGCTTTTCTCTCACTGAGGCTGTGGGACTTTTCAATTACCTCTTCAAGTGGGATGCTGGCATTTTGGTTAATGGCAAAAAGAACTTGTAAATAGAATGAAACATTACAAAAGCAGCTTCCTCAAGAGAGACTGTTCTAGTCTCCATGATTACCCAACTCCTGGAGGTTCTGACCTTTCAGGACAGAATGTAGTTTCCAGCTAGAGATCTCCCCCTGCCTCCCCACTCCTTGCTTTCTACTTCCTCCCTGAGTAGCCCCTATTCCCACCCCAGAGAACACCCAAGTATCCCAACCAAAAGGCTTAATCATTCAGTTCAATTCAGTTGCTCAGTCGTGTCTGACTCTTTGCAACCCCAAGGTCCTGAATTTTTTAACTTTTTTTTAATCTTGTCCATTCTGAGCCTCCTGAAGAAGAGAAAGTTCTCTTGTCCCACTGGCCCAGCCAGAAAGTCTTTTCTGTCATTGCTCTGTCTTGCCACTTAACAGGATCAATAGCCCTCTGTCTTAGGTGTGGACTCCAAGCCTTTTCACTTGTATATGAAACTCAGTGAACAAATACCTTTTGAAAACCTAGTGGATCTCAGTAAGTGACAGTTATCCTCACTTTAGAGATAGGAGAAAGTTGTAAGAACGTTCATGTCAGTTCATGTGCCCCATGTACAATGAGGCCAAACAAACTGAAAAGTCGGAGTTTGGAACAGAGAAAGGTTTATTGCAAGGCCATGCAATGAGTTGGGTGGGCTCAAGCCCTAAAAAGCCCTGAGCTCCCTGAAGGGTTTTGGCAAAGCACTTTTAAAAGCCAGGTGAGGGAGGGGGAGTCACAGGGTCTGTGACCAGTTTGTGCACAGTTCTGTTTGGCTGATGGTGAAGTAGCAGGGTGGTGTCACAGGGGTTAACATTATTAGTCCTTAGACTACAGCAGGCCTGGGGCTATATGCTTCTGGTGCTCTAGTAGTTAAATAGTCTTCCATTGTTGGAGAGAGTATGTCACTAAGTTGTGTCTGATTCTTTGCAACCCCATGGACTGTAGCCGCCAGATTCCTCTGTCCATGGAACTTTCCAGGCAAGAATACTGTATCGGGTTGCCATTTCCCACTCTAAGAAAGGGGGAAGTTTTTAGCATCTGTAAAACAACTCAGGAAATATTCATCAAGTACTATTATCTAGGTACTTCAGAGAGGAGCTGAAGCAGAGGATATGGGGGAAGGCCCGCCTCAGGAAGGCCCCATAGCATCTTGTTCAGTTATAGGAATGTAAGTATTTGGTTCCAGATCCTACAAGAAGTGAATGAGAGAGACAGACAGATAGATAGGCAGATGTAAAAGCCTAGTTGATAATTACTCTTAGTAAACACAGAACTTGGAACTGAAAAAAAAAATGAAAATAATGTTGATACTTTATATTTGAATAGCCCAGTATTGTTTTCATAGCACTTTATTGTATTTTTTGCCTTGTGATTGGATTTGGTGCAACTGGAAGAAGAAAATTCTAGGTGGGATCACAGAAAATGTGAGTGTTAATTATTGTTAAATGTAATGAATACTTTGCTCGCAAAAGCTGTTGAGCTGAGTCCTCTTCATTTCAAAGATTTTGCTTATGTCAGGTTTTTCAAACTAAGAGAACAATTACCAAACTATTAGTACATTTGCTTTCATTCCCATAGCTCTCATGTAATTTGTCAGACTCAGATGATACACAGTGAACCTCAGGCTGAGATTTAATTTTGTGTGTTTGCCAAAGTACCCAGTGGCCTAGTTTCCACAGCCACATCCAGCAGATAAACGGCTCTGAAAAAAACATCAGGCTTTAGAGACATGGTAGGAAATCACCATCAGCTCACACTTCCTGACCAGCAGCAGGTGATAAAGTAGACCCTGGGGCATAGCCGTGGGTGCTGCTGCTNCCACAGCCACATCCAGCAGATAAACGGCTCTGAAAAAAACATCAGGCTTTAGAGACATGGTAGGAAATCACCATCAGCTCACACTTCCTGACCAGCAGCAGGTGATAAAGTAGACCCTGGGGCATAGCCGTGGGTGCTGCTGCTGCTAAGTCGCTTCAGTCCTGTCCAACTCTGTGCAACCCCATAGACGGCAGCCCGTCAGGCTCCTCTGTCCCTGGGATTCTCCAGGCAAGAGTACTGGAGTGGGCTGCCATTTCCTTCTCAAAGCTGTGGGTGCAGTCACTCACTAATCCACATAATTGTTTGGGCACCCACCCAAGAAGTCCTGAATATCTGTGACTTTCCCCCAATTGGTAGGTTTTTTAAAAATACTTTTCTGATGTCCAAATGTTGGAGAGATTGTGTTAGGAATCTGATGGTTTCTGGTCCACCCTCCTTCCCACTGCAAGCCCTCATCACATCTCTACCAGCCTGAGTGCAGGAGCCATCACAGACAAAACTCCACCCAGTACAGGGACAGGGCTGCCTCTGCCTGGTCACTGGGATACACAAAGTGAAAGCTCTCAGTTAACAGCCTGTCTGGCAAGAAGCTCTGCTTTGCCTTTGACCCTGTCAACCTGCTCTGCTGTACTTTCTGTCTGCATTGCCCTGTTCCCAGGGAAGCAGAGACCCAAACCTGAGACTCAACACAGAGCCCTTGCAGTTTTAGCTAGATGTACAAGTGAATTTATTGCAGGAAGGAGGACCACTTCCAGGGCCCGAGAGAGTGGGCTCCTGTCTCACATTTGGAAATGAATTGCCCAAGGACAAACATGCTGACAAAGAGAGAGACTATTGGGAAGGGGCTCCCAGGCAGAGAATGGCAGGGAATCCGGGAGAACCTCTCTGCCACATGGCTCGAAATCTTGGGTTTTATGGTGATAGGATTAGTTTCTGAGTTGTCCTTGGCCAATCATTCTGGCTCAAGGTCCTTCCTGGTGGCACACACATTGCTCAGCCAAGATGGATTCCAGCGAGGAGGATTCTGGGAGGTTGGTAGGACGTATGGACAGGAGTCTCTTCCTTCCTTTTGACCTTTCCCAATTCTTCCAGTTGTTGGTAGCTTCTTAGTTTCTCATTCCTTACCAGGACTGATGCCTCCTGAATGTGCTTACTGTCAGGCCTGGCCAGGGCAGGAGATTTCAGTAAGTGGTTCCCCTAGCAACTTCATCTGACTTCTCCTGTTTGACTCAGTGTTGTGGAACTATGTGCCTTTTGTCCAGCAGAGGCATGCATAAGGATTTATTCCCATTTGTAGCATTTGGATTATAAATATTCTGTTTATTTTGGGTTTTCTTTCTAACTTGTGTTTTCCTGTGTTCTCTCAGGCCCCTACCAGTGACAGCCAGCATATGAAGAAAGCATGCCTAAGGGAATATTTTCCAAGCAATTTTATTTCCAAAAATGCTTTGCAAAAGAGGGAATTTGTTGGTTGGATAAATTTTGGAAGTGCTCCATATTCTAAGCCTGTCTTTGAGAGCCAAGATGTCCGTTAGCAAATTAGAAGTATTATGAGGGCTAGCGGTTTTTTTTTTTTTAAGCCAGCAGTTTTTTTTTTTTTTTAAGCTGTTTAATTGTAAGTCAGCATTCTTCAGATTTATGCCCATGGAACTCATTTCCATATAGCATCCAGAAAGATCAGAGTGAGAAATGCTAACATAAATGTGTTTAGAGATTTAGGTTCCCTAAGAAAGTGAGTCTTTCATCTTTCTTTTCTCTTTAGCACCTTACACATAGGGAATTCTAATAACTTTGATGGTAATTTACTAGATTTGGTAATTACTACCAATGGTAATATTGATTATGGTTATTTTTAAAAAGCTGTGCCTGTGAATGGATAAGGAAAAATCAATGCCAAAATGGTGTTCATTTGAAGCTCTTGTCTGAGTTGGGAAAAAAGGGGGTCATTTGCATAAAAAAAGAGTGGATCCTTTCTGGGGACTAGGGGAACTAAGTGTGATAGGAGATGGGATATAAAAAAAGCAAGATTTTCAGTCTTCCTCTTATTCCTTCATTTAACAAGCATTTCTTAGAACCTTGGTATTTATAATACAAGGCAATGTAGGAAATGAGGCATAATTCTTCTTCTCAGGTGTGTTGAGACTAGTCCAGATGGTAAGACATGTACTTAACTCAGTTTAACATTGTAAAGAATGGCAAAGGGCTTTGAACAAATGAACAAAGTGCTCTAGTGCATTCAGAGGAAGCTAAAGTGGTTTCTGTTCCAGGCAGCTAGGTAAGATCTTTGGGACCATGTCCCTCTCAGATCAGTATTCACTCATGCCTACAACCTCCAGGCGTGGAAGCACATCCTAATAGGCTCTCAGTGGAGGATCCAGCTCAGTGGCTTTGCAGGTCCAATCTTTCCGACATAGAGACTGAGACACAGAGCTGGGGGCCAGGGGAGTCTGAACTGAAAGCATGGAGACATGAACTCTGGTTCTGCCACTACCAGGTACCAGCTGGGTTTAAACAAATTAGACACACACACACACACACACACACACACACATACACACACACAGGCATACTTCAGAAATACTATAGGTTCGGTTCTAGAACCACTGCAATGAAGCAAAAATATCACAATAAAGTGAGCCACACAACTTTGTTTCTCATTACATATATGAGTTATATGTACACTATACTATTAAGTGTGTAGGAGCATTATGGGACTTCTCTGGAGGCTCAGATGGTAAAGAATCCGCCTGCAATGCAGGAGACCTGGGTTCGATCCCTGGGCGGGAAGATCCCCTGGAGGACAGCATGGCAACCCACTCCAGTATTCTTGCCTGGAGAATCCCATGGATAGAGGAGTCTGGCGGGCTACAGTCCATAGGGTTGCAAAGAGTTGGTCACAGTTGAAGCAACTTAGCACACATGCATGCGTGGTTAAATGAATAAGAAGAATTTTATACAAACTCTACAATGTAATAAGATCTAAGTTTTAGTGAATATTAGAATGACATGTGGGATTTGTTCAAAATATAGATTGCCTGCCCACACACCCTTGATTAATAGGCCTGATGGCAGGATCCCTGTAATCTGCACCCTGAGTTATTCTGAGCAACTTCTGCTATAAATCCAGGAATCCTGCAAATGGAAAGGGTGGAATTCAAGAAAAGTTTATGATATTCATTCACATGTATATTACTCTACATTAGGGCTTCTCAGCCAGGGCACTACTGACTTTTGGAACTGGATAACTCTTCGTTGTAATGAAGCTGTCCTGTGCATTGTAGGCTATCAAGCAGCAACCCCCAACCAATTATGACAACTAAAACTGTCTCCAGACATTGCCACATATAACCTGGGGAGCATAGTCAATCCTGGTTGAGAAGCACTCCTCAACAGGGACCAAAGCTTCAGGAGTCAGACTAGAGATAGTGATACTGATCTTTCTAGATCAAATCTGTTAACAGTGAAGAGCATTTTTCTCTAAAAACTTGAGGTCCCCAAAAGAAAACATTCTCAGAAGGATCTGTCTACCTGTCCTCTAATGTCCCAGCTATCCCACTCACGTACTAGACACACCAAACACTAATAATCAATTTATGTAGACTTTGGTATAAGACACATTTCCCCTTTACACTTTCTACTGGAGTGTGTATCACTCAAAATGTGCAAAAGATCTCAATATAGCACTTTACCAGCCTCCATAGATAGAACCTGAAGTGTAGGTTGGGTTATAGAAGGGAAGGAAATAAATGCCAATAAAGGGTTAATGAGTTGTTACAGCTGTGGGCAACTGAGGCTCAGTTCCCCTTAGTTTTACCTGAGAAATTGTGTGGACTATGCCAAAGAATTGCCCCACCAAGAGCAGCGAAGCTAAAAAAAAAAAAAGAACAGAGAAGCTGAGAGAATTTATCCATGTTCCTCATTGGCTGGGGTTGCCCTTATGTCCCATGGTGGATGTTGACCATTGAACATTTGTTGCAGAGTAAGCTTCAATAATCAGGTATAAGATGATCAGTCCTTAGGATATCAGCCTCATCAGTCAAGGTTCAGTGAGATAAGCAAAATGACTAAAGGATTTGTTATAGGGACTTGGCCTTACCTAACTGTGGGGAAATAAGTCTTTGCATCTGATGCTGGAGTTTGATGGGCAGGCAGTCAGGAAGGGAAGATAGACGTATGATGGGGGAAAGCAAAAACAAGCTGGAACCACAAGTGTGAGCTGGAATCCAGATTAGTCTTTGTTGCCTCTGATCTTGACACTGTGGGTGTCTTGCATAATTCAGGATTCTTCACCATAGAGCTAAATACATATACCTGGCCTAAGAGTTGGAGAAGGTCAAGGAGGATCCCAGAAGGGTGGAATAGTTGCAGGCCCTCATACCATGAAAATCAGCAGCAATGTGTGTGACCCTGAAAAGGAGTGGCTGCTTCACTTTTACTCTTTAGATTTCCCATAAGAATCTTTCTTGTGACCTATCCTAACCAGAAATACATAGGAAAGAAAACTCAGAAATCCAGTTTGGCCTGAACAAGGTGACAGAATACAAAGCCATTATATCACCCCTTCCCTCTATCACTTGCTCAGTGAGCCCACATACAAAGTGGCATCCATGGCATCAAGGATGGAGACAATGTATTGTCTCAACAATATGACCTTCCACTCACCAAGACAGATTTGATTTTGGCTATCATTAGTCATTAAGGAAATGTAAGTCCAAACCACAATGAGATACCACTTTGCATCCACCAGGGTGACTATAATCAGAGAGACAGACAATAACAAGTGCTGGCAAGGATATGGAGATACTGGAATCTTCATATATTGCTGGTGGAAATGTAAGTTGGCAGCAGCTGCTTTGTGAAATACTTTGACAGTTCGTCAAAATGGAGTGGGAGAAAATTAAGTGACTTTTAATGAATAAGGGTTTCTTCTTGGGTTGATGAAAGTGTTCTAAAATTAGCTGTGGTGATGGTTTCACAACTCTGAATATACTAAAAAGCATTGAATTTTGTACTTCGAATGGATGGATTGTAGGTTATGTAACTGATATCTTAGTAAAACTGTGAAAGAAAAACAGCCACTTGCTTCACACTGTAATATTTTCATCTTTTTTCTAACTGCCTAGTTGTCTTGAGTTAATAGCACTAGTGAAAGAGGAAAAATATTTTTTTCAATGCCTTGTTAGTTATCTTTACTTACCCAAGAACCTCCAGAAGAACTCATATTATTTCTATATTAACTGCTTTATTTGTAATGTTTGTATATACCTAGAGTCCCTTGGGAAAGATGGCATAACTATGCATTTGAAACCTTTTATTCTTAATGTTATGGTATCATTTATACCTGAGTTTAATGATTCTCTTTTTCCAGGGATGAGATTGCACAACTCAAGTGCCCATTGTGTTAGTTGTACAAGTCCTGAGAGAGGGGGCTGAGCATAAGATGAAAATGAGGTCATGAACTTAAGAATGTGCTGCTAGCCCTTGGAATTGTATAAGAGATAGAGGGAGCAGAAGCATGAAAATTGCAAGCCATAATGCTGTGCAAATAAAATAACAACAAATCCAGATGATGAATGAGTTCCCCAGGGAAATGGGTGGGCCAAGGAAAGCTGAGGATTGGACCCTGGGAGAGTCAGTAGATCAGAGAAGAGAGGGTCTTATGAACCAGATGGCCACTTGGGAGAACCAATACATTAAGATAAGATATGGGAATTCCCTGGCAGTCTGGTGAATAGGATTCCACGCTTTCACTGGGGAAGGCCTGGGTTCAATCCCTGGTCCCTGGGGAATTAAGATCCCATAAACCTTGTGGCATGGCCAAAAAAAAGCGGAGGGGTGGGGAGATAGGATAGATGTTTCCTTGTAAATTATGATGGCTTTTTCTAGGTAAAGTAGTACTATGTATGATGTTTGAAAAGAGTTTGGCAACCCGCATATTGAAAGAGGTAAACAATGATTTTTTAAACTTAAAATACAACACGATCCTATTTAATGGGTCTCCTTTTAGATAATTTCTGTATTTAAAGCATTATTATGAACTATAGAAAATTAAACCACCAAAAGATTTCTCATACAGTTCGGTTCACTTCAGTTGCTCAGTCGTGTCCGACTCTTTGCGACCCCATGAATCGCAGCACGCCAGTCCTCCTTGTTCATCACCATCTCCCGGAGTTCACTCAGACTTACAACCATTGAGTCCGTGATGCCATCAAGCCATCTCATCCTTGGTCGTCCCCTTCTCCTCCTGCCCCCAATCCCTCCAAGCATCAGAGTCTTTTCCAATGAGTCAACTCTTCACATGAGGTGGCCAAAGTACTGGAGTTTCAGCTTTAGCATCATTCCTTCCAAAGAAATCCCAGGGTTGATCTCCTTCAGAATGGACTGGTTGGATCTCCTTGCAGTCCAAGGGACTCCCAAGAGTCTTCTCCACAGGCCAATCACAAAACAGTGAGACTAGAAAGATGCCAGGGAATTCATATGGATTGCACAGACATGTTTCTAAATCAATCCAGAACATATCTGCTTATTTTCAAGATGATTAAAGAAAAATATTTGTCAGCTTCCCTCAGTGGCCTATGATACTCTTTAATAACACTGATTCCCTTCTGTTCAACTAAATATTAAAAGTACAGAGCTGAAACTCACCACCACGCCAATTGGTAAATGCTACTTTCTGGCTTATTTTACAGGACCAGCAATAAAGCTGTTGGGCTTCCCTGATAGCTCAGTTGGTAAAGAATCTGCCTGCAATGCAGGAGACCCTGGTTCGATTCCTGGGTTGGGAAGATCCCCTGCAGAAGGGACAGGCTACTCACTCCATTATTCTTGGGCTTCCCTTGTGGCTTGGCTGGTAAAGAATCAGCCTGCAGTGTGGGAAACCTGGGTTCGATCCCTGAGTTGGGAAGATGCCCTGGAAAAGGGAAAGGCTACCCATTCCAGTATTCTGGCCTAGAGAATTCCACGGACTGTGTAGTCCATGGGGTTGTGAATAGTCAGACACTACTGAGCAACTTTCATTTTCACTTTTCTTTCAACAATAAAGAATAATGTGGGAGGCATCAACTGTCCTCCTCTCTTATTTTTGAGCTTTATGTAAATGGACTCAAACTCTATGTATTCTTTGACCAGCATATTTTTTTAATTGTTTATGGCCATGCTGCAATGACTTGTGGGATCTTAGTTCCCCAGCTAGGGATCGAACCAGGGCCCTGGCACTGAGAGCTCCAAGTCCTAACCGGTGGATCACCTGGGAATTCCCTCACTGATATATTTTAAATTTACATCCATGTTGATTGGTGTTGTTTATTTTCACTGCTCCAGAATGGACATTCATGTGTGCCTTAGTCTGTCTATCTAAAGTTCAAAAATAGGCAAAAC
The DNA here is from genome assembly GCA_006410675.1 of Oreotragus oreotragus. Classification (NCBI taxonomy): domain Eukaryota; kingdom Metazoa; phylum Chordata; class Mammalia; order Artiodactyla; family Bovidae; genus Oreotragus; species Oreotragus oreotragus. The sequence goes on along the minus strand of SJYX01006305.1, from coordinate 15,823 downwards.
CAAACAATGTATCATGCAGGTATGTATACGAGGGAGATGGAAGAAAAGGAATGTTAGACACAAAATTCACTATAGTTTTACATCCATGTTGATTGGTGTTGTTTATTTTCACTGCTCCAGAATGGACATTCATGTGTGCCTTAGTCTGTCTATCTAAAGTTCAAAAATAGGCAAAACCAAACAATGTATCATGCAGGTATGTATACGAGGGAGATGGAAGAAAAGGAATGTTAGACACAAAATTCACTATAGTGGCTCCCTCTTATGCAGAGGAGACTGGATGTGACTGGGGAGAAACATGGTGTACGTCTAAATTTCTGGTGATATCACGCTTCTCAAATTGAATGGGGTGCATGTGGTTGTTCATTTCTATTATTTCTTTTTAAACTATCAGTTTTTTTTTTATCATATATAGCACATTTCATAGTAAAAATTTAATAGCATTAAATAGCTTGCTCAGTAACTTTGACTTGTTAAGAACGCCTTCCCCTTGCCTTAATTGGGCAAGCATTCAAAAACTTAAAAAAAAAAAAAAAAAAGCAACAACAAACTATCCTCTCCTGGCAACAGTCTCCCTTTATTATGAACATTGGTAGAGTGAAGATGTGGTTTCTCAAGGAGACTTAAGTATTTGAGGCACAATTCCAGGAACATTGCGTTCTACTTGACATCAACAACTCTGGCGATTACAAGCCACTTAGAAAGGGTAGAAAGGTTTCAGAGTATAGGCACAAAATTAACTTTACTTTTCCCCAAGATTTTTTTTTTTAATTTTTGCTTTAGCCATGCTCTTTGGAAAATGTAGTATTCTAGGAGATCCTGCCTCACATTCTTAGGTTATAAAGGCATTTCTTGCTGAGAAGTGGTTTAGGATTGAGAAACAGTTGACACTTTGGGGAGAAAACTATAGAATCACCTGCCAATGCAGGAGATGTAAGGGATGGAAATTCAATCCCTGGGTCGGGAAGATCCCATGGAGGAGGATATGGTATCCCACTCCAGTATTCTTGCCTGGCAAATCCCCATGGACAGAGGAGCCTGGAGGGCTACAGTCCATGGGGTCGCAAAGAGTCAGACATGACTGAAGTGANATGGAAATTCAATCCCTGGGTCGGGAAGATCCCATGGAGGAGGATATGGTATCCCACTCCAGTATTCTTGCCTGGCAAATCCCCATGGACAGAGGAGCCTGGAGGGCTACAGTCCATGGGGTCGCAAAGAGTCAGACATGACTGAAGTGACTTAGCATGCACACATGCATAGAATCACATTTAAGATAACGTGAAGGTGCATTCCCAAACAGTTTCACCCAGCTAAGAGCCATCTCCAGGCCCTCCCACCACCCTATTTGAGGGATTTACCCAGGCAGAAAGTAGTCTTGAACTGTCTAGTTTAGAAGCAGGCCATGGAGGAAATAAGCCTTCAGGGACTGGTGAGAAAGGAAGAGGTATGTGACTGTTTCCACATACATGCATTTCTTTAGCACACTGAGACTTTCTGTGAAATAAGAACAAAGCCAAACACTGCTAAGAGAGAAACTCATGAACACCTTTTATCAACTTAGTACCTCTGTCAGCAGGATAAAAATTAACATCGTGGCGGGCCTCTATGATCTCCTTTTAAAATATTCCATGACTCTCATTTCTAAAAAAATGGCCAGGCTAGACCCTTCTCGCTGGCTGGATCTTTCACCTCTCCTGCCACCTCTCCTTGTTGTTCAAAGCTCACACCACAGGGTCTTTAGGACCTTGGGTGAAATCCTATTCTGGTTGGTATCATACTTATCATATGTATTTATCATATTTAATGTCCCCTGATGATTAAGCATATTTAAGGATTTTCAATGAAACTAGACCATGCCATGTGGGGCCACCCAAGACGAAGGGGTCATGGTGGAGAGGTCTGACAGAATGTGGTTCACTGGAGAAGGGAATGGCAAACCACTTCAGTATTCTTGCCTTGAGAACCCCATGAACAGTATGAAAAGGCAAAAAGATAGGACACTGAAAGATGAACTCCCCAGGTCAGTAGGTGCCCAGTATGATACTGGAGATCAGTGGAGAAATGACTTAAGAAACAATGAAAGGATGGTGCCAAAGCAAAAACAACACCCGATTGTGGATGTGACTGGTGATAGAAGCAAGGTCCGATGTTGTAAAGAGCAATATTGCATAGGAACCTGGAATGTTAGGTCCATGAATCAAGGCAAATTGGATGTGGTCAAACAGGAGATGGCAAGAGTGAATGTCGACATTCTACTGCTGCTGCTGCTAAGTCACTTCAGTCGTGTCTGACTCTGTGCGACCCCAGTGATGGCAGCCCACCAGGCTCCCCCGTCCCTAGGATTCTCCAGGCAAGAACACTGGAGTGGATTGCCATTTCCTTCTCCAATGCATGAAAGTGAAAAGTGAACTTGCTCAGTCGTGTCCGACTCCTAGCGACCCCATGGACTGCAGCCCACCAGGCACCTCCGTCCATGGGACTTTCCAGGTAAGAGTACTGGAGTGGGGTGCCATTGCCTTCTCCGGTCAACATTCTAGGAATCAGCAAACTAAAATGGACTGGAATGGGTGAATTTAACTCAGATGAACATTTTATCTACTACTGTGGGCAGGAATCCCTTAGAAGAAATGGAATAGCCATCATAGTCAACAAAAGAGTCCAAAATGCAGTACTTGGATGCAGTCTCAAAAATGATAGAATGACCTCTGTTCATTTCCAAGGCAAACCATTCAATATCACAGTAATCCAAATCTATGCCTCAACTAGTAACGCTGAAGAAGCTGAAGTTGAACGGTTCTATGAAGACCTACAAGACCTTTTAGAACTAACACCCAAAAAAGATGTCCTGTTCATTATAGGGGACTGGAATGCATAAGTCGGAAGTCAGGAAACACTGGGAATAACAGGCAAATTTGGCCTTGGAGTACAGAATGAAGCAAGGCAAAGGCTAATAGAGTTTGCCAAGAGAATGCACTGGTCATAGCAAACACCCTCTTCCAACAACACAAGAGAAGACTCTACACAAGGACATCACCAGATGACCAACACTGAAATCAGATTGATTATATCCTTTGTAGCCAAAGATGGAGAAGCTCTATACAGTCAGCAAAAACAAGACTGGGAGCTGACTGTGGCTCAGATCATGAACTCCTTATTGCCAAATTCAGACTGAAATTGAAGAAAGTGGGGAAAACCAATAAACCATTCAGGTATGACCTAAATCAAATCTCTTATGATTATACAGTGGAAGTGAGAAATAGATTTAAGGGACTAGATCTGATAGAGTGCCTGAAGAACTATATATGGAGGTTCGTGACATTGTACAGGAGACAAGGATCAAGACCATCCCCAGGAAAAAGAAATGCAAAAAAAAAAAAAAAAGGCTGGCTGAGGAGGCCTTACAAATAGCTGTGAAAAGAAGTGAAGTGAAAAGTAAAGGAGAAAAGGAAAGATATACACATTTGAATGCAGAGTTCCAATACTTTTACTCTTTAGATTTCCCATAAGAATCTTTCTTGTGACCTATCCTAACCAGAAATACATAGGAAAGAAAACTCAGAAATCCAGTTTGGCCTGAACAAGGTGACAGAATACAAAGCCATTATATCACCCCTTCCCTCTATCACTTGCTCAGTGAGCCCACATACAAAGTGGCATCCATGGCATCAAGGATGGAGACAATGTATTGTCTCAACAATATGACCTTCCACTCACCAAGACAGATTTGATTTTGGCTATCATTAGTCATTAAGGAAATGTAAGTCCAAACCACAATGAGATACCACTTTGCATCCACCAGGGTGACTATAATCAGAGAGACAGACAATAACAAGTGTTGGCAAGGATATGGAGATACTGGAATCTTCATATATTGCTGGTGGAAATGTAAGTTGGCAGCAGCTGCTTTGTGAAATACTTTGACAGTTCGTCAAAATGGAGTGGGAGAAAATTAAGTGACTTTTAATGAATAAGGGTTTCTTCTTGGGTTGATGAAAGTGTTCTAAAATTAGCTGTGGTGATGGTTTCACAACTCTGAATATACTAAAAAGCATTGAATTTTGTACTTCGAATGGATGGATTGTAGGTTATGTAACTGATATCTTAGTAAAACTGTGAAAGAAAAACAGCCACTTACTTCACACTGTAATATTTTCATCATTTTTCTAACTGCCTAGTTGTCTTGAGTTAATAGCACTAGTGAAAGAGGAAAAATATTTTTTTCAATGCCTTGTTAGTTATCTTTACTTACGCAAGAACCTCCAGAAGAACTCATATTATTTCTATATTAACTGCTTTATTTGTAATGTTTGTATATACCTAGAGTCCCTTGGGAAAGATGGCATAACTATGCATTTGAAACCTTTTATTCTTAATGTTATGGTATCATTTATACCTGAGTTTGATTCTCTTTTTCCAGGGATGAGATTGCACAACTCAAGTGCCCATTGTGTTAGTTGTACAAGTCCTGAGAGAGGGGGCTGAGCATAAGATGAAAATGAGGTCATGAACTTAAGAATGTGCTGCTAGCCCTTGGAATTGTATAAGAGGTAGAGGGAGCAGAAGCATGAAAATTGCAAGCCATAATGCTGTGCAAATAAAATAACAACAAATCCAGATGATGAATGAGTTCCTCAGGGAAATGGGTGGGCCAAGGAAGGCTGAGGATTGGACCCTGGGAGAGTCAGTAGATCAGAGAAGAGAGGGTCTTACGAACCAGATGGCCACTTGGGAGAACCAATACATTAAGATAAGATATGGGAATTCCCTGGAAGTCTGGTGGATAGGATTCCACGCTTTCACTGGAGAAGGCCTGGATTCAATCCCTGGTCCCTGGGGAATTAAGATCCCATAAACCTTGTAGCATGGTCAAAAAAAACGGGGGGGTGGGGAGATAGGATAGATGTTTCCTTGTAAATTATGATGGCTTTTTCTAGGTAAAGTAGTACTATGTATGATGTTTGAAAAGAGTTTGGCAACCCGCATATTGAAAGAGGTAAACAATGATTTTTTAAACTTAAAATACAACACGATCCTATTTAATGGGTCTCCTTTTAGATAATTTCTGTATTTAAAGCATTATTATGAACTATAGAAAATTAAACCACCAAAAGATTTCTCATACAGTTCAGTTCAGTTCAGTTGCTCAGTCGTGTCCGACTCTTTGCGACCCCATGAATCGCAGCACTCCAGTCCTCCTTGTTCATCACCATCTCCCGGAGTTCACTCAGACTTACAACCATTGAGTCCGTGATGCCATCCAGCCATCTCATCCTCGGTCGTCCCCTTCTCCTCCTGCCCCCAATCCCTCCAAGCATCAGAGTCTTTTCCAATGAGTCAACTCTTCACATGAGGTGGCCAAAGTACTGGAGTTTCAGCTTTAGCATCATTCCTTCCAAAGAAATCCCAGGGTTGATCTCCTTCAGAATGGACTGGTTGGATCTCCTT